>VYZM01000014.1:3732-38389 GCA_013398915.1 Dromas ardeola | reverse complement strand
ACACAAACACATTCACTCACGCACTGATGTCCACACTCGCGCACTCGCACACTCACATCCTGACACACTCACACGCTGACATCCACACTCACACACTCGCACACAAACACACGTTCACACACACAAACACACACACTCACTTATACACAGGCATTCCCACTTGCACACACACTCACACTCACACAGTCGCACTCACACGCACTCACACTCATACACGCACATTCACACACACTCGCACAATCACACACATACTCACACTCACTCGTACACACTCACACTCACACACACTCTCACCCGCGGTCCCTGCTGCCCCCTGCGGGGCCAGCGGCCCCGCTCCGGCCTGCGCACGGCTGTACCGGGCTGTACCGGGCGTCCCCTCCTGGGGACAGCAGGAGAGCAGCTCGGGGTCCTGCGAGGTGGGTGCGGAGGGTTGTGGAGGGACCCCCCCGGAGGCTGGGGGAGCCCGGGGAGCCGGTCAGTTGCCTGCCAGCCCAGCGCAGCCCGGATCAGCACAGCGTAGCCCCGTTCAGCCCAGAGCATCCCAGTGCAGTCTGGTGCTGCCCAGTGAAGCTCTGGTCCAGACCTGACTCAGTTACCAGCCCCGGGAGCACCCCAGCCCCACAGGGGGTCTCGTTCCCCCTGGCCTCCTGCCCTCTCCTGTCCCTGAGCCTCTGCCTGTCACCCAGGTCCAAATGGGAGAGGCTCGCAGCCAGTCCCACGGGCTCGGGTGCTGCTGTGGGGGGACAGTGGAGCTCTCCCCATTCCTGCCTGTGAGTGGGACACAAGGAAGGGCATGATGTCCCTGTCACAGCCCATCACTGCCATTGCTGGCATGCAGCTCCCAGGCGGCCCCCGCTAGCAGGCAAACACGGGGCATTGCGGCGAGGGGCTGGCAGAGGTGGCTCATCGGCGGTGGGGCGGCTTGCGTGTAGCTGAGGGTGCGCGTGCTGCTGGGTGTGCACACAGCAGGAGGCAGGGGTGCTGAGCACAGCTGCCACCCCACACGCTGTCCCCAGCCACCCACCGCTGATGAGGCTACATTACGCTTGGCACTGAGGAGGGAAAGAGCTCCCTGCAAAGGCATTAAATGCCAGCCCCACATGGTTCCTAGACCAAATGCTCCAGCCCCCTGGTGCTGATAAAGGACGTTTCCAGCCTGCTTTGGGCTGCAGTGACTTGGTTTGGGGCAGGGGGCAGAGACAAGGACCCTGCAGGTCCCTGCCCCTGCAAGCAGCAGTGCTTGGAGGAGGACAGAGATGAACAACCACTTCCAGGGCTTTTCTTTCACATAGTTGGCATCACTCAAACACTTCCATGGCTTCACCTGGTCCCATCCCGGATCTCTGTGGTGTGGGGGGATGACACCATTGAGCAGCAGGAGCCCGTGCAGGGCAGTGGTGATCTAGGTGCTCCTGCCAGAGCCACTGGGACTGGGCGGGCTGGTGACTCTGTGGGTTGCCCAAGGCCATGGTGAGAGTTCGTCCCAAGAGGACGGGGTTGAGGCTGGCGGCATGACTATGAGAGGGTAGTGTCCAGGTGCCGACATGGCTTTCCAGCATGGCTGTGGGGGCCAAGCAGGAAGCCGGGCACCCATGCAGCAGAGGATGGTACCCACAGTGTGACTGACTCCATCCTATGAGCTGCTCTTGGGAGGCTAGTTAGGGGGACATGTCCAGGGCCCATTAGGGAGCAAGACTGGGGACAGGCAGGTGCCAAGGAGCTGAAGAAGTCCTGTCCTGGCTTCCCTGTCGTTGCCTTCATGTTGCTGGATCTGATGCCAGGTAGACGTGCTGCCCTGTGCTGGCAGTGCAGGCAGAGCCCATGTTGCCCAGGGACACAGGGAGGCTCTGGCTTGTCAGGAAAAAGCATCTCCCAGCCTGATGCAGGTGTGGGATCTGCAGGGGAAGCCCAGCTCTGCAGGTCGGTGTTGATGTCAGGGTGAACAGTGATGAAGTGTGAAGGGGAACTGAGGCATGCTGAGGTTTACTTTGGGGAGCCCAGGCTGTGTCCTGGGAGAGGTTGCCCATCTGCTCTGGGACAGCCAAGACATGCCAGCAACAGTGGCCGACAGCTAATGAGTCAGAGCTGTGCCTCTGCTCTGTGCTCTGGTTGCCTTCACTGCAAGAGCAGTCCCTTCAGCCCATCTGCTCATGCTCCACCTGAGGCTCCCAAGCAACCAGGCCCACGTGCCATGTGTGCACAGGGCTCTGCACCCTGGGGGAGCTGGCTTGGCATCTGCCGGGATGGGCAAGTTCCAGGGCTGGTTACAGCATCATGGGGATGAGCAGGATACGGCCTGTCTGTCATCCTGCAAGGATGTGAGGAGCTGGCATTTCTCTTCCTTTGTCCCTGGGGGCTATGTTTGCAAGGACGCGTGGGCCGGGGGGGACTTCCCACCCTGAAACTTTTTTTCTGAGGCTGGACCCTTCCCCACCAAAGCTCCAGGCAGAGAGGGGCAGTGACCATGCTGTGGTCTTGCTGGCCCTGCCTTCCAACTCCTACCCTTGTGCCAGCCATGTCACAAGCCAGATCTATTCCCCAATTCAGCTAGAAATCAACTCAATAAAGACCCTTCAGATGCTAATTTGGGGCAAATCAGCCCCTGTGCAGCCCCAGACCCCAGGAGAGGGTGCAGAGGCACTGCTCCATCACCACACTATGTCCTCACCATAGTGTCACTCTTTGTGTTTGGAGTCCCCTGTGAGCACTCACCTGCCATGGGAAGTGGCACACACAGTCCCGCACCTCACTAAAGGGACCAGGAAACTATCTCCATTCACCTTGGAACTAATGAAGCATGTCCTTGACACCCCCCTGGCAGCGCAGATGCCAGAGCCTCATTGGCAGCCGCCCCGTGCCCCTTCTGCAGGAGCGGGTGGACGTGTTTGTGAGTGTGTGCATTGGCGTAAGGGGGTGCACGTCCTGCCCCCGGTCAGTGAAGCAAGAGCAAGGGATGCAGTGGCTGCCCCTACGCCATCCCTGCTGATTGCCTGCATTCCCCCGGGGGAAAGCTGTCTGTACTGCCATGTCCCCAGTACGAGATGGGCTCTCCAGCACTCAGGCTGCAGCTGGAGCTTAGCAACAGCCATTTCTCTTTTATTAAGTTAACAAATGAATGCCCTGCTGGAGAGCAAGCAAGCTCTATTGATTCACCGCCTCCCCTGGGACCCATCAGTTTGCTGCATTTTAATATATATTAGGCAAGGAAGAGCTCTGCGTTGCTCGGTTGGGCTGGGCTGTGGGCCCTCTGGAGCAAGACCCCAGCAAAGAGAAGGCCTGGGGAGTCGAGGCTGCCCCAGTGCTCGCTCAGCGCCCAGACCACACCAGGGGCAATGAAGTCTGTAAAGCAAAACCCCTGGGCAGACCAGTTCCTGGAGAGGAATAACCTCAGCTGCTACATGACACCAGCAGCAGTGGAGAGTGTGCAGGCAGCACCTGTCAGCACTGGCGCCAGCGTGAGGCAAGTCCTGTGCTCCCCGTGCTCTCCTGGCTGTGGCATCTCTGGCCTGTCCCCAGCAGAGCCGTGGGGATGTCTGTGGGCTGGATGAGACCCTCCTGTGGGCCAGGCTGAGTGGTGGGTGCCCAAGCCCGAGAGTGGTGTTTGGAGATACCTGAAGTGACAGAAATCACACCACAGTGGCCAGCTCTCCTCTTGGTTAGTCCCAGGGCTGCTGCACTGACGTGGACATGCTCTCACGCCTCTGCTCCATCCCCAGCCTCTTACCCAGCTGGGAGAGTGAGCCAAGAAGCTCCCAGGCCCCACTCTGGTGCAAAGTCTGTCCCTATCTGCTGGCCCAGCCCAAGGTAGATCTGTTCAAGCCACTTGTGCTCCTCCTCACAGGACAGGCTTGGCTACAAGCATGAGAAACAGGCTCCAGCAGAGACATAAGGACGCTGGGTCCAGCTGCTCGGATACCAGGAGACCACCAGAGCTTGCCACCCTCAGAATGGCTGAGTGAGGCATGAGCCTCAAGGACAGGCCTCCCTCAGCACGCGGGCTGTAGGCTGCCACATTAGTCTCTGCTAGCTCTGGTTAAATGTGGTCTTGCATGCGCAGTCTCCTCCCCAGGCTGGGCTAGACAGCGAGCAGCCATGGGCACGGGCTGTCCAGGCAGGGTGGCAGAGGATGGCAGAGACAGAGGGATCCACAGAGTCACACAGCAGGAACAGTTTAATGACCTGTCCAGCTCTTGCAAGACCCTGCTGGCACAGCATTGTCCTGTCCTGCACCAGCATACTGGAGACCCAGCCCAAACATCCTCCTGCAGCTGGTCAGAGCCCACCAGGACCCCAGGCAGAGAGGGGGAGCAGTTTGACATTGCTCCAGTAACCCCCCTACAAGCTCCTGAAGGGACTGAGCCCACAGGGCTGCATCGGCAGGTGGCTCACAGGCGAGTGGCAGCCATGGTCTTTTCAGAGAGGGCTGCGCTGAGACCTGGGGAGCTGGCTGGTGATGCAGCCGAGGTGTCCTGGGGGATAGAGCTGGTTTTTGTGGCCTGCAGTGTTCCTCTTCCCTTTAGCAGATCCACAGCTGCTTTCTCCACTTCATCCATCTCCATCTGGCTGCTGGCCACCATCTCGTCCCTGGTCACTGCTATGAAGGATGGGTCACGAGCCAGAGCCACGAGGCCCCCGGAGATCAGAGCCTGCAGCAAAGGATGGCATCACAGCCCAATGTGTGCCCACTCGGTAGAAGTGTCCCTGGCTGCAGGTAGCTTACCCTCGTCTCCTCCTCCCTGCTGCCCTTTGCACTGACACATACCTGCTCCTCATCCTCATAGCTAAGCTTTGCCCTTCAACCTCCCAACCTGGCATGAGCATGGCACCCCTGCTGGCCCCTTTCACTAGCTGGCAGGCCTGCTTTTCCCTCCGCCAGGCTGTGCCCCTGCCTTACCTCCTGAATGAGGAAGGTGATGGCTGGGGTGGAGGATGTGCTTAGGTCACCACTTTCACCTTGCGGGTAGCCTGAGCTGGACGCTGTTCCCATCACAATGCCATCCTCTCCAGGCAGCTGGGAGAGAGAAGCAAAGAGCTGCAGCCTGGGCTTGGGCAATGCCCATGGAAGATCTCTCCCGTATTAATGTGGGGGCTGCAGGTACTGTCCCCAGCTGGGACACGAACTCCCATCCTGCTACAGCTCCTGGTTCCAGGGCACCACCCGCAATGGGACCAGCAGCACCATGTGGGTAGAGAGAGATGGGAACCAGCCCTTACCTCCTGCCCTGGCATTTGCCAGGCGCTGAGGCACTGTGGCCAGCCAAGGGCAGCCAGGGGAATGTGGGAGAAAACCTGACGCACCCCTTTTAGCTGCCCTGGCTCTGGAGGCAGACGGGGAGCCATAGAGATGCTGCTTCGAGCTGACCCAGCTTGGATGAGCACCCCGTGCCTGCCGCAGTAGCAGGGTGGGGGCTTGGCTCCTTCCCCAGGCTGCTCAGAAAGGAAAGCTCCAGCAAAGCTGGCTTCACAGCAGGGAGCCCTAGAGACCAGCTCCTCCGCAGCATGGCTGTGATAGCCTTTCCCAGGAGGGGAAGGAGGTTCACCCTGTCCCCTGCATTGCTGCCTCCGGACATACATTGTCCCCTTTACCTCCTGGGGGAGAAGGTGCAGTCCTGATGATGGGTGACCCCCAGAGGTGACCCCTCGCCTTCTGTTCGGCCTCCGTTGCAGCCTCTCCATGGATAAGGGGTGGTTGTGCTCTGGGAGAGGGAAAGGTGGGGGGACATCAGATAGGCACAAGAGCAAAGACACTACTGACACCCAGAGCAGGGAACAGGTTAACTAGACTTGGGGGAACCAAAGGGTTAAGGGGTTCAGGACCAACCCAAGTCCTAGCCCTGGCCCACTGCCCCATGCTGTCTCCTCACTCCCGGCTGGGAAGGAGAAGTCCCTGTTCGTGGAAACAAACAAGGTCTTGTGGCCCTGCTGCCCAGGGGTGGCCAGTCCTCCCCCAGCCCGAGGCACTGCCTTCATGCTCCATCACCCCCGAGGGTGGGAAGGTGGGAGAAGGGACTCCTGGAGCTCCCCAGACAGGTTCTGCTGTGCTCAGAGATCTCAGCTAACCTCCAAGTTTTTGGGGTCTGCCCCTCTTCCTCCTGCCTGCCAATATCGGCCCCTGTGGTAGAAGGACTACCCTGGTCCTTAGGCTGGTCCTGATTGCCCAGAAGAGGAACGATGGTGAGACTCACCCCGCACTGGTCGCCTGGGTGCTGCTGGCACTGTCTTTCTCAGCATCTCGTCCTCGTACTCCATCCTGGCAAGGACAGACAGGTGCATCTGCCTGAGCAGGGATCACGTGCCGAGCCCAGCTCCACCCAGGGGTGCAGCCCTCCCCACCTTCTCCACCCTGGGGAATGCAACTTGGGGGGGCTGACCAGGAGGGGCACCTGGGACAGATGAACAGGGTGGAGACCCCAGGAAGTAGGATTAAGTACATCCTCTTACACTGGTAACCCTTGTCCCTTATACCTTTGTCCAGGCAGGTGCTGGTGGCCCCTACCTGGGCCTTGGCACTCAGAGATTGGCGGGGAAGGGGGAAGGGTCATTCCTGAGATCCCTTGAGTCCTGCTGCCCACCTTGATCCTCATGGCACTGAGATGAAGGAGTGACGGGAAGAACAAGAAGGGCATGTAGGAAGTCACACACGCTGATGTGCAGAGCCACACAAGCCCTAGAGCTACCCTGCATGTTCTGGGGACATCTCTGATAGTGCCAGTCTGGGGTATCTGCCCTCCCTGTCCCCTTGCCTCGGCCCTGGCTCACACCCCAAGGGTGGAATTTCTGCACAAAGCTCCTGTGTCCATGGAGACACTTCCACAGCCAGGGCTTGATTCCTACCCCAGTTTGCAGGGACTTTGCTGCTGCAACTCAGCCACTTCTCCAGACCGTACCCATCCATGAAGAGCTGCTGGGCAAGACCAATGTGCAGCCAGCTGCCAGCACAGCCCCACTAGGAGCCACCAGGCACGGCCCAGCTCTGCCCCTCCTTGCCTACCCACGCGAGGCTCACCAGTTCTTACCCTTCCAGCCAGTCATTGCTGTTGGCATTGTTGACGTTGGTGTTGCCTTCCTGGGGGTAATCATCAAGGAAGACGGGAGAATCGAGGTCCTCGCTGCCCACCTCTGTGAACTGCAGGGGCCTCTGGCTGGCCACCTGGGGCTGCAGGGGGCTGCTGGGCTCCAGGAAACTGTCGACCTGGCCAAACAAGCCACCTGTCCTCTGCAACCAACAGGAAGGGCATCAGGGGAGGCCTGGAGCTCTGGGCTTAGCTGGGGCCATTCCCATGGGAGGAGACATATGGGTGTGCGCATGAGAACAGCAATCTCTCTTCTCGTCTCTCTGCTCGGGCCTTGCAGATTGCATGGTTTCAAAAGCCTCAGGTGGGGAAACTGAGGCACTGAGGGGTGATGCTCAGACAGCAGCACTGGGATGAGAGCCAGCCCTGTGCATGACAAAATCCTGCCACCTCCGTGGGACAGCCTGAGCAGCTGGCACCTTGGACACAGCAGGAGGTACAACCCCGCAACACCACAGCTGCCCAGGCTGTCTCAAAGACTCCCAGGGAATGGGAAATGAATCTGTTCCTGCTCTGGTGATGATGACACCTGAGCTGTCCTGCCTTAGGCTGGCAGAGGGTGTTAATGGGGCCCTCCAAACCCGTGGGTCCTTTTACAGAGGGGAAACTGAGCCAGAGAAAAGGTTGCCCAGGATGACTCAACCAGGATGTCCTGATGCTCAGGGAGAGGAAAAAAAGTGCTGATCCATCCTTGTGGTCCACACTGTCATTCATGGTGAGGCTCACCTCTGTGGACTGTCCTCCAGCTGCTGGTAGCCATGCTGACCCACCACCAATACATAAAAACTGGGGGGGGGCTGGGTGGGACCACCACCACCTGGGGTGCCCTGAGGGCTACACTCACCCTGTATATCCCTTCCTCCATGGCAGCTTCCACCATTGCTCTTTCCAGCTCCTCCTCAGCAGTCAGGTCCCCAGAAATGGCCCGATGGATTTCAGGAGCAGCTTCTTCTTCAATGCTCCTCAGCCCCGCCTGGTGGGAACAAGATGGCATGGCTGGACGTGGCCTGGCCCCACCACCCATTTCACTTTGGGCTTTGGAGAGGGAAACATGAGGAAGCATGCTTGCCTGGTAAGCCATGCTGCCCTGCCAGGTTTCCTACCAGGGACAGGCCATGGGTCACCTTGCAACTGGCTGTCTCTGTGCTTGGTGAAACAGCTTCTGGGCCAATGCTATCCCACAAAGGGGTATGCTAAGGGCAGCTTGATGAGGGGTGGTGCCCAAGGGGTAGCTGGGCCTTTGTCCCTGATCTGGAGCTATCTGAGCTGGGGCGTGGATCTTTTCCTTGCCTTGCATCTTTGGGGCCTGGTCTTTCATCTCTACCAGTCTCTACCAGCCTCCCTGTAAGTTGAAGAGAGGCTGGGGACATCCCAGCTGCTCTGGACAGGCACATAAATCCTCTCCCATCCCACCCTGACAGCATCCTTCAGTGCTGCTGTGCAGGCTTCTCTGACTGCAGTGGTCCTGCTCAAGATCAGGCACATTAGTCCCTCTCCACCCGATGTTGCACTAGGCAATAAGAGATGAGACAGAGAGCACTAGCACACAGAACTATCTGCAACACTGCAGTGAGGAAAGGACGAAGGCTTTGGGAATGGAGAAGAGTAGGTTGATAAGGGCCTGGATGAGCAGCATTTGGTCCAGATATTGGTCTGGGGGGGGGTTTCCAGGTCTTAAAACTACTTGGTAAGGCACCAGACCCTGCTGAGCCCTCTCTGTGGCTGAAATCAGTGTGTCAGAGAGTTGAAAATTTCCTTTGTTTCCAGAGTCACCTGCACCGTGGAGACTAAGGTCACCCTCAGCGGTGGAGTGCTCATGGATAGTTCAGTGCTGGTTCACTTGGGGCCACTTCATTTCCAGAGCCTGAGGCACAGAGGTCCCTCTGTGTCATTGCAGCTTTGTCTCTAAGTCACCCTGGACTTTCCTGAGCTGGGGGAAGCCTCTTCCTTGATCTGCAGAGCCCCTCACCACAACCTGCCTGCCCACAAGGAAGGGCCACCCCTCTAACACCACCCACACACTACCAACCTGGATCTCCACAGGGTTCTTCTTGGGCCGGTACCCGTAATACTCCTCCTGGCGCTTCATGAACTTCCTGAAATGCTCTTGTATGAGGAAAGTAGCATAGAATTTGCCCACTGTCACTTCATCATCTGCAGGAGAGGACACCAAGCTGACAATATTGTCTATCACAAGACCCTGAGTTGTCAGACCAGGTGTCGCTCTGCCTCTCTTAGAAAGACCACCAGGTGACATACCTCCAATAGGTGGGATGACCTGGTCCAAAAGCTTCATACTGGTTCGCTTCCAGATTTTTTTGATTATGGCTCTGAGCTCCTCGTTGGCCTGCTCAAAGTTACCTGCAAGAAAAGCAAGCAGGACAGAGCGGTTCATTCCCAGGGGAACATGAACATGAGTTAAGACAAAGCATGTGAAAACCTGGCCAGACTCATCCAGGGTGTGACAGCTCCTCTCCAGCCTCCCCACCCAACAAAAATGAGCTTTGTAAGAATGAGACTTTGATTTTAGCAAAAAGACTTTAACCATAGGGTGAGTCAGATCTAGCAAAAAGGTGGAGCATTAGTGCCACCATCTCTGTTCTGGTAATCAACAACAGATTTTAACCTCCCCTTTGGTGCTCTCACAGGCTTTACCATTCCTGCTCGCCTGCAATCCCAGTCTGTCCCCACGCGTGCTCCAAGACCTCCTGTGCTCCGCCAGGGCTACCTGTGCTGTGCTCAAGGCCACGTTTGCCAGCCCAGCTGGAGGGAAGGCACCCGTGCCATACTGCTGGAAGACACCAGCCCCGGTGTCCCACCACTGCCCAGCCTCAGCTCCTGCCAGAGCTGGCTGCCCTAGCCCAGCCACGTTGCTGCTCATGTGATACTGCCAAACCCACAAGCACGGAAACAAGTTGGTGTGACATCTTCCCAAAGCAGGGCTTTGCACACCATGCTGCCGGCAAGGAAGGGGGTGAATGCAACTCCTCCCCAGCACAGCTAAATTCAAAGAGGATCCATCCCCTTCCAATGCCATCTGAGATTATAAATACATGGGGAAATGCAAAACTGGAGCAGGTGGTGCTATGATGAGGCAGGGGGAGATGAGACTACACTCAACAGTGCAGGAAGGGAGGCTGAAGGCTGTGCATTGTGGCTGGGATGGGAACTGGGTCAGAATCACTCCTGAGCTGTTCAGGGTGAAGTTATGCAGCTGGGGTAATTGGTTCACTCTTCAGGGCTGCAACTCCTGTGCCTGCAATCAATCATGTCCTCCAGACTTGGCCTGAGCAGCCCCATGCATGAGCCCACGGTCTCTGGTCCAACAAGACAATTAATAGCATGAAGCCAAGGATTGCACCAGAGGGTCTAGCCCCATAGGCAAGTGCCCTGAGGTACCCAGACAGAGTGGGAGAATGGTGTGTAACCAGCACCCTGCAGCACAAGGAGACAGTCTCACCGTCGGGCTGTAGAGGCAGACAGGAGCATCACTTACCTTCTGTCTTGATCTTGAGGGCTGTCCTCACCAGTGCAAAGAGGGTTGCATTGAAGGTGACAGTGCCATCGCTGTTCAGGGGCATGTTCATGCACACTAGACGCTGCACAGCAAACCAACAACTGTGACCCCAGGTGGCAGAGCAGGCTGGCAGCATCCCTCCAGGGATGATGACTCAATCACTTCCCTGGGCAGCCTGTTCTAATGCTGGACAAACCGTTTCAGTGAGGAAATTTTTCCTAACATCCACTGCTACTCAGGAAAAGCGACCAACCTCGCCTTGCTACACCCTCCTTTCAGGTAGTTATAGAGAGCGATAAGGTCTCCCCTCAGCCTCCTTTTCTCCAGGCTGAACAACCAGGCAGCAAGAAACACAGCATTGCTCTCAAGGAGATGGGAATCATTCTGTCTTGCGCTCCACCCTCCAGAAAGTGCCCCAAGCTGCTCTGAGGGATCTCAGGATCAAACCTCCTAATGAGTTTTCCCAAGACCTACGAGGGTTTACACCAGTGCCTGAGCCCCTGCCTCTGTGGTTTACACATCAGCCTCACACAGGCAGGATGAGCTAAGCCAGTAAAAGTGTACTTATGTCTACAGAGCTTGTGTTTCCAGCTCCCCCAGTGCTATCAGCCCTTGGAAACAAACTTCTGCAGCCCAGTTGACGTGGCCAGGTACTCAGGCCCAGCATTGCCCTCCTGCACCAGATGCAGACGTGGGGCGCCCCAGTGTGGTTTGTGAGTCCCTCTGAACTGAGGGCTCCAGGTCAGGCAGAGAGCAGCCCACCAGTGCCACCCCCCTTGGTGTGGGGGTAAGCACAGGCCAGTCCTTATCTTCAGGAGCCTAAAGCACATCAACTCCATGCAGGTTAACAGCATCTCTCCTTGCTCCCAGAATACTCCCCTCCATTAAACACGAGAGGTCACGTGTATAAACCATGACACTGTGAAGCTGTCTGGATTGTCACCCTCAGTCTCCCTGCGGAGGATGCAGAGACAGCTTGGGGAATGTGTCCCTGTGCCCACACACCCTGCCACCCCATTGGCTCTTACCTTACAAGCTACACGGTGCGGGCAGAACTTCCCAAAGCCCAGGGGAGGCTGGATACGTCTCAGCAGAGTCACTACATCCAAGTGTTTGATTCTGCCCCTGTGGAGGCAACAAACTGCATCAGCAGTGTGGTGGCAGACATGGGGGACAGTGGTTCAGGCAGGGGCTGGGTGGGTTCATCCTTGTGGCCTGCCCCGAGCTCCTGTGGTGGTCAAATCCCTACACTTCCCTACACTGCTCTTGGGGAAAGCAGTTGTTCCCCGTGGCACTAGACAGCAGATAAAGGTGTGCAGTGGCATGGGAAGAGTTGGCAGCATAACCAGGATTGGATGAAGAGAGGACTGGAAGTCTTGTGTCCCCAAACATCCTGATGGCTTGTATCAGTCCTGGAATATGCTGGCAAGTCCACATCCACCTCTGAGATGCTGGGATCTAACTCTTTGACAATGCCACAGCTCATGCTGCCATGCATGTCTCAGGGAAGTCCTCCCCATGAACCATCCCCTCTGTGCCACTCACCCCCTGTCACTCACTTGGCCTCAGGGTCGTACTCAGCCCAGATCCGTTTGAACTCGTCCAGGTGATGGGGCCCAAGAATGGACCAGTCACGTGTGAGGTAGTCAAAGTTGTCCATGATGACGGCCACAAAGAGGTTAATGATCTGAGAGCAGAGCAGCATGTGTGAAGGACACAAGTTAGGGCAGGGTCAAGTATTCAGCAGGTCCCCGGGAAGAGGAACAGCAAAGCACGGAGCAGGGAGTGTTGCCCACGGGCCCTGGGCATGGCCATGGGAAAACGCGGGAAGATGTGTTTGAGAAGAGAAAGGGCTTGGGTTCCCCTGGAGCCAGGGGATGCTGTGTGTCACCCCATGCAGGGATGGGCCTCCCACCCAAGGAGATCATGTGAAAGGCTGCAGCAGGCACAGGGCACGTCTTCCCTCTTCACCCTTGCAAGAGCCAACACAGACACTTCTGCACATGGGGGCTGTGGGAAGGAACTAATGGTGGATCCTGGGCCCCACAGGAGTGTGGTGCCAGGTTTATAGCATGTCTGGGTAGACAGGCTGGGGGATGATGCCCCTAGGAAGAGGGTGCTGTGGGCTCAGCCTCACGAGATGCAAGGCTAACTCAACACCAGGGGCTGCCTAGGGCCAGGACAGAGGTGCCAAAGGGAGCCTGGTGGGAGCTGGCATACCAGGAAGGCACAGAGCATGTAGAAGCTGATGAAATAGAAGTAGGCGAAGCCTGTGCCACAGGTGTACTCCTCGCCCTCGGCAAAGTCTGACTCAGGGTCGCACAGCTTTCCGTAGCTGCAGTCCAGCAGGATCTCCTGCCAGGCCTCGCCGGTTGCACACCTGGGGAGAGGGGATGCCTGCTGGTCCCTGCCTGTCCTGGACATGAGCTGGGCAGGCAGGGAGGGCTGTGGCTAGACCAGTGCTCAGGGGAATGGGGAGCCACTAAGAAAGGAGCAGTCAGGATCCTGGGCTTGCTGTGCTGCTGTGGGGAGTCTGCTATTGAAAGCTCCGAAGTGAAGTATTTGGCATCAAGGAAAGCCTTGGGCTGAGCTCTTGCTTCCCCTTGAGCTTCCTCACAATTCACAAATTAAAATCCAGTCTGGGAAGGAAGCATTCAGATTAGAAACCCCAAAGTGTCCCTCTTTCCTGCAGCTCAGCCACACCATGCAAACTGACAGCCACTCTTGAAGCTTCCACTGCTGCAAGAGATTTTTCTGTAGGGCAAAAAAGAAATCATAGAATCATAGAATGGTTTGGGTTGGAAGGGACCTCAAAGATCATCTGGTTCCAAGCCCCCTGCCCTGGGCAGGGACACCTCCCACTAGACCAGGCTGCTCAAAACCCCGTCCAACCTGTCCTTGAACACCTCCAGGGATGGGGCAGCCACAGCTTCTCTGGGCAACCTGGGCCAGGGGCTCACCCCCCTCACAGTAAAGAATTTCTTTCTCATATCTAATCTAAATTTCCCCTCTTTCAGCTTGAAACCATTCCCCCTTGTCCTATTGTTACACACCCCTGCAAAAAGTCCCTTTTCAGCTTTCTTGTAGGTCCCCTTCAGGTACTGGAGGACCGCTGTAAGGTCTCCCTGCAGCCTTCTCTTCTCAATGCACAACACTCCCAACTCTCTCAGCCTGTCTTCATAGGAGAGGTGCTCCAGCCCTCTGATCATTTTTGTGGCCCTCCTCTGGACTCGCTCCAACAGGTCTATGTCCCTCCTGTATTGGGGGCCAACTACAGAATGCTGGCCTCCCTCACTTCAAGCTGGTGGGCTTCCCTGCCGACTCTGAGCCCAGCTCCCTTCTCGAGCTGCTTGCTTGCCGAGACAAGACTGACCTGAAAAGCAGCAGCACAGCTTGTGGAAAGGTTTGGAAGTTGTTGTTTCGGTTGATCTGGGTCCCGTCCACCATGGCGATCTTCCCAAACATCTATAAATCACACTGTCAGGTCCCCAGCATGCTTTCTCTGGTACCGACCACCCTCCAGAGAACCCCTGTCCCTGAGTTCCTCTTCCTCTTGTTTACTTGGCTTTGGGTGTCCCCAAAAAGAGACTGAGAGTGGGGTGGGGGTGCTCTGGGGCTCATGAGCAAATTGGACATTCCTGCTTATGCTGAAAATGCCCCTCTCTACACTGCACTTCATCGGGGCCAAGGAAACAAGGTCTTATGAACCAGGCACGAGCACGGGTGACTGCGTGTCTAGGTTGTGCCGTTGACTCCAAAAGTGCTATTTGCTGCATGCTTCAGTTGCCCTAGCTGCACCCTGGGGATTCAGTTAGGGTTAGGGTTAGGGGGCGGCTGCTAGGGCTGTAAGGATCCTTGGAGACCAGGGTAAAATGGTGCCATCACGTGCAAAGTCCCAGGGAATGCCTGGCAGAGGACCTAGACCCTCTCCATCCCATCACCCCAGGTGCTATCAGGCCCAGAGCACCTGTTCAAGACCAAATCCCACCCCTGTGCCTCTCACCTGCATCCCGATCACAGCATAGATGAAAAAAAGCATCACAATCAGCAAGGCTACGTAGGGCAGAGCCTGTGACAAAAGGACCATGGCTCATGTGAGACACCAGCCCAGCATCAATGCAACCCAGGGACAGAAGGTTGGGTCTGAAGCTACTGCGTGAGGCCAGCATCCGGGCCTCCATGTGGGGAGGGGACAGCTTTTCTTCTACCTGTCCCTCTAACCACCCTCCCACTATCCCCACTCTCCAGTTCTCGTGCATGGGAGGCTTATGCCAACCCCCAAGGCAGCACTGGGTCTCTGCAGCTGGGATGAAGGCTGAGCGTAACCCAGGGATGCCCAGGGCTGAGGGAGCTGCCCAGGTTCAGGGATTGTGTGCTGAGATGCTGCAGCGCACCCTTGAGCTACCCACTTGGTGCAAGCCTTGCTGGGACCAGGGCTGATAGGCCCAGGCAGGCCCTGCCTGCTTGCTCAGCCCAGCTCTGACACATGGTGGTGTCAGCCAGGCAGACCCCCGACATCTTCCCACCCGTACGGGCAATGTTCTCCTACACAGCATAAGCCCCTTGTCCAGTCTGAGGTCAGCAGCCTGCCAGCACTGCCTCCTCTGCCTGGTGAGGACAGACTGCTCGCCCAGCCAGCCTGAGGATCAGAGCTTGCTGGCAGCCCAGGGCATGTGCTTGTCTGGGAGGGGAGCATTGTTCCTCACGTACCTGGAAGGACTTGATGAAGGTCCACAGGAGGGTCCTGACACCTTCCCCCCGGCTCAGTAGCTTCACCAGCCGCATCACCCGGAACAGACGGAAGAAAGTGATGGAGACACGGGAGTTGTCATCGGAGTCCTGCAGGCAGAGCACAACACTTGAAGGGCAGTGGGTGCTTATGCCTCCAGGAAGACAAAGGGGGTGTCCAGGTCCTAGGGGTGGAAGGGTAATGAGACTTCCCTTTCCAGGCACCGCTCATGGTCCCCACAGCCCTTGCCTACATGGAGAACCTGACTGCAAAGGGGATGTGATGGCACTTTCCCTCCAGCCTTCCCAATGAGTTCATCTCCCCAGCCCCATCGTGTCATATCTCTGTCCCCCAGGCTGCTCGGATGCCTGGTTGTGGGTATGAGAGCAATCCCATTAGGTAGGAGGCTGGGATACTGCAGGGAGAATGGCATGCTGTAATGCAGGCTGGGAGCACTGTGCTGTTCACTGCATGCCAGACAGGGCCACCCGAGGATAGGCTCTGGTCCCTTCAGGCTCTTGCCCAGCACGTACCATATGGGATGCTCCCACTTCAGGGACTATTTGTAAGGTGAGCTGTAGGGCAGGCACCAAGCACAGGAAGGGTTAATGATGGCTGTTTAAGCACAGAAAGGCCGGGGGTGTGCCGGGGGGGAGAAGGAGGGGGGTATGTTGCTTGCCTCCAAGGCCCCCCCTTGGAGGGGCAAACAACCATGTCCCAGGGCTGGTGACTCCTGGGTTCAGGGCAGAACAGGCAGGCAAGAGGGGAGCCAGCAGGCTCTTGGACTCAAAGAGCCAGGTTTTGTCTGGGAGCACCTGGGACATTGGCAGTTGGAGATACTGGGGGCTTGGTCACCTGCTCCCTCGGTTTCTCCAGCGTGGCACAGCCTCAGCCCCAGTCCCAGCCTTCAGGAAACATGAGCAGACCCTCCTGGCCTCTGCTAGGCACTGTCCATCCTGACTCCATCACCGCTTGGGGTGCCTCTCCCACTGTCCTCTTGGTCTCCCGGACCTTTACTGCTACCACTGGATCCCCCTCACTCCCATCATCCAGCCCACCTGCTCCCAGCTACGTCAGGGCAATAGAACCCAGCCGTAAACACTCTTCCCAGCAGCTCCATCTTCCCCAGTCTGTCACTTCTGAGTTTCCAGGGCTGCACTGGAAAACGCCACCTCCTCTCCCCACTCCTCTTTGTTTTGCCTTTTGCTCTCCTGGTGCCTAGCACCTGCACAGCAAGCATGGTGGGCAGGAACATCTCATCAGCTCCCATGCACCATGTCCCCACCAGTGCAGAGCAAAGGCCAGCTTGGCCTCTCCTAGGACCTCTGGGAAAAGGTTCCAGTGCGTGGGACCCTGCAGCCAGCCTCTCACCATTTTCAGAGCTCCTACAGGAGCTCCTATGGGTCAACCCAGGCCACCTCCACCCCACGGTACCCCCATGGTACTCTCAGCTACCAGCCCAGGACTGGGCCCACTCAGCCCCCAGCACATCAGGCCAGCAGCCATGGGACACAGCCAGCTCCCTGGGGTAAGGCAAGAGTTGTCCCTCTCACCATTTCTCTGGCTAACAGTGTCAGAGACTGCATTTGTGCAGGCAAATCACTTCAGGCCTTACACAGACAAGATGATAGTCAGAGGAACCAAGGCTAACTGTCCTGCCCTCAGTATCCAGGGACACCTTTGTTAGATGCTCCATTCAGGTCAGATAACGCAATGCTGTGGGGTGAGATGGTGGAGGGCAGGGCTGGGCCAGCAGATTGCCCCAGGAGGGCTGGGGAACAGCCAACACACCTCAGGGTGCCATCATGTGCAAAGTCCCAGGGAATGCCTGGCAGAGGACCTAGTCCTTCTCCATCCCTTCGGATGTCTGTGTGTGGTGTGTCTTGCCCCAAGTCCCTCTCAGCAAGGGGAGACCTAGACCCCAGAGAGAGCAGCTGGGTCTGGTGTGTCTTCATGACATGCAGAACACATGCAAACACTGGCCACAGGCACGTTGGCATGGGCATGGGCAGCGAAGGGGTGAGGGGCGCACCGCAAGCACATGCAGCTGATATTTACAATGCCGTCACAGCCTCCACCGAGGCAGTACAATCCGCCACTGGATGCAAGAACAGTCTGTCAAGAGAACAAGAGAGTCAGCAGAAGTGAGGCAGGAATGAGAGCGAGGGAGTGATGGGTGGTTGCAGAAGAAGAGGACACAGACACAGAAGAAAGATGAAGATGGAAACTGGGGACAAGAGGAGGAGCACGGGAGAAAGACAGGCAGAGACCCCCTGTCACTTGGACTCACAGACAAAGCAATGCGATTTTTAAGGGGCAGAGGCAGCAGATGGATGGCCAGGGAAACACACTTACCCACTTCTGTGCCCCGCTCCATCTCACCTGCTGTGACATATACGTCTGGGGCAGGGGTGTATGGGCCAGGAAATCTGTGCCAAACCTCAGGACTGTGTAATTTCACTGCCTCCCATGGACAGACCCAAGTCAGGCCCAGGGCTGTGGCTGGTCGGATCTGGAGGCAAGCCGACCAGCTCAAGCCAACCCATGGCTCCTCCACAACAAGCCTGGCTGCTCTCAGCACAGCTGCTTGGACATCAAAACCAAACTGGTGCAGGTTTGCTGGGAGGGAGCACCGAGACTGGTAGTCCCTTGTGTCGGTAGGCGGCAAACTACTGCCCGGCACCATTCACGCACTAAGCAGGAGGCAGGAACTGCTGGTCTGCATGCAGATTGGCACACGCAGGGCACACGCACTCACACGCAGATGAGTGTTCATTCACACACACACGCACACAAACCCTTGAGGCTCCTCAAAGCTAGCTGGAGACACACTCCTCTCTGCAGAGAGCCTGGGATACTCTGGGGCAGAGGGATGCCTTCCCAGCACAGACACCAACACCTGACCCTCGGTGGGGTGGCCCAGCCCCAGCACCCTCTCCACAGAGCAGGCTCGTTCCTGGGGGCCCAGCCAGCGACTGCAGGATGGGTAGGCTGGGAGGGTCCGACCTTGCAAAGAGGCTGAGCTTCCAGGGCAGGCAGTGGCAGGAGTGACGCAACAGCATGGACACTGTCATCCCTCTACACTTCAGAGCTTGGGGTAGCGCTGCTAGAGGGGCCTCCATCCCTACTTCCCTCTTGCCCCAGACCCCTCAATACCCGCTGTGATCTGCGCGATCATTGAATAGCTGCGAAGGTCTGGCTGTGGTGGCTAGCAGAGGGCTCCTGACAGCACAACCCTCCCCATCACCTCACCCCAACAGCCACACACAGAAACATGAGGGAGGAGAAAAGAGACAGAATGGAAAGAGAGAGGAGGACAAGACAGACTTTGCAAACCAGCCGCATGCCTGGGTGCCACCAGGAATGGCTCCCCTGCTGCGAGGTGTCACCCATCACCCCTGCACCATGGTGCTGGCTTGTTTCATGAAAGCCACCCTCCTGAAAACACTGCAGCCCCTGAGGTCTGCCTGCACCGGCAAGGTGATCTATGGCAGGTGCAGTGGTTGCAAACAACTCCTGGGGGTCAGAGGTAACAGATCTACTTTGCACTGACCTCTCAGCAGGGAGGAGACTTACTGGAAAGGGAGGTGAGGTTGCCCCTCAGCCTCCTAATCCTAATCCTCCCCTACGTCACCAGATGGCTGGGAAAAGCTTGGTGATGCCTGGAGAGATGTGGGATGGATGGAGAGCAAGCACATGGAGGAAGGGTGGGGCAGCTATGAGAGGCTCTGCTCTCAGGAGAGGACACAGATGGTCACAGGAGCATGAGACCTGCCAGAGCAGGACTACCTGTGACGGAGGTCCTTGAAGAGTTTGGAGGCCTGGGAGGGGAGACCAGTGCTCTGGTCTCCTGGGGGAGAGGACCAGGGAAGCTCAGGCCATATAGGACCATTCTTGAAATCCCGCCTGGCCTTCTGCACACCACTGCCACTGCCAACAGTGTTGTGGCACACAGAGCACATTGCCTGGGTCAGTCCCTGCCAGCCTAACCAGGGCACTGGACTCCTCTGGGTGCCTGTGACCCTGGGCATCCCCACAGGCCTATGGCTGAGCACAGCAGTACCTTGGCATCTGTGCCAACTGACCTGGTCTCTCACTCCACAGGGACTGAAAATCTCTGCCCAGTGCAGGGCCTTGAGCACCCTTTGAACTTCATTTCTGAGTGACAACAGGATGGGGAAGGAGGTAGCACACTAGGAAATGATACCCTACAGGCAATGGGAAACCAGGTCACAGGTGCAGAGAGCTGTGGGGGACAAGGATGGGGTCCTGGAGGACCTGGTGACAGATGAAAGCTGCTGGCATGAAATCTGGGAGCTCATCAAGGCTGAGAGGCCCAGAGGCTAGAGGACAGCAGGATCAACCTGCAGGGCTGTAGAGGGAGAAGCATGTTGCTGTCACAGGGGAGGAAGGTGGATGGCTTTGCTCATCCCAGCTATGTGGGGCCTGGACCACCCTCCAGAGAAGAAAGTGACCACCACCAAGGGCGCCTAAACATTCTCACCTCCCCAGCACAGAGAACAGCTGAAGGTCACTCTACACAGGAGTGGCAGTGGCGGTAGCTCTGCCAGATACAGCCCTGCAATGTACCGGAGCTGGCAAGCCCTGCTCCCAAGACCAATATAGCATGCAAAGTCACTAGAGAGGGTTAATCTATAATCTACCTGATCCTACAGCTGCTTCTAGAGTTACCATCACATCTGCTAAATGCAGCACATGACTTCCCAGTGCAGAGGGGCATTTTCAGTGCTAGACATGAGGTGTGGATGTCCCAGTGCTATGAAAGGCAGTGGCAAGCTGGCTTCCTAGCACTGCTCTGAAAATGTTCCCAGCAGAGCACTGACCATATAGCCACTGCTTGCAACCACACAGACACACAATTTATATGGTGTAGAGCTTCTGAAATAGCATATAGAGCATACATATGCACATATATACAATCAGTATGTGTATATGTATAGATTGCTGTATAAAGGGACACACGTAAACCAAATGCCTTGAAATTCTTTCCCTGGCATGGGACAGCAGTGTCCTGTGGGTGCAGGGAGCTGTGGGAACACTTTTTCTTCCCACCTGCACTGATCTGAGGCTGGATGCATGGGTGACTGCCTGTCCAGGTGTGTGCATGGGGAAGACAGGCAGGGTGACTGAGGCAGGGTCTGGCAGACATCCTGCTGCTCATGGTCCAGTCCTGAGTGAGTAGACTCTTCTCCACAGGATTCCAGTGCCTACAGATTCGGGGAAGGGAAGGGAGGGGGCAGTGTGACATGCCGGCCAGCTGGGAATTGTCCCCTATGTTTAAACAGTGCTTAAAGGTCCACAGGGCCACAGCTGTGATCTCCACACCCTCATGCCATGGGCTGATCCTGGCTTGTTCTTCCTCAGAACCAAGTAGAGCAGGGAGAGAGGAGAGGACACCAATACTCTGCAGGGCTGGACACCACACGGCCATCCCTGTCTCACCCCAGTGCGGGCACTATGGCACAGGCTCAGGAGGGTGCCAGCAGTGGTGCACTGCAGGGACACCCTCATGCCCTAACAGTCTGACACTTACGTCAATCTCGCTGAGGATAACATCAATGATGCTTCCAATCACTATAAGGAAATCGAAGACATTCCAGGGGTCCCCGAAGTAGCCCTGCCAGGAAGAGCCAGAGAAGAAGAGTAAACATCCAAAGGTCAAGTTAAGGAGGAGATAGCTGCTGGAGCCCAGAGTAAGGAGTGCTGGAAGGATCATCAGTGACCTCTGGCACCTCAGGGAGAGCCAGAGGAAGGGATGGTGGTTAGACCTGGTACCCTCTGGTGAATTATTTGGTCCTGTCTTGCAATGGTGTGAAATGAGGAGGGTAGATCAAGGTAGCTAGATCTATGACCACACCAGTGACAGATGACCCTGAAGATCGAACAATGGCTGCTTGGATTGGGTTGGATTTGGCTAGCAAGGGTAACCCTGACAAAAAGTAGTCCTTCCAGAAACTCACAGGTCCTGTGCATGGGGGTCTCCAAGGGTCTCACAAGGAGAAGGTCTCACAAGGAGAGTTGCAGGCCTGGGGGTGCTTGTACTGGAGAGATGCCAAATGCAGGGTAAATGGACACCCCTGGCCTGGCCTGAGGCCCTCTCCTGCTCTCTGGACCATGCCCTACCCTCACCTTGGCTTTAAAGGCCATGAGCTTGAGGATCATCTCCAGGGTGAAGAGGATGGTGAAGGCCACGTTGAGGATGTCTGAGATATGGTTCATTTCTGCAGACTGGTTATAATGCTGAGGAGAAGGCAGAAGGAGCCATGTTAGCCCACGGCAGGTCTATTGTGAGCTGAGAGGTATGTGCTGGATGCAGACCACAGACCTACGGCTCACCAATGGTCATCCAAAAGGAAATTTGCTCCCTGTAGCCCCTTCTCTGAGCTCCCCACATCCAACCAGTCCCACTTTGCCCCTGTCCCCAGGGGTATTGAACACGCACCATGACCTTTGCTGTGTAGGAAAGACCTCCTCCCCAGAAGCTCTCTGCGAGGTGGCAGGGCTGAGCTAGCTCGCCCACTGCCATGGACACCCCTCCACCACTCATGGTGGGCACTGTGCCCCTTACCTGCATGCCCAGGCAGATGGTGTTCAGCAGGATCAGGAAGAACATGAGGTACTCAAAGTAGGAGGAGGTGACCACATACCAGATCTGGTACTGGTAGGGGTTCTTGGGGATGTAGCGCCGCAGCGGGCGAGCCTTCAGCGCATACTGCACACACTGTCGCTGGGGAGAGGAGGGCAGGTGTGATCCCACAGAGGGGCACAGGGCAGTGCCAGGCACAGAGTCAACGCCATTGGCAACGCTGCACATCCCCACAGACACAAGCTGGATCCCCTCTGCTCTCAGCCAAGCATCATGGGCCAGGGACAGCAATGGTTCAAGTATCTGATATGCTTTCTGCAAATACACCTCCCGAGGACTCACATGGGATCAAGTTTCCAAAGCCACCACTTGCCTCCAAAGATTGCCATGCTGCCCTTGTACTGATCCCTCCCGTCCTGAGCCTGTCTGGTTATCATGGCACTTTCCCAGGGTCTCTCAGGACTGGCCAAGAGCAGCCTGAAGACCTCACATGAATCAGGGATGAAGGGGGCACTGAGTTTTCTCTCTGCACCCGAGAGGTGCTGAGCAGGCCCTTCCCTGCTGGCCCTAGCTGGCCAGGGCTATCTCTGCTGGGTTCATGTGCAGCTCACATCACCCCCAACACCCTCAGCTCGTGCTGCCTCTGCAGGCTTGCTCAGTACATGAGCATGCCGGCACCTCCTCAGGGCCAGCAGGCATCCCTGTCTAGCTGTCTTCCCCAGTATGCACCACATCCTCTGCTGATGCCCGTCTCGCTTCTGCTGCTTTCATCCTCAATGTCCCCAGGCAGAATCACAGCATGACAGCACCACAGCAGGACTGACAGTGGAAGGTGTCTCTGGAGATGGTCTAGTCAAAGTTCCCTGCTCAAAGCAGGGCCAGCTAGAGCATGTTGCCCAGGGCTGTGTCCAGTTATGAATACCTCCAAAGATGGAGACTTCACAGCCTCTCTGGGAAACTTGTTCCAGTGCCTAAGCAACCTCACCGTAAAAACGGGGGTTTTCATGTTTAAATGGAAATTCTTGTTTTCTTCAGTTTGTGCCCATTGTCTTTTGTCCTGTCACTGGGCACAACTGAAAAAAGCCTGGCTCCATCTTCTTTAAACCCTCCCACGAGCTATTTATACACATAGGTAAGACTCCTATGAGCCTTCTCTTCTCAGCACCAAACAGACTCAGCTTTCAGACTCTCCTTGTATGACAGATGCTCCAGACCCTCAATGATCTCAGTGCCCTTTGCTGGACTTGCTCCAGAATGTCCACGTCAATTTTGTACTGGGGAGCCCAGAACTGGACACAACCCTCTGCTCCAGCTCAGTCTGGGCACCCCACCTGCACCACAAGGCCCACTCCCTCGTTCTGGTCTACTGTGCTCTTCCCTTGGAAGGCTTGCATTGTACCAGGCATGGGTCCAGCTGACCCTGCCCCAGCAGGAACGGACTCAAGGCAGGTTCAACTCATCTGTGCCAGCAGTGCCACCACCAAGGGCTGCTCCAAATCAACCAGCCCGAGCAATGCCAGATCCAGGGCTGGTCCACCTTGCCCTGTCCCAGCAGTCCCATTACCTGGTTCTTGTCCAGCTCACAGTTCTTGTACTCGCTCTCTCCCTGCTCCTGGAAGGTGACAATGACAAAGCCCACAAAGATATTCATCATGAAGAAGGCAATGAGGATGATGTAGATGATGAAGAACATTGCAATCTCCACCCGGTAGTTGTAGATAGGGCCTGTATCCTCAGCATTAGTGTCAATGGCCATGTATAGCAGCCTATAGGAGGGAAAGCGAGGCAACACAGATCCTAATTAGGTGGGAAAGACCATGTCTCCTCTTGAAGGTTACAGAGAGCTCTAGTGACATGCCAGATCCAATAATGGTGGGACAAGGCTGCTGGGATGACCTCGTCAGCTCCACAGCCACTGCCAGGATGGCTAGCGTTGCTCCTCAGCCTGGGCAGCTTTTCTTTCTTTACCGGCCAGCAGCAGTTACCTGCTCCCAGCACAGACCCATCCCTTGGCAGGCCCCGCACACAGCCAGACTCACTCTGGCCAGCCCTCGAAGGTGGAGACAGTGAAAAGTGACATCATAGCTGAGAAGACGTTGTCAAAGTGGAAGCTGCTGTGCAACCAGACCCGCTCCTGTAGCTCAATCTGCGTGGGGTCCCCATCCACGTAGTTGATGAAATAACCCCTGCAGCAGAAGGGACACGGTGCTCACCGGACAGGGCCCCCTTCAGCCCACCCGCTGCGGCGCTAACCCAGGGCTCTTTGGGCCCTGGGAGGGGAGGATGTCCCAGTGCTCGTTTCTGATTTACTGCAGGGTGAGGGAGAACAGCATGAGACCCCAGACCCACTTTTGGGATGCAATATCCCCACGCAGGAACACAAGTGGCCCCTGCCACAACCCTCCCTCCCTAGCCACTGCCCTGCTGGGGCTGAGCTGCAAAGAGCTCTTACCTGCACTCCTTCTCTGTCATCTTGGATGGATCTGTGCATCTATAGAACTTGCCCTGCATTTAACAGAGATCAGGAGAGGCTACCATTTTGCTGTGACTTGAGAAGCCCTGGGTAGTTTTGACTTTTTCACAGCACACAGTCAGTCTCCACCCTGCCTCCGTCCTGACTCTGTCCCCTGCCTCACACCACAGCTGGCTTCCCACTCTGCATGTCAACGCAACCCACTTCACAGCATCTTTCAGGAGCCATGGCAGACCCTGGGGTCAATCCCAGGCTGAGACAAGTAAATGTTGCCTAGTGACGGGAATAAATTTTTGAGGGCCCTGAGCTGAGACCTATCTAGCTCATCCAAACTGGGAGCCAACTATTTGGAAAATAGGGAAGAAAGCAGTAACTATAGAATTAACTAAAAGTTAAGGTATGCTGACAGGTCTGTTCAGCCTGTAGAGTGTCCTGAAAGCTCTCCCCATGTTGGCTGGGAATTTAAGCTCTATTATTAGAACAAAGCTGAGCTCAGCCAGGGTCAGCTCTGCCTTGGAGCAGCCCAGGCCAGAGAGCAAGAGTCGTGCTGTGAAAAGGAAACACTTTGCATCAAAAGCACAGAAGAAGTCATAAGCACTTACTGCCTTAGAAAGGGGAAACTGAGGCACTAAGTGGGGCGAGGCAGCTGGTTCCTTTACATATGCTGCCTGGACCTGACAGTATCCAAGGTGTTTCCCGCCCTCCTCCCACTGCAGGCTCTTCTGCTGGGAGGCTTGATGCATGCAGGTCTTGCAGAGCACAGACAGTACGGCCTGTGCTGACCTCAACACTGGGAGACACCACCCCCATGACTAAAAGAGCCTGTCCAGGATGTGCCTGAGCAAAATGTCTCTCCTGCCCATCTGAGACACCTCTCACCTTGAAGAGCTGGACCCCGATGCAGGCAAACATGAACTGCAGCAATGTTGTGACGACCACAATGTTACCGATAGTCTTGATGGCCACGAACACGCACTGGACCACGTGCTGCGGAGGTTGAGGACAGTGTGCACGTGAGCATGCCTGGGGCAAGCCCCTGCTGTGTGTCCCATACCCTCTCACTGCAGGGATGGGCCCCAGGGAGAGCAGGAGCCTGCTGAGAGCAGTGGGATGGGGCAGGCCCCTTCCACAGACTGGGAGTGGGAACTGGGTTCCTGGCCTCGCAAACCCCACAGGGCATGATGCCTGCCACATAACATCCCATCGGGATTCCCATGGGCCAAGGACCCCCAACCTTCCTCTTACCTTTAGCCCCTTTGCCCTGTTAATGGCTCGCAGAGGCCTCAGCACCCTCAGCACTCGGAGGATCTTCACCACTGAGATGGTACTGGACCTGTGGAAGAAGGCAGAGCTGAGATGGGGCAATACTCCTGCCCAGAGCAGCCTGGCACAGCCCCACCAAGCAGCCAGGGCGGCCAGGCCAGGACCAGGGGTGAGGGGCAAGGCACGGCAGAGACATACGGATGTCACTAAGCCATTGCCCCATATAAGGCCAGGGGACACTGGCAGCTGCAGAAAGCGGCTCCAAATCTAATTCCTTCCCAGATCTTCACCTTTGACACTCAAGGAGTTTGCCTCCCTGCCTCCCAGTTGTCCACGCCTTGTCCCCCTATGCATGACTTTATGGACACTAGCACGTGGGCTCATGCCCAGCCCTTGGGCTGCCGGCTCCTTCGCCATCCAGCACAGAGAGCTGCAGCACCCTAGCTGCCCGGCCAGGCTCAACCTGCCAGCGCCCACCCTGCAAAGCACGGAGGTGCTTACTCAATTCCCATGGAGATGAGGGAGACAGCAACCACCAGCAAGTCGAGGATATTGAAAGAGTTCCTGCAGAAGGAGCCTTTGTGCAGGAAAGCACCATAGGCTGTCATCTGGGGAGCAGAAGGAGTTAGGAGAGAGGTCAGGCCGTGGGGCAGACAATGCATGAGGGGCTTCTCACAGCTCCATGGCTTGGGGACATTATCCTGCTCAGACTTCTACCTCTGCAGCCAAGGAGGAAGTTGACTTCAGCTGGAAATCCTCTGTAATGCACAGGCTGGAGACAAAACACTTCCCAGTCATTCAGCAAATTAAAGAGGAGTGGGAGCAACAGGCAGCAGCTGCTTGGATTACTTTTTTTCTCCACAGATTTCCACTGCTTTCTCTTTCTCAAAGTTTTTCTTAAGGGCATGTCAGAATGAAAATGCTGGTGCCATGGTCCATCTCTCCCTGTGTCACAGTGCAGCTGACTCATCTGCCTGACCTCACTTGGAGGGGACACATGGCCTCTGGGGCAGGTCACACACCACCTAGACTGCCTGAACTCTGGGGACATGAGGATCAGCTGGCAGCTTCTCCTTGCTGGGACCTCGAGCTTGTGCCCAAAAAGCATGAATGCCCATGGCCAGAACAGTCTAGACCCATGTGCTGGATCACGCGCATGGCCAGGACCACAGGGCAGAGGGACTCACCTTCAAGACGATTTCAACTGTGAAGACAGAGGTGAAACCAATGTCAAAGTATCCAAGAATCTGGGGACAGAAGCACCAGAACTGGGTGAGATTTGGGTGACATGGGAAATGCTCTGGTGTGTTCAAACATCCTGGCATTGTGGTTTTGCCCTCCACTCTGTGGACTGGGGAGCCCATGTAGCTCAACAGAGCCTGTAAACGCAATGCCAAGAAGACTCTTAACCTTCCCTCAGCTTTGCTGATTTTCCCCAGTGGATGATCCAACCTGTAGCCTGGTACCAAGCTCACAGTTTACAAATGAGTGAGGCTTGACCCGATTCACCTGAAAGCATCTGATCTCCAAAGGCACTGAGTGCCCTGAGAAGCTATCTCATGTGACCATGTAAGAGCTCCAGACAATGCATGGGTGCAGACACATTTGTGCCTCGTGTGGCTAGACCTCTGGCTACCACTGCTCCATACTGGCAGTATTTCAGGGTGCTGCACCCACCAGTGGTCCAGTTTGCTACCTCATGGGATGTCCCTATCCCCAGTAAGCCACCACAGCCTTGAACAAAGGTAATCTCGCACAGCCTGTCAGGTGGATCTCTTCATACAGAAGTAAACTGAGACGAGGAGCAGTAAATCCTTGTCCCAGCTGTGCCCTGAACTGAAAACACAACCAGACTCTCCTCCCAGAGGCAGGGATGAAATCACAGCTGCCTGCCCAGGCACAACATCTGGCAAGCAGGTCTCTGCTTACTGGGGAGCTGGGGGTCTCCATGAGGTCTTCCCAACCCATCCCAAACTTCCACAGCTACACAAGCACCTGGTTGCGGAAGGACTCAGCCCGGATGGGATCCTCAGCTGCCAGTGAGATGCTGCTGAGCAGAATGAAGAGCAGGATGAAGTTGGTGAACCAGGTGGCATTGACAATTCTGTGGCACAGCATCCGAAACCTGCCAGGGACAGAAATGGCATGAGATGCTGTGAGGGGACAGAGGAACATCAGATAGGGCCATGGGAGCCTGGAAGAGGGTTATATGGTTAAACCTTGAAGACAGGAAGGCGCTAGGCATGAAGGGATGTCTGTGCCAGCCCTTCCACAGAGACTTCCCAGCGAGCTGGCTCTCTTCAGAGCTGGCTGTTATGCACAAGTAGGACTCCATTGGGAAGGGTCAGTGCCAGAGGTGCCCAGGACAAGCTTGGCTCCACAAGGCAGGGAGAAGGGTCAATGCCTACTTGTTGGTTGGGCTGAAGATGAAGAATGAGCTGGCTTCAGGCATGGGCACGGCCTTCTCTTTCAGCTGTAGCTCTGCGAGGGGACGTGGCCGAGGACTTAGGGGGATTTCAGGCTCATCTTCTTCATCATCACCTGCAGGGTGGTCACAAGGAGGGAAAAGGAAAAAATCACCCAGAGAGACAGAGGGAATGTGACCCTATGGACAATCCTCTGTTCCTGATTTGGCATCTGTGCCAGAAAGACCTCTGTACCCCAAGGCTGAAGGAGGGTCACCACACCCTTTGCTCCTCACACAGCCCAGGTGCTGGCACCATCCCTCTGCAGTGTCTCCCCAGCTTTCCTGCTGCCCTGCCACAGACAAGTCTTACCTGGGAAGTCTGCAGAAGGGTAGGGGTCTTTGATCTCATTGACATTGGATTCAAATTCATCCACTTTTAACTGAAACAAGGGAGAGACAGAGAGGAGAATATGGACCTGCGTGTGCCAGTATTGCTGCCAAATGTTGCATGTTGGCCGGACCTTATCATCTTGGAAGTCATGTGGGGCAAATATTGTCTCTGCATATGGCCCATACAGCACCAAGCGCACGGAGCCCTGGCCCACGATGGAGCAGGATGAGGGGAAACACCTCAGGGGTGCTGCAATCTGAGCAAAGAGCAATACAGAGCAATACAGAGATGGGACAGGGGAATGTGTGCTAGGCAAGAGCCTGGGGCCATGGTCCTATACCACAGGTGGAATAAGACATGGGGTGACTTCTGGGTGAGTTCCCATGGGGAATCTCTGGAAAGTGGATAGGGAAGTAGGTGCTGGCCAGATGCTTGTAAGAGGCAGCTCAGCACACAGTCACCACAGCTGAATAGAGGGGTTTGCATACAGGGATTGCTGGTGTGGACATAAGGGAGGCCTGGGATGCTGCTGAGCTGCTCTGCTCCCCCTCGCACTGGTGTGCACCAGCCCATCTCAACCACTGACAACTGGCTGTGGCCAAGGAAATGAATCCGAGAAGAAGGATCCCCAGCAATGCACCTGTTTCACCAAGCAACATGCCCTGCCTGTGCCCAGAGAGGCCCCATCACCAGAGGATACTAAGGCAAGGAGCGATTCTGGCCCAGAAGAGTCCAGACCCAGGCTGGCTCCAAGCCTTTATCAGTCCTGGCTGATGGGAGGCTGGCTCCCTCATCAGGAGCTCCCCAAGGCCCAGCCCCAACAACACTGACCTTGGCTGTTGTGGGAATCCCTTCTCCCTTTGCTTTCTGCTCAAGCTTCTTTGCCAGCATCTGCTTCTCATCTTCAGACTTCTCTGGGTAACCTCTGAGTGGGGAGGAGAGAGCAGGAACTGAACTCTGGGCAGGGGCATGGGTGATGCCATTCTGTCCCCTCACACCAAAGTTTGGGTTTGGGAGCTCCCACTGCCAGGGACTGAAGCACTCACCTGGACATCTTCCGCCGCTTGCGCTCCTCTGCTTTGGCCTTCTGGGCTAAGGTCAGGCTCTCAGCCTCAGCCAGGTTATCAACTGCGATGGCCAGAAAGACATTGAGAAGGATGTCTGGAGGGACAGCGCTAAGGATATGAACTTGGTTCCTGTTTGGAGGATGTGGCCAGAGCTGCCCATGGTCTCCAGGGTGCCTTGAGAAGCCTTCCTGGACTTAAGCTCTTGAGATAACCCTGGCTGGTGATCCCTAACTCCGCACCCACCCTTGTGAGTACTGAGCTCTGGGCTGGCTGCCCTCTCTCTGCCTTAGCTCAGTTCATACAGCTCAGTCTTGTTACTGCACCAACTGAAGGCTGAATCTATGCCTGCTGATCATCCAAACCTGCCCTGTGGCATGCTTTCCTCCAGACTCCAGAACCTAGACACCACCATTGCAAGCCCTGAAGCCTGTGTTTTGTTCTCCTGCTGTTCAGAACGGAAAAGCTTAAGGCAAGCACTGAAAACCTTAAGGAGTCAGTCCTGCATAGCTGATGCTATGGGGCTGGGTGCAGGGAGCTAGGCCTGGCTTCGCAGGGAGAGGATACAGTTCCCACAAACAAAGAGGATGATGAAGTAGATGCAGACCAGCATGCCGGGAAAGGATGGGCCCCCATAAGCCATGATCCCATCGTACATGATTGAATTCCAGTCCTCTCCGGTCAGGATCTGGGAGCAGAACAGAAACAGGGACTCAAGACCCCCCACAGCAGAGCACAGGAGAACCCCACAGCTCGATCCTGCCCTCCTGGCTCCAGCCCTGAACCCTCACAGCCCCTACAGCCCCCACAGCCTGACCCCACCTCCCTGCTCAGCCCTGAACCTGCACTACTGGTTGTGACCCCAACTGCATTTCCCTGGTCCTGCCTCAAAGCCACATCACCTCCCACAAACCCACATCTCTCTGAGCCCCAGACAGGAGACCCAGAGTGCAGGCGAGACCCCCTGCACCCTGTCCACCAGTCCCCTGCTGCACTTCCTGCAGCCCCATACCTGGAAGACACTGATGAGGGCCTGGGGGAAGTTGTCGAATGTGCTGCGCCGCACTTCCATGTCCTCAAAGTCAAACTTGCCCCCAAAGAGCTGCATGCCTAGCAGTGCAAAGACAATGATGAAGAGGAAGAGGAGGAGGAGCAGAGAGGCAATGGAGCGAACTGAGTTGAGCAGAGAGGCCACCAGGTTGCTTAAGGATGTCCAGTACCTGTGGAGAGGAGAGACAGGAGCGTGCAGGAGGTGACGGAGTGGGGAAAGCTGTGGGCAGGACCAGGCAGGAACAGGGAACAGACTGCCTGGCCCAGGGGGATGTGCTGGCAGCCCAGCAAGGGGGACTCTGAACCAGCACCACTCACATGCTGGGCACTGGGACCGCTCCAGGCAGGCCCCAGGAAGTGGAACTGAAGCTCCAGGTGTGGTGTGACAGGCAAGATACACTGCTGCCTGCACAGGGCACCAGCAGGCAGGATGGGGAAGGGGGATGAACACCCAGCGGGTTGGTGCCAGAAAGAGAAGCCAGGAGTCTCAGCCCACAGCACCCCCATTTACAACACCCCAGAACCTGGAGCGAGAGAGGGGACCCCAGGAGACTTCCAGCAAGCCCTGCTGTGTCCTACTTGCCACTCCCAGACCATCTCCTGAGGACAGAAATACCCAGCTTGGCCTTGTTCCTCTATCTAGAAACTATCAGCTCTGCTCATACTGCAGCCCTCTGCAGGGATGAGGCCAGTGATGCCTGGGGACCATGAGCCACCAGCACCCACAGAGCTCCTTCCCCAACCTGGTGATCTTGAAGATGCGGAGGAGCCGGATGCAACGTAGCACAGAGATGCCCAGGGGTGACAAGGTGCCGAGTTCCACCAGGATGATCTCCAAGATCCCCGCACACACCACGAAGCAGTCAAAGCGGTTGAAGAGCGACATGAAGTATTGGCGCAGGCCCAGTGCGTACATCTTCAGCAGCATCTCAGCCACAAAGAGTGCTAGCAGCACCCGGTTGGCATTGTCTGGGGTGGGAGATCCAGCCCATCAGAGCATTGACCTCTTAATCTCAGCATGGCACAGCAGGAAGGGAAGGAGGGCAGTGCCGCTCACCTCCCTCCTCTGCCCACCACCAAGCCCTGAGCAGCAAATGCTGCTTTTCAGGGAGCACACAGGAGAGGAAGATGAGGAGAAGGGTGATGTGTAACTGTGCACTTATACATGTGAGAGGGTGGCTGAACTGTGCATGTGAGTCCACGCAGTGCGTGCATGTGTACTGGGCTCTGTGTGTGTGTGTGTGTGTACATGTGGCTGAGCTGTGTACACATGTGCATAGCTATTCTCCATGTGCCTGTGTGTGTTTGCATGTGGCAGGATGCAGGTAGTGTGAATGCATGCACAAATATGTGTGGCTGTACTGCATGAGTGGATGCAATGTGTGTTTGTGTGCACTATGCATGTACAGCTGTAAATGTACACAGTCTACCTGTGTTCACCATGCAAACCCACGTCCCTAAGAATATATACACTGTGCATGTATGTACCATGCATGTCCAATGTGCAGGTGTGTGAGAGTGCAGTGGGGATGGTGTACACACACTTGTGTGCTGGCTGTGTTTGCGTGCATGAGCAAGTCTGCATGTGTCTAACAACTGCTGTGCCATGCCAGTGTGGTTGTGTGTACACAGTAAGAGTTGACATGTCTCCAGGGCAGCAGGGTGTCCTGGGCCCACCCCTCTCCCTCAGGGTCTTTGCTCACCTTGCACCTGTGTCAGCCATTCTGGCTGGAAGTGGTGCTCAGAGGCGATGGAGAGGGTGTTCAGTGCCACCAGCAAGATGACAAGCCAGTAGAAGAACTTGGACTTCACCACATCCCGGCACTTTCTACGAAACATTCGGTTCCAACGCCTCCACTGACGGCTGGAGAGACAGCCAAAGGGTCAGCAGAGCCGGCCAGCAGGTCCTGCCCAGACCAAGGCTGTGCCTGCAGACTGCAAAGCCACCCCTGCTCCCTTCTCCAGTGGCCTTCCTGTAAAAAGGCTGAGGAACATAATCCTGCCCCTGGAACTTGGTGCATTCACTCAGGCATTGCAGTTCATTCACACAAACACCTCCTGGCTCCTTTTTGGCCTACAGTCACCTCTGGTTGGCTGCTACAGACCCAGCTCTTGAATCACAAGACATGCTGTATGGGCCAGGAGAGTATGCTCGGAGCCTGGTCCCAAAGTGAAGAGGTTGTTCACCTTGAGGTGGCTTTTTGCCAGTACCAGAGCAAAATTTGCACCTCCTCCTGAGCACACAGACGCTGGCTCTCCCCCAGAAACCGGTGGCTAGCAAGAAAGCCCGGCCCAGCCACGACACCAAGCGAGAGACTGGGCAAGCCCACATGCAGAGCAGCAGATGGTTCAACCAGTGCATACTTACAAGTAGAGAATCCACTTGTTCATGCCCTCAATTTCATACAAGCTCTCTGTCTCTGACCCTCCTTCATCTGATGGCATCATACCTAAGGAGGGAAAAACATCCCAGGCTTTCCTTGGAGCCCTTGGGAAGAACACGTGTGAGGGAACCTCTCCCAGGAGCACATTAGGAAGAGCTTCCCCATCAGAAGTGAAATCAAGACATGCTGTCCCAGGGAAACAGCAGTGAAAGCTTGGCCAGAAGGTTTTGTGTGTCAGGTGCAAAGCAAGTAGGAGGCACCAGAAACATCTGCCCTGCAGCAAGAACAGCAGCAACCCAGAGCATCAGCCTGAGAAGACAGCAGTGTGTACGTAGGCTCCTCAGTGCAAGACACTCACATCATGGAGAAAACTGGGGTCAGTTTTGATCTGCACAAATGCTGAACAACAGGAGGTTTGTAAGAGCACTGGCCACAGGTGTGGAAGAGGTGTTTTGTCTTTCCCACTGTTTCCCAAGGCTCTTTGCACACATGTATCGCTCAGCTTGAGGCATCAAAAGTTACTTCACAAGGCAGGGTAACATAGCAGACAGTGGCTCAGTGGCAGAGCTCCTCAGGTCTTGCTGAGCCTTTGGCTAGATGCCCTGTATATTCATCTCCTTCCCTGAGCCCCTTCTAATCCCTTAAAATTGTCAAGCAATGGCAAGAAATTCATGTATCTGTTAGTGTGCGAGCTAGCAACCCTGGACTCTGCCCCTGCACACAAAAGTGCACATGCCCCCATGGCTTCTCATGGCCATTGCAAGTGCATTTTGCCAAAGGAGACCTAGGCCTTGCTAGTAGTCTGCAAATATTAAATACAGTGGTTGAGGTGGAGATTTAGCACAAGGCCCAAGTTATTGGTAGTTGGTGTCAGATTCAATAAAATGATTCAGGAAAGAAAAAATAAAAGAGGAAGGAAGCGGTTCTGCAGAAGTCAAAGCATTTTGTTTCACAGGGTTTCACTTCTCCAAAGGTCTCTACCTGCCCCTCTAGGATAGTCAGTGTTATGAACCCAACCCTCTAACTAAGGGTCTTTGACCAAGCAGAGCTGATACCTTCTCCCCTGGCCCGGTCACTGTCCATGACCTCGGCGTGGGTGATCCAGTCCATATAGCCCTTCAGATCCTCTTCCAGCTGCTGCTTCTCCCGCAGCTTCTGAAATGTGCCTCGTGACTTGGCCTTCTCTCGCTCTTTGGTGAACTCGCTGGGACAAGGCAAGCAGCAGAGTGAGACTCAGGAGGGGGACCACATGGAGGTCAGGTACAAGATACCAGAACCCTGTGCAAGGCAGCTCTTCTAGAAAGGTAAAAGTCTGAAATACCCTACCACCTAGTGCTACCACTAGATTGCTCTAGTGACTTTCCTCTTTCTTGGCCCTGTTCCATGATGCAAGACCATGGAGGATCATTGCCTGATGATCCCAGGCAGGCAGGGTTTCTTCCCCACTACTGGCTGCTCTCTGGGAGCTCCTTGATGCAGGATGCTGTGGTTGGACAAGCCAACTAACGCTAGATGTCAGAGACTGTGGAATTCTCCAGCCCTGCTAAGGATTAGAGCAAGTGGGGTCTCACCCACGTGGGGGACAGAAAGCTGCCCCAAGGTCTCCACCCTGTGAATGAATACAGATGATGAGTGTGATCCACTTGCACGCATTGAATTGAAACGTACAAAACAGACCCTGAGCCTACACAGAACTGAG
>VYZM01000013.1:126658-140653 GCA_013398915.1 Dromas ardeola | reverse complement strand
AGGTGAGACTGACCGTCCTGTAGCTCCACGGATCTTCCTCTTTTTCCCTTTTTAAAAATGGGGGCTATGTTTCCCCTTTTCCAGTCAGCGGGAACTTCACTGGACTGCCACGACTTCTCAAATATGATGGATAATGGCTTGGCAACCTCATCCTCCAGTTCCCTTAGGACCCGCAAATGCATCTGATCAGGTCCCATGGATTTGTGCACCTTCAGGTTCCTCAGTTGGTCTCAAACCTGATCTTCTACAGTGGATAGTACCTCATTCTCCCAGTCCCTGCCATTGCTTTCTGGGTGGTGTGGCTAGAACACTTGCCTTTGAAGAATGAGGCAAAAAAGTCTTTGAGTACATAAAAAGTTATGTTCTAGGAAGAATACGATGAAAGTTGATGGCAAAATATTTAGTTTGTTGACACACAAAAAAATGACAAAAACACTCAGTCAGAGGTACTCTTCTAGTTGTAATACAAAAAGGAAAATTTTTGTTTTTATTTTTTTTGTAAGCTTTGGACCTGAGTTGGACTTGGCAGTAGAAATATACCATTAAGCTTCTGGAATCATATTAAAAAGTTTGTTTTCCGATTCAGAATGACATATGAAACTTTTTTCTTACTGTAAACAATGTAATTGAGACATTTAAGCTTTTAAAGGTAGTAGAACTAATAGAAGAAATATCTTGGAAGAGGCAAAGGATGTTAACCTATACCAGGTTAAATAGAATTTAGTGGACAATGAAAAACTGAGGAGAAAATGCCAAGCAACAAGTGCTACTTGACATTATCATAGAAAATAAACCAGCTAAAAAGTCTTAAGCAAATGTGTCACTAATGAAAAGGTTTAATACTGTTTTATAAATGCAGGCAGCACAGAGGGTCCTCAGGGATCATTTCTGACATGGATTACACGATAATTTCTTTGTTACTTTTTAAAATAAAAAGATACAGGTGATATAGACTTGGTAGCAACAAAAAAGTACAGATTTTTTTTTTTTATCTGAGAACTTGATATGCATATTTTCTTACTAAAATTTATATTAAGACAATGAAAAATCAAGCTGCTAGTGATCTAGTGATGTTTAAAGAAAAAAAAACTTTTCTATAGAAACCAAAGAACATTTTGAAATATTTTACCCTCTTCATTTTTGGCAGCCATCTTATAAAATTCTAGAGAGATGCAAGCTCAGATTTTCAGATTGCTCTGAAGTGTACTTGAAAAAAAGTTATTAAGGATGGAAAGATAACTTAAGTCCTCAAGGCTCTTATATTTATACTGATTATAATTTGCAGCCATTTGTCAGCTAGGGACTGCTGTTCATATATTTTACATTAGGGAGCTGTAAGATGCAGAATAGAACATAGAAGCAATGTATTTAAACTCCAGTACTCCTCTCCCCTTCTGACTTTTCCAAGCACAATCAAGAGGATTGCTACATTTTTCCTTTTCAGTTTCAGAGCTCATGTATTATGGCCCGGCCCCAGGAAAGATAACTAGTGTTCTTCGATAGGGTGCCCTACAGCAGCAAATAAGATACTTCTCCCGGCCTGTGAGAAATACGAATTTTAACAACTACAGAAGGCTTTGAATGCAGGTATCCACTCTCCTAGGCATATGCTCTGACAGTCACCACCTGTCTCACTCGACTGAACACCGCAGTTTTACTCTGGTTTTGAATATAACTAACAAAGACCACACAAAGTTCTTAGCCACAAGTGTTTGTTGTTTTTTTTTTTTGTTGTTTTTTTTTTTTACTTTCAAATGGCTTTGGACAAGCTGAAGCTGTCTTGAAGTCTGTTTTGCTGGAATTCTGGTTCTAACAGATTGGGGTGGATGGGTAGTGATTTGGCAATGTAAAGAAATTTTCCCAGAAACTATGGCTTTTATGACTCATTTCGCCATCAGGTTAGTTTCTAGGTGGTTTGTTTGTTTTTTGTATTGTTCTATGGATCTTAACTTCTTAAATCCTCTCCAGTCTTCATATTTATGAGTTCACTACAGTTTGGAATCTTTGTTTTATCATTAGGAAAATCTGCAGTTAAGGAGCCCAATTCCCTACTATCAGATGGATTGTGTTGCCATCTCCAAGAATAATTTTTTTCTACATTTGTTCAGGACTAGTTTGTATCTGTTCCTTATCATACCAATATTTTCTTTATTTTTCACATCTCTTTACCTTTCCTGATGTTTATGTCCCTGAGATATTTATAGAAAGCTGTCATATTCCATTCAGATTTTGGTTTCTATTCAATTTTTTTTTATTATAGTAAACAAGATAAGCTCCTGTACTCTCCTGTTGTAAAAAAGGGCTCTCCACTTCTCTCATCACTCTATTAATTCTTGCCTGTACTTGTTTCACTCTGAATTCATGTTTCTCGACCATAAAAATGTACAAAATTATAAATTGCATTCCATATCTCCCTTATGAGGAAAGGCTGAAAGAGCTGGGACTCTTTATCCTGGAGAGGAGAAGGCTGAGGGGAGACCTTATTAATGTTTACAAGTATCTAAAGGGAGGGTTTAAGGAGGATGGTGCCGGGCTCTTTTCAGTGGTTCCCAGTAACAGGACGAGGGGTAAGGGGCACAAGCTGGAACATAGGAAGTTCCGATCAAATATGAGGCAAAACTTCTTTACGGTGAGGGTGAGAGAGCACTGGAACAGGCTGCCCAGGGAGGTTGTGGGGTCCCCTTCTCTGGAGACTTTCAAGACCCGTCTGGATGCAGTCCTGAGTAATGTGCTCGAGGCAATCCTGCTTTAGCAGGGGAGTTGGACTAGATGATCTCTAGAGGTCCCTTCCAACTCTGAACATTCCGTGATTCCGTGATATGATTTCTTTTTGGCGTCTTTTATACTGTGACTGAAACATTTCTAATTCAACTAATAAATCTTTTCTGATAAATATGAGAATGGAATTTTCCCTTTTTTGGAGGTAGGGATTTTGGTGGTTTATAGTCATTTTGCTGTCTCTTCTGTATTCACTTGGCTTGTTCTATATAGTGATGCTTCTGTTCATATGAAATTTTTTTCTAGTCTGTCTTTCAGTGCCATTTGCATGCACAGACTACTATTAAATTTATAATGTCATTTGTGTTCTCAATCAATTAATTTCTTCTCTACAATACTTTGATTCATACAGATGATATAGATCAGTGGTCTTTGGGTAAAATTTGAAATCCTTAAAAATCCTGTTATGCTTTAATACATTTACTGATTGGAGAGATTCATTGTTCTCCTGGGGATCTTTATCAACACTCTCTGACAGAATTCATGTGATGAAGAAATTGTTGGGGGGTTTGCTTCTTTTTCATTAAAAAAAAAAAAAAAAGGAAAAAATTGCTTTTGCTGTTTTTATTTAAGAATACTTTAAAAATACAATGGAATAATTTTCTGAATAATTACCAGTCAGACTACTTTATTTCCCTGTGTATATTCAAAATTATTCAATTTTTTACCTTATCTTGTAAGTAAAGAATGATTAAGGAGGAAAAAAATAAATTTGAGGTAAAACAAAAAAATGTTTCATAAGATGAAACATTTCTGCCTGCGACAGAAACCAAAATAATTTAAAACTATATACTTCTACAGGCAAAGCCGCACTAAATTCAAACTACTCTATAAACCCTCACTTTCAGTAGGTCTTTGTAGGTCACAGAGTACTTTCAGATATTTTCCCCAACATTTCTATGCAGTGTGCTGCTGACATGGCACAAACTTGGTTGTCTGTTCTGGAAATCTCAGCAGTTTCATTTTTTATGTTTTACTGGAATAAATAAGATACTGTGTGGTGGTAGGAGATGGGAAGTTTGCATAATCGTTCTGAACTTTTAAATAATTAGCATGTCAACTGGAATCTACTGTACATATTGACCATATGTTAGCCTTTGCAGTCTGTCAAGACTCCTTTTTTGTCTGCTACTATATTGAAAGAAACTGACCTCAGAAGTGCCATAGGCAAAATAAGTATGTTTTTTTTAATAATAAGAGTTTGTTTAAAATATTTCAAAATGAAAGAGAAGAGGAAAAAAGTAAAGATGGATTATTCAGGATAACAGCAGCTGTTTGATAAACAGTATGGATATGTAGTTTTTAACATTGTAGTCTAACTTCAAAATTCATAAAGTTCATAAAGTTAATGACAAGAACTTCTATATGATTCCTTTTACATTTATTTTTTTTTATTCAGTTATCCTTTATGTCCTGATTTCTGAAACATTTTGACTGAAACTTTTAAAGAATAAATGCCTTTTAGTTCAGTCACAATATAAGGAAATAATCTGCATTAATTCTTATAACCTAGTTTTCTAAAATTGTCAGGACAGTAGAAAGAAAAGAATTGTTATATTTCATAATATTTAATTGTGATTAACACAATTCCCAAAGTATGTTTATCAATGTTAATTATCCATTTAATAATAATCTAATATCACCTTAAACTGTAGCATAGTTATATATGTAGGGGCAAATTAATTTAATTCTTTGCATTATGTCAGTGCATTATTTGATCCAGAATATGCATAATCAAATATATTTAAAATGTTCTTTCCAGTGAAAGGTAAGTCACTTCAAGAAAGAATAGAAAGGGGTAAAATACATGGAAAAAAAAATAAGAAAGAACAATTTACGCAAGTTATTACTGTACAATATTCATTTTTATATTGCATTTTTTTTTGCTACATATACCAGCTAGACAGTCCATGTGAGGAATATAAACACATTATCTCACCAAAAGTGGAAAACAAGGGGCCTCAAATCCATCTGTATTGCTTTTTCCCTGGTAGGGCCTATTTACAAGCGTTACTCTCTTGATGTGTTATCATTTTCTTACCAATGATGTAACTCCACTGTCAACAGTCAATAAAGCTCTAGAAATTAAAGACTTCTGTCAGCACTGCATTTTTGCCACTGGGTAAAAGTTTAAGTTGATAGTCTTTAAGTACCGTGTTTTTTATACTTATTCTCAGGATTCTTCACAGTGTTTCAGTATTGCTGCTAGACTGTGGCTAATATAAATACTTTTGACCACAGATTGTTCTGATTTTTGGACAAGTACTACTGAGCAATCTTTTGTGATATAGTCTATGTAGAAAAGACAAAGGTGGGAAAGGAAACAAGGCAAAGACAGACGGAAAAAAAATATTTATTTTTTTTTTTTTTTTAATAAGAGAACAGAAAACAGAAAGGTTAAGTTGTTACCAAGTATTTTTCATCAGACATGAGTTTCCAGTGGGGTATCACAGAGATTGGCACAAAGCTCCATGGGTTTGGCTTTTTTTCAGTTGTCTGCAAATAAACATGCAGTTTCTACTGAAAAAATGCGGATGATAAGAGAAAAAATGAGGAAGAACAAATACTATTGGAAGAGAAGGACTCCTCACGACAGTCTGATATTCTTAGCTTATTCACACAAAACATGTATTAATGTAGTCATATACAAATTAATACATTTCCATTTGAGGACACAGGCCATATTGACTTTATGGAAGATTTTTAAGGAGCACAGTGCAGCAGTGCTGCCAGTGCAATGCTGTAGTCAGAAAGCCTATTGTAATCCCTGCACATGTATAGAGAGGCAGAGTAAGCAGGAAAGGAATGCCACTGCTGTGTACAGCTTTGGCAAGGGAACCGTTGGACATCTGAACGCAGATATCTAGACTCTTAAAATGTAATCTGAACAACTGGAAGAGATAAAAGGGCAAAATATAATATGCAGATAGATAAAATGCTTTAGACTGAGGAACTTAATCCTTGCCACACCGCTGCTAGTTTTTCAGCAGAGTTTACTCTGATTCTGTAATGTGGTATCAATTATCTTGTCATGGGAGAAGGTTGAAGCAGAAACACAACATACACTGAGTTTTAGAATTCTAATTTACTTAACCTAATTATGTTGTCATTCATAATCTTTTATGTATGAATGCTGTTCCTGCAGCAGAGAAATGTAGTGAGTAGTGAATAAAAAGTAGGCTTCTTCCTCTACTGGAGGGGAGGGGTATGTGCAAGCATTTAAGTAATAGCATCAATCACTATTTTGCCCCTCACCACAAAAAAGACATTGAGGTTCTGGAGCGGGTCCAGAGAAGGGCAACAAAGCTGGTGAAGGGTCTGTATGAGGAGCGGCTGAGGGAGCTGGGGTTGTTTAGCCTAGAGAAAAGGAGGCTGAGGGGAGACCTTATCACTGTNGGGAAAAAGGCAAGAGGGAATGGCCTTAAGTTGCACCAGGAGAGGTTTAGACTGGATATTAGGAAAAATTTTTACACAGAAAGGGTTATTAAGCATTGGAACGTGCTGCCCAGGGAAGTGGTTTAGGCACCATCCCTGTCAGTATTTAAAAGACAAGTAGACATAGTGTTTAGTGATATGGTTTAGTGATTGTTTTTGTCAGTGTTAGGTTGATGGTTGGATTAGATGATCTGAAACGTCCCTTCCAACCTGGGCAATTCTATGATTCTATGATTCTATGATCACCTGAGATGTCCTTAGCCAGGGTAGAATGAAGCAAGACTCTCTCTGCTCTTCTGTTTCCATTCCTGCATGGGCTGTGACTGTTTGTTATGCCTTCTTGTTACCCAGTCTGTTTTCACCATATATGAGACAGATACAGAAACAGTGCGCATCAGAAACAGGAACAGTACAGATGAGTTCATGAGTTTGACAGGCCTGAGCACATGTATTATGTATGTGTTCCTTTTTGATTTTGTAATGCTAGTGTCGCAAACTGGGTTCTGTCCAGTACTTTATGCCGCATTCCTCTTGTGAATGATAACTGACCTTTCTGTAGTCATACTCCCCATGCCCCTTGATATTTGGGATGTTTGGATTACTATGATTTTAGAAGTTACCAGACATCAGAGATGATATTCATCTCGTCCTGACTTCAAGAATGAGATTCAGTTCCTGATTTTGCAGGATGCGGTAGGCATCGGTTGTCTAGACAAAAGCACCTATTGTAATTGAAGATAACAAAAAATATCTGATATATTCATATAAAATTGACAGATACTACACAGATGTCATCACTCCAGTCCCCCTCCAGTTTTGTATGAACCCATGCATACACTTTAGCAGCATCTCAAATGACACAAGACACCCTAGTATAATGGACTTAACTGAGCCTTAATGACAAGTTGCACGGTTATTTCAACCACAAAACCCCCAAACAAACAGAAACTAATTTGAAGGATTGTGAAGTTAATGTATGGTCTTATCATTTAAGAACCAGAATTAGGGAAAGAGAAAGGCAGGGAGGGGGATGGGGGATGAGGATAAGGGAATGTTTTTACACCAGGACACATTCTATTTTTCATTAGTTGCATTGTTGAAGCAACAGCTATCATGTGTGGATATCTTATTTTCATCTTTTCTATATTTTATACATAAGTAACATTTTAGGTATTTGGAGTTATATTATTATTTTTAGTATTGCCATTGGTTAATGTTATTATTATTACTGTCATCTTGTATGGTATGACACAAGACATATCTTATTCATATCTTCAGAGAAATGGTAAGCAAATTGCACAGTCACATTCTCATTTAATTAACATTTCCTTTTAGTGAAACATTATTTTATTTTAAGTATATAAGCCAAGAACACATTACATTGTGGAAAGGTTTGTTCAATAATGTTACACCATTTTTTTTTGCCTTAAAAAGAAAAATGGTTTTGTTGAATATCATGGAATTATTTGGCAAGTTACCAATCAGAAATCAAGTTGATGCATCACTGGTTCACTAACAGCTGGTAGCAACTCAAGAGTTTCATACCTTTGAGCACGTACATCATCAGTATGTCAAGAATGGCAGCTGTGTGGCTTCACTGTGATGTGTTGGCCTAGCAAAGATTCAGTGAGGTAAATGACACATTAACTTTCCATCATGCTGTAGGCTGTATGGAGATATATCAGTCAGGCATGATAGAAGAGGTAAAGTTAAACGTCTATTTTTGCTGTTGTTGGTTTGTAACTGGTAGATGACAAAATTCACAGCAAAATAAATATAGCCCCTCTCTATATATACCTCTGTATTATTCTGTATGGTAGCATTCACATGGAAATAGTGTACTGTATGGACAAGTCCAGTATCAGCACAATTCTGGACCATCATTGGATTGAAGATGACAAGATGGCAAGAGTATTAACACTGTCTAGGTGAAGTTTCTTTTTTTTTTTTTTTATTTTCGGCATGTAGAAAGGAATGTGAGAAGAGAACATGAAAGAGGTGGCCCTGTACATGGTGGGAGCAATGATGACTGGAGAGAAAAACGATGGATCATGGGAAGCACAGCTTTGACAATAATCTCATGTCAATCGATTTGCCAGGAGGGTGATTCCTATAATCTTGGAAACAGGAATTCAAAGATTTTTCTTTCTGGCTGACATTGTTGCAGTCAAAGATAAACAAAAATCAAGCAAAGTCGCATGTATTTTCTATGTTCTACATGTAAACAGCAACACCTACAGACATGTGAAATGCTTTTAAAACTTCTTTATTCTCTCTCCTCTCAAAGTTACTATGAAAGCAAGCATTTATTTGACAAGCTGAAATCAGCAGAAAAGCAGAGGTTACAGATTCATACAGTTGAAGCATCACATTCATCTTATGTGGAAGTGATGGGAATATGAAAAAGACAGTGAATGATTAATGTTTCTGCAGTTGCTGCAGCTTGCGCCTTTTTTTTTTTTATAAGCAGAGAATGTACACTTGGAGGAGACTGTCTCTGATTTTATCTGTTAAACTGCCATGTATCATCCATAAAAAATGGTTTCACAGGTATGACCGATCGTCATGGTATGGTTATCTCTTCCTGTTCTGTCCCAGGCTTTCTATATAACCTGGCCAAATCACTTAAGATGTGTAAATCCTAGTTCTCACAGTAAAATAGGGTTGCCAGCTAAGGATGCATGAAACTTTAAATAAAAGTATTTGGTTAGATGGAAGTTAGGAACTTGAGTTCAAGTTTAGGGAATGATAATTATTATATAGCAGAAAATTAACCAGGTCGTTTGCCAGGGTATCATGTTATAACCAAGAAATTAAAATCTATGCTTATTCCATATTCTGGGCCAAATTTAACTTAGCATAATGATTAGTTTCACTTAGTTAGAATATAAAACAAAGCCTATGATGCAGCACTATACAAAGTACAAAGCTGTGGGCTGTCTATCAGCCATCTTCCACAGAACAAATGGGAACACAAAACTCTACTCAATAGCTGGATATGGGAATAGAGAAGCAGAGGACTGCTTTCAGTCTTGACACTTGATGATGGTAACCTCTATTCTGACATGCAGTTTAGTAGCAAATTATTCAAAGTGTCAAACTTCATCCAGAAAATCCTTGTGATTTGTGCAGAGAAGTAAGAACATGACCAAGTTATCAGAGAGACTGTGCTTACTTTAAATACTGGAGAATATCAAAGTGGAAACAATGTTTATTCTGAAAAGAAAACATTTAATTTCCTGGTAAAGGGATCTGAAAACTTTTTTAAAGAGGAAAAATCAAAGCAATAGGATTATAATTAACAGTAATTTGTCTCTACAGTTGTTTCAGGATCTCAAAGGAACAATTGTCCAGCTTGCAGCTTAATGTCTCCTTCCCATGAACGGGCTTGCCTTGCAGAAGCTATTGATACCACCTGGATATTTAAGAAGGAAAGTCATTGCTCCTGTGTACTACAGAAATTATTAAGTAGATCTCCATTGACTATAGTGGAAGATTAAATGGCTAGTTACCAAGTAGATACAAATACAGGATACCTAAATGTATTGCAATTTGGAAGTGAGGTGTGTGAATCCAAGGGTTCATATCAACTGCATAGACGCTCCTTTTGTGCCGGGAATGTCTATGCCAGGTTTTTAGAGGAATCTTATCTGGCATTCAGCTGCTGGCTGAAATGGGAGCTGATCCTGTGCAGCTGTGGATCCTGTGCTGTATCTTCCCACCTTATATAGAGGTCTGAAACATCCTAAGCACCTTAAATTGTATTAAACACCTATTGTTAAGCAACTAAGATGAATCCAATTTTTTAAAAATGCCAACAGTTAGGTAGAATGCAAACTAATTTTTGTTATGAATATTCAGGAGCAAAAGGCACATGAGGGAACATATATTTCAAACCTTTAAGAAAATATGTTTTTATTATGCCTTGTAATGTTATGGTAACCCTTATATTGCAGTGTTCCTTTCTGGAAAAAAAAAATAAAAAAGAAAAAGAAAAAAAGAAGAAAAAGAAGAGTGCATTAGACTAATTCTTCGTAATCAACTAATTAACTGAAACACTGGTTAAGTAATTAATTACACTGAATAAAATGCTGAAAAAACTGGTACTCAGTATTGGATATTCATTAAAAAATGGTTCATGATGCAAGATTGCTTTACTCTGCCTATCTGTCAAAGAACTTTACACTAGCTAGCTACCTTAACACTTACTCAGTGTTTGTATTACCTGCATATATGTTTACAAACCACTGCGTGCATACAGATCTTTAATTTGGGACTTATTCTGGAATTTTTAAGAGATCTGAATGCGGACATCAATTACAAAAATGCTGACGATCTTAAAATAGTTATTTTATATTATGAATTTACTATGAGTTTATTTTCTGTATTCCATAACGATTAAGATTATTTATGCCATAGCACAAAACTCTAGGAATTTGAATTGGAATGAAAGCAGGAAAAACTCATAACTGTAATAAGCACAAAAGGAACTCTAATATGGGTCTTAATGATTTTCAGCTTGAGTGGAAGGTATATTTCATTGTCAAACCTATGCAACACTTTCATCCATCTGCCTGTCTGAACTACTGCAAGGTAGTTTTGTGAACTCACTAGTGATTTAATGTTCTTTTTTTTCTCCCCATTCTCTGAATTTTACAAATACGGAGGAAATGCACCAGGGAAAATTTGAAAGATTTTAATAACATTCTACATACTTTGCCAGAAGAATAAATTAGTATTTATATTGATAGAAAGTTCCTCAGTAAATCAAACATAGATTTAAACTAATATCATATTCTTAAAACTCTCAAACACATTTTTCACAAAGTTTTCCTTTGGTATCTATGACGTGAAAATTAGCCACTGACTTTCATGTGCATTTACCAGTTAAAGGTTAGTAAAACATGGCATGTTTGCTCATTAGACTTTCACTTATCACTATAAGGAGACTGAACCATTGAAGGATCAGTGTTCCAGCTATTGACTGTGTTCTTTTTTATTGTATTCATCATGAAAAAAAATCCACATAATTGATTTTATTTATGTGTTGTAAAACAACATTTACAAGATTGGTTACCCATTCACCAGATTTGGTAAAGGACATTAGTTTTGGGAGACAGATCCTAAAGCTTCTACTTCCAGTTACCTGTTGGGAAGTGTATTTTCAGGCCCAAATTTAACAAAGGTTTTATACTTCTAACTTTTTTAAATGCTTACTTTGTACTGATTTGTCTGGGAAGCTGAATGTGTTTTCCTCAGTCTCTGAGTGAGATATGTCTTTTGGTACTGAGAAACTAAACTGTCCTTTCATTACGGGCTTTTCAGAACCTCTTTTAGATTGCTCCCCCTTTCACTCCCCTGTTTCTATTTCATGACTGTAATCATCATTATTAGTCTTATTCCAGTGAGTTTAAATGGGTTTTTTCATGTGTTGTATATTTTAAGTATATTGTCCCTGCACTATTGACTGTGAGACTTTTTTAGAATTGTAGAACAGTCCAGGTTGGAAGGAACCTAAAAAAAATCATCTGGTTCATACTTTCATGGGAAAGGGAGCCTCAATGAGATTATCTAGCACTCTATCCAGTAGAATCTTTAAACCTCCGTGGACGAGGACTCTACCATGTCCCCGGGGAGGTTGTTCCAGTGAATGATTGTTCTCACTGTAAAAAATTTCCATATTATATCAAGATAAAATCTCTCCCAGTGTAATTTGTACCCATTGCCCCTTATCGTCTCCATGTGTCTCCTTGTGAAGAGAAAGCTTCCATCCTCTTTATAGCCACCCTTTAAGTACTGGAAAACTGCGATGAGGTCCACTCTGAAGCTTCTTTTTTCCAGGGAGAAGATACCTAACTTCTTCGATCTTTCCTCTCAGTACACTTTCTCCAGCCCTTTGATCATCTCTGTGACCCTCCTTTGGATCTTCTCCAGCATGTTCCTGTTTTTCTTGTATTGTGGGGACCAGAGCAGAACACAGTGCTCCAGGTGTGGCCTGAGAAGCACTGAGTAGAGCGGAATGATCATGTCTCTGTCTCTGCTAGTAATACCCCTGTGGATGCAGCCCGGGATCAGATTTGCCTTTGTTGCTGCAGTGGTGCACTGCTGGCTCATGTTCAACTTATTATCTACCAGGATCCCTTATTCTTCAAGGTGCTGTCTGTGTGCTGTTGAAGCACTTTGGTAGCCCTCAGAGGTCAGTGCCACAGGGCACTAATATTTCTTCTTCCAAAGTCTCAAATAATACCCTATTTTTCGTTCACCTGCCCCCTAATACAGCATAGCCTGCTAACTTCCTCCTGCAGGTCCTCCACCTGCTGCCTGAGGGACTCCACCAAAGCACACCTTGTGCAGGCAGAGCTTCCACTCTCCTCCACCCAGGATGGGGGTGGGCACTCTTCTTTCCATTTATCCTGGCTAGGTGGCTGATTCCTGTCTGCTGCAGAGCACAGCATTTTTATGGCCTTGCACAACCACCAACTAGTTGAGATGATCACCGGGGCTGCGGTCTAAGCCTGTGGGTGAGCAGAGGAGGCAGCAGCATGGCAGGGTGGGCTGCCCTTCCCATGTGCCTTCTGTACAAACTGCTGTGCAAACCGGCGGTACTGCTCCCAACAGATGCCACTCCCTGCTGACGCTGTTCCCTGGGCCTTTTTGATGATACAGTTTTCTTCCCTAGTCAATTGTCTAAAATTTTATTGCCAACCTTAACTTCTAGATTTCAGTGGGTAATATAGTTCTAATCATTATGAAATTAATTAACTGATTTGACTATCTGAATTTGAAGTTTCCTGTACTTACATTATTAATTACACATAAATGCAATTTAAAATGAAAGATGAATGTGCAGGAGATAAGTGGGAACTCACCTGCCTTGATTATATTTATAATCATTATTATTCAGTGAACAGCGACAATATATCCTGAAAGCTCTTCCACTTGTAACTTATTTGTTAAATCTTTTCCTGACATCAGCTTCGTCTTGAAAGTAAACCATATTTTGACTTGATCTTGGAAGGACTGTAAAGGGAAATTACCTTGAACTTTATTAAGGGCTTTGTTAAGAATCTATAAAGACTCATAACTTAAGGGTTGCAAGAAATTCAGTTGCATAGTGTGGTTCTAAAATTCTGGAAAAAGTTTCCTCCTAATAGTTTTTTCAACTGTTACAAGGCTTGACAATGATGGGAAAGGGAAAGGGAAAGGGAAAGGAAAGGGAAAGGGAAAGGGAAAGGGAAAGGGAAAGGGAAAGGGAAAGGGAAAGCTCTCCCCGCTATCCACCAAAGAATTGAAGTGGCAGGGGGCTCCCATACGAGTGTAGTCCTCTGGAGGTCCTCTCTAGTGCAGCAGTTGGTTGCCTCATAATACTTTTCTGATAGTAATTTTGTAGGTTTTACAGGAACTTACTCAAAGTCCCTGTGTTTTTTTTTCCCCATTATGTTGCTATTAGTGCTGACTGGAGGATGCTTTGATCAGGTACAGAAATTGCACTCTGATTTTATGCGAAGCTCTGTGCATATATATTATCAATATGTAGATGACAATTATCTACTTTGTCATCCACTACTTCTTGATTTTCCTCAGTACAAACTAAACTCTACAAAAAGAGGCAATAGAAAAGTGAGGGGCAGCGAGAAGAAACCTGATCCCAGTGAAAATCAATTCCCATGAGAATACACGGTAATAGCAATACCACCTTTTGAGAGAGGAAGTCCATAAAAATAACAGCATGGGACTAATAGCAAAAAAAAAAAAAAAAAAAAACCGAAAAAAAAAATTAGT
>VYZM01000013.1:92989-126631 GCA_013398915.1 Dromas ardeola | reverse complement strand
AGGGAATAAATAGCAAAAAAAAAAAAAAATATATACTGATACAACAACTTAGTTCAAAAGTTATGCAAGTGAAAGGCAGATTGCAATATTGAAAGTGGGGGCCAAGTAAACAGGTGGAGTCCCTTAGTATTACAAAGCTTAAGGTGCTTTGTAATACTAAGTACACAGTGCAACACAGGAAATAGAAAGGAGAATATTCATTACAGGAATTAAATACCTCCTTTCAATCACAAGAAGAAATCAGTAGAAGTAGAGGACATTCTGGCTAAATTTTGGAATCGCCAAGGAAGTCACAGTCGCATGGAGAATTTAATTCTCTGAGTCTGTGATAATGAAGAATCACATCAGAATCATACTGTCTGCAGTGCCAGTATTGATACAAGCAGGCTGAAGTCTCAGTTGTGTTTCATGTTTACAGTAACCAGGGTAAAGGCCAACAAATCAACACCGAGCATAACAAGAAGTCCTAATACTTAGTAAAATGAAAGAAGCAGGAAACTGGAAGAGTCTGAGCATCATAACACCAGTGCCTCAGTGCCTCAGATGGAAGAGCTGCCTAGTGAAGTAGGACTGAGAGTGGTCTGGGTCTTCTGCTTTGTCAAAAAAGTTTTCATGCAGAACACAAATGCTAAGACACTAAAAGATGCTAAATACAACGTGGATAAGAAAAATATCCTGTGGACTACACTGAGACATTTTAGGTCCAATGTCCTTCTCCTGTGTGGACATTTCATTGACATTGGGCACATTGACAGTGCCCATTTTCAACAGAAGAATAACTTCTAAATGCTGATCAATTAGATCAGACATAGAAAATACAAGACATTTCAAAACTAGAACTAATGCTTAAAACCATCTACTGTAGTTTTGACAATGATCAAATGTGTTTGTGCATGTGGATCATTACAAGATTATTCCCGATGATGTCACTACTGACAGTGACAGGAATTTCACTAAATTCACTCTCAGAGGCAACCTGAGCACACTGTTATAATGAGAGAGGGCAGTTGTTTGTATATTTTTTTTGTTTTAATTTTCGTGTTCGGTTGCATGAATAACTTTGGTCTTATTTCTTATTTTTGTTAAAAGTAGCCATCTTCATTCTTTAATTCTATTTCCTTATAATAAAACCTAGCATTTAAAAAATGGTGTATTCTTAGTTTATGGAAAATATTGCACTTCATGGTTGGCCTTTTTTTTCCTACTTAAACATTACATGTTTTATATTCAGAAGAAATCCAGGGAATTAACCATACAATTCCCATGATCTAATAGCTAATTGAATTACTGTACATCTCTGAAAATTGAAGATAATATGCACTGCAACAAATATAACCTGATAAAAATAATCTGTCTGACACATTCTAGAAATTGTTTATGTTTTTTATTTAGACTATATAAAGTCATGAACACCTGCTGACTGGAACGTATTATCTGCTTGACCTCCCACACCACAACTTTCAGCTCAGAAGGAAAATTTTAATTGGACTGGTTGATTCTATGTAATAAGTCTAAATCTTTTTTCCTCTTTTAAGAAACAGTGACACATCTAAAAATAATGTTTGCACACAGAAAATGGCCTAAAAAATATTATTTAATTACTGCACGTTTCCTCCTGGAATTAACTTTGTTATCTGTTTATAGAATTACTAACTAGAGACTTGATACTGTAATGAAAAAGTTGCACAAAGTTTGTACAGAAACAGTGAAAATAAACATTTGATATAAGTAAAAAAAAGCAAACACTGAAGAACATTTCTGCCTGATGTGCTTTAAAAAGATTATATCAGTGATACATCTAAATGCTCATTATTTCTTTCTGCAGCAAGTATCATAAAATAATCTGTATTACTCATTTAAATTTTAAGAATCTATGTTTGTGGCAATACTGGTACACATCTTTCAGTATCCTACTGCTGCATTATTATTCTTGTACTATAACATTTGCATCCAAGAGGCAGACATGTGCTTTCATTTTCAGCACTTTCTGCAAGAAAAATTCTATTCCCTCTGTCCTTCATTGATATTTTTCTTGCCCACAAGAGTGACACCTTGCCACAAAGGTGCTCACTGGTTATTTTATTCGGACTACCATAAACTATAATCAAAAAGTAACTTTTCAGAGCAACAAGATAATGAAAAGAAAACTCCATGACCAGCTATAATTTTACCAACACACCTATGCTACTTTTTGGAAATTATTCCACTTCTGTCCAATATAGTTCACTAACCTCCTTGGAATATGGTCCTGGGCCATTTCATTCACAGGTGAACAGACAACAGAACTATAAAAAAAAATCTGCCATAGCAAATATAACTTGGTTAATTTGATATGGTACTGGTTTTTGTTACTAAATTTGCTGTCATATATCAGAAGTGTTTTATTTTTCTCTCAAATTAAAGTTAGGTCCAGGAATATTTATTGCATAATCCAAAAATAAATATAAATGCACTTAATAGGAATTTCAGACCCATGGAAGACAGTGTAAAAGTCCTTACCGGATTGTTTTTTAAACTTACAAATTGTGCTTATTCAACTCCCTTTGGTGCTTTGGTCTGTAGAAATCATTAAGAATTCAATAAAGGGGGAATTCTCTGGCTTTCCAAATTTTAAATGATAGTTCTGTCTACAGACTATGAACAGATTATTCCTTTTATAGTGCAATTCCTTCAGAACATAACTGTATGCTCTTCTGCTTGTATACAGTAGGTAAATAGATACATTGCTGGAAACTTATTTCACCAGAATGAAATTACTCTGTGGGTGAGCAGTAAACATCTAAAAAAGAGATCCAGATAAAACCAAGCTTGATCGTGGTGGGGGAAGAGGGGAAGTTTGTTTGGTTTGTTTTTGTTGTGGTTTTTTTTTGTTGTTGTTGACAATAGTGAAAACATAGGAAGCAAAGAAGAAACACTGGTTCTGTCTTTGCAAACATCTTGCCCGAAGGCCACTTGCAAACATGAGGTCAAAGCAGAGTTAGTATTGTCACCATGGCTGCTCCCAGATCACTCTATAGCCTTGTTTCCATCATTGTCTGCTTATAGAAAATACAATTGGGATGCAGATTCCTTACTGTGACTCATATCCTTTTTAACTTTATAATTCTGCAAGTGCTAACATTGCAGGGCAATTCAGAACTCAGAGTTCATCAACACAGGACAGAATAGGAAAGAAGGTAAGAGATTAAAATGTGCAAGAGGCTGATGTTTCCTGGAAGGATATTGGTTCCTTGAATATGTACTTAAAGCTTTCCATTAAATACTTCTTTTGATTTTTCTTACCTAAACCTGTTACTGTGTTTAAGGATCTGTGAAAATAAACTCTTGTTGCAAGTTAGATGGCTAGCAAGAGAAAACTGTGTAAGTCAGGAAGAGAGAAAAAAAAAGAAACAAAACTCGAGACTAGTCTGCCTAATTTCAGAGTATGCAGCAGAGAATATTAATTCAAGTTAGTTTTGCATGAGAAAATGGGGAATTTTGTTTGTTTATTTGTTTTAACTTGTTTTGGAGGAGGGGAGTTCTGCTGGAAGAGGCAACAAATTTAGCGCTGGATTTCTCATTTGATTAATTGTTTTTTAATTCATGGTAAAAACATTCCATATGCATTATAGATGCTTCTTTCTGTACATTGGAAATTGAAATAAATGAAATATTCCTTACTATTAGGAGCCACTCTTAGTTTGTATCAACAGGATATAGTTGCACAGCTGCAGTTTAATTATGGTAATATACTCTATTAGAAAGAGTGTGGAATATATGTTTCAGGTCGACTGTAAAAGCATCTGCTTCTAAGTAAAAAATGAGGATAAAACATGATAAAATATGACAGCTAAATTGCAAAAAATATTAACTGCCTTGCTTTTCTTAAAGAAATTTTAAATTTAATCCACATTCAGTTACTGAGCTAAATCATCATGTTTTAAAAATACGTTGTGATGCACTAGATGGAAAACAGTTCATATCAAAAGCTTAATACATCAGGCTGCAAGGCTTGGTTCCAGATGAATTACACCTGAAATATTTTAGTCAGCTGCTAGGATTTAAAACCAGCATTTTAATAAATTGATGTATGACCCACTCTAACCACTGCTATCCACAGTGCATTAAAAAAGGTGAGTAAAAGCACTAAATAGCTTTTTTCCTTTTTTTAATTTTTTTTTTTTTTTTTAATCTTTTTTTTTTTTTCCTTTGTTAAAGCATACTACACATTGCTTTGACTGGTCTGTCTTTAAATTCACCAATGAAGGGATAAAGCACACTGAATTTGTCCTACCCATAAAAGCTAGTTTGTGGGGCACTGACTATTTTAGACCATTATACCCTTCCTAGATGTTCTTCTCTTTGCAGCTAACTAATAAATACCCTCATTTGCAGTTGACTGAGAGTCTGTATGTCAACAAGATCAAGTTATGAAATACCTTACAATTAGATGTTGTTAAATAATAGACCAAAAGAAATAATGCCCTGTGCTGCATCTTACTGTTTTTCAGATCTGTGTGCAAGAAACTTTCAAAGGTCGCTTTAGAGGAACTGAGATATGGACAGAGGGAGAGAGCAGCGCAGGAGTGAAAAGGGGAATGGTTTAAGCATTTCTGAGAAAAAAAGAGGTAAGGTAGCTGGGGGAGGTACAGGCAAGACTGGAGTAGGGGTGGTTAGGACTCTGCAGATGAGGAGAAAGGCATCTTATATACTGGAAGATCAGGAAGGCATGGCAAAGTTTTGCAGGACTGATATAAAAAAAAAAATAATAAAGGGTAAAAGGTGGTTCTCATAACAGCACTTTGGAATGAGAAGCAGTGAGGGTTTCTCAGTGGTGAGAGGGTAACTGTAGAGTCTAGGACTGACATTAATAAAGTGGAAGCAAAATCATTTGAGAGGATGGAAAGGTTTGAAGAACAGAGTTTTGATGGCATCCTGAGCAGATGAGGAAGGGGTAGGGTATGAGCTAGTAAAAGACCAAGAAGACATAACAACTCGGAGCATCTGGGAAGTTAAAAGAACAAGGAAGTGGTGAGGATCAGAACTTTTCTCAAAATCTACACTAGAGATTCTGAATACACTTTTTAGCTTAGGAAAGAAGATACTTGTACACTGTGATTCATCTCTTGCTGATGTTTATTCAGTTGCCTGTACATACTGCATAGACATCTATTGCTATCTGAGACACACTAGGTGATCTGAGATATCCTTTTCAGACCAGCAGTGATGGCACTGGCGGGCAGGAGCACACAAGCTATTTTGAAGCATCAGCTATGAAACAGGTGGCAAGCCACTGGATACCTCACAAAACAGGAGATGGATATGCCTGAGTGGTTTAACCAGCTCCAGATGCTTACTTTTGGTCATATGACCATGTAACACCTGGAGAAGTTGTCCACATATTGCCAGATGCTTAGAAACCTCAATTACACTCCAATAGTCTCTTCTGTCCACTGTTAATAAGGGGTTTTTAGGGTAATAGCTCAAGCTTCTACATTATAGACATCTAAAGCTAGGTGTCATAAATCCTACTCCTGTACCATGCTGCAAGGAAAAGCCTTGCAAATGTCATTGCTGCCCACATCTAAGGAAAGCATTAAATTAATATATTGTTTTCTGTCCTTGGTTGCAGGGATAGCTCTATACAGCCAGGGAAAAGTCCAGCTTTTTAGACAAGTTAACACTATGCTTTATCATTTGTACTTTTTCTTTTCTTCTTAATATTAGGAGTAGTTTTTTGACCATGAAAAAACTTTTAACTCTCATAATAAAGAGTCTGACCCTCATACAAAACTTCCATTTGTTTCAACTAAATGCTAAAACACTCAGCTCTCAGCATGTGTCTGAATCCTCTACTGTCAATAAGATGTCCTGTAAAATAAGTGAATAATTTGTTAAAAAGGAGCAAAGAAGCTCTTTCTGATTCCCACCAAAAAGGAAGTTAAATATCCAATTAAATCCTCCTTAGTGGAATATTTTCATACCTTCAGGAACACAAACATAAAAGCACTTTAATATGTGGAACTCTACTTCATTCCCTCAGACATCTTGCCTGAGAAAAATGCCTGGCATATGGTTCAAAAATGTAATTTTCTTCCCTACTCTTTAAAGATAATCATTGTCCATACCTACCAGTCACATGGTTACACATACAGAGCTGGCATGTTTTATTCAGCTTTGCTAATGCTCAAGTAATACATTTTAGCTTTTTATGAAGAAGATGTTTACCCATCAGTCCCAAGGCATACCAAAGAGGACAGTAGACCAAGTAGCAGAATATCATGACAACCAAAATTTGATGCTAAAACACTTCCAGTGCTAAATGTTGCAATTTCAGTAAACACTTCCTAACCCACAGACAAAATAGTGCAGGTCAACTTATTTTTTGCATTGTTAGAGCTCGTTTCTGCAAAGCAAAGTGGGTATGTTCACCCTACCTAGAACCTGACTTTAGATGTCTTCCAAACTTCATGGGGTGCCCTAGTGGCCCAAAAGTGTGCATAACATACATATAGAATAATAGAATCATAGAATCGTCTAGGTAGGAACAGAGCTTTAAGATCATTGAGTCCAACCATTAACCTAACACTGCCAGAACCACCACTAAACCATGACCCTAAGCACCATGTCTACTCACCTTTTAAATACCTGCAGGGATGGCGATCACTTCCGTAGTCCTGCTTGCCACACTATTCTTGATACAGGCCAGGATGCTGTTCTCCACCTTGGCCACTTGGGCATACTGCTGGCTCATATTCAGCCAGCTGTTACCCAACACGTCCAGGTCCTTTTCTGCCAGGCAGCTCTCCAGCCACTCTTCCACAAGCCTGTATCGCTGCATGGGGTTGTTGTGACCCAAGTGCAGGACCCAGCTCTTGGCCTTGTTGAACCTCATACCATTGGCCTTGGCCCATTGATCCAGCCTGTCCGGATCCCTCTGTAGACCCATCCTACCCTCATGCAGATCAACACTCCCGCCCAACATAGTGTCACCTGCAAACTTACTGAGGGTGCACTCGGTCCCCTCATCCAGATCATTGATAAAGATATTTAAAAAAACCAGCCCCAGCACTTGCGACGGGCTTCCAACTGGATTTAACTGCATTCATGACAATTCTTTGGGCCTGCCATTCAGCCAGATTTTACCCAGGAAAGAGCATTTCTGTCCAAGCCATGAGCAGCCAGCCTCTCGAGGAGAATGCTGTGGGCATATTGCTGCATGGGTGAGTGAGTGTGCATATGGAAAAGTTTGAGGGTATGCAGCACACAGGCATAATGTAGGGCATGGAAAAACATACCACAGCAGTACTATTTGTACCCCCTCTTAAGTAGTTGTCTCCAGAACAAGATATCTTCAGGACTATATGCTTTTCTGAACCTTGAACCTATGTTTTTCTTTCAAGTGACTTACTCGGGGTCTTCCAAAACAGAGCCAAAGAAAAAACTAACAATTAAACAGCATGGATGATCATGGACCGAATGTTCAAATTAGCTCCCTACACCATAAATGCGCCTAAAGGAATCTTAGATGTTATCTCATACATCCACTTGGTCCAAATTTTTTGTCTGATAGATACATGTTCTGTCACCCAGATTAAGCCCACACCACATTAAACATTTAACTGAAAGAAGCCAACTGAAAAAGAGAAGTACCCTTTGGGAGTTAGTAATCTCACCTCAGACGTAAGTTCCTTTCTGTAAGAGCCTCTCCCACTCATACATATATAAAAGAAAGACAGGCTTTGAATTAAGAATCAGGTCCTCATTTTAAAACTTAAGTCATGTGCCTTACTTTAGACTAAAAGACCCTGTGTATGTGTGTATATAGATACAGGAGAGGGTGCAGCATAGGGCTACTAAGATGATTAGGGGACTGGAACACCTCTCTTATGAGGAAAGGCTGAGGGAATTGGGTCTGTTTAGTCTGGAAAAGAGACGGCTGAGGGGTGACCTTATTAATGCTTACAAATACTTAAAGGGTGGGTGTCAGGAGGATGGGGCCAGGCTCTTTTCAATGGTGCCCGGCAACAGGACAAGAGGTAATGGGTACAAACTTGAGTGTAGGAAGTTCCATCTCAACATGAGGAGGAACTTCTTTCCTTTGAGGGTGGCAGAGCCCTGGAACAGGCTGCCCAGAGAGGTGGTGGAGTCTCCATCTCTGGAGACATTCAAAACCCGCCTGGACGCGTTCCTGTGCAACCTGCTCTAAGGTGACCCTGCTCTGGCAGGGGGGTTGGACTAGATGATCTCCAGAGGTCCCTTCCAACCCTATGATTCTGTGATTCTGTGATACACACTTGTGTATGTGCATTATGTACACAAGTGTGTATATATGTGAACACAAAGGGGTTTCTATATAGATATTTATACATATAATGTGTCATTTAGTCTAAGTATGTATGCGTGCGTATATGAATGTATTTAATATATACACATATGTATCTGTATCTGATGTTTATTTATTCTGGGCATACTTTTTTTCTTGTTTCACTACATAAGCTTTCAGATTTACATAACTCTTCCGTATTTTCTTTCCTTGACATCTACACAATATCAGTCACATTGCAAGAGCTACTCAACATTAAATGTCTAATTAATTTGTTTATGTAAAAATATGATCTTTTCCCACAAAACCTCTTGAGTTAGAAAGCAGATCATGTTTACAAATAATTATTCATATTTTAAGTTTTTTGTGAATATTTTATCCAAGATTGTTGCCCCTTTTAAAGATGTGGAAAATGTGAGATTTTAAGCTTTAATGGCAGGTGCACATGCAAGCAGAAGTCAGACATGTGCTCTAATGTTCATATTCCCATTTGCTCCTGAAGTCAGAATATATTCTAGGGCAACATGGTAATGCACAAAGCTGAGAATGTATCTGAGGTTCTCAGAAAGTATTTCACAGATTAAACAGGCCTGAGAAGCCTGACAAATGTAAGAATACATTTTCTTGCAAGAACTACATAAAATATAAACATAACAAGGGATATAAATATTGGATAGCTAATGAAAAAAAAAATCAGTTTACTCTTTGGAAAGCAAGATCTTCATGAAAATTAAGGAAAAAATAACAACAGAATGTTTTTTAAACTCTGCAGCTGTTTTTACATTTCTTTTTTTTTTCTGTTTAGAAAATCAAGATAGGATTTCTCTACTCAAATTTACATTTTAAGAAGTTAGGTATTCATACTGGAACTAGCCACATCAGGCTATTTTTATAGTCAAAGAGAAGAATAATATTATAAAACAGGCCATTAAGACAAACTGTAATATTTTTACAGGTGCATATTTCTCTGCAGTGACTAAAATAGCTACTTCTAATTTGAATATCTAGCTTTTCTATTTCTAGTTCGGTCTTCTGATCAGCCATTAATGAACATAAATGCTAGGAAATATAGGAACAAAAAAGAATGGAATTAGACAAAGATAATGGGAAGAAAAAAGCTTTGTGGAAGCAAACAGAGTAGAGAAATAGAAAGACCTGATATACAGGGGAAAAAGGTGATATAAGGATATGACAAAAGAAATACTATGTTCATATTTTCTTTGCCTTCTTTTTGTTTGTTACTCTCTGTCATCTCTCTCATACTGACATTTTTTACTGGTGTTTATATGGAAAGGTGACAAGAAGGTGAGATGTTTCCATAGTGTTCAATAAGACTCAAAGCTCAAAATGTTCATATCTGTCAGAAAGTGTCAAACTCAGTGAGTTCACCATTTGGGGGAAAAGATCTGAAACATACTTTCACAAAAACCTTCAACCTCACATGGATTTCCTTTCCTTTCCTTTCCTTTCCTTTCCTTTCCTTTCCTTTCCTTTCCTTTCCTTTCCTTTCCTTTCCTTTCCTTTCCTTTCCTTTCCTTTCCTTTCCTTTCCTTTCCTTTCCTTTCCTTTCCTTTCCTTTCCTTTCCTTTCCTTTCCTTTCCTTTCCTTTCCTTTCCTTTCCTTTCCTTTCCTTTCCTTTCCTTTCCTTTCCTTTCCTTTCCTTTCCTTTCCTTTCCTTTCCTTTCCTTTCCTTTCCTTTCCTTTCCTTTCCTTTCCTTTCCTTTCCTTTCCTTTCCTTTCCTTTCCTTTCCTTTCCTTTCCTTTCCTTTCCTCTTTAGACACTTCTAAAATTCAACTGTACTTTAGCTATATATAACCTATCCTAAATATGCCTAAATTTCTGTAATCAGTAATTCAGTAGTAGTAGTCTTTGAGAGATGCAAGAGACATTAGGTTTTGGTAAAGTAAGAAAACCTATTGTATTTTATATTCTAAAAAGTTTTAAGTTCAGAACCTTTAAAAAATATTTACTTTTTAGATCAGGTAAATGTAGAAAAGTTAATCTTGAAAAAATCTACATCTTCCAGGTGCAGAGACTCTGATGTTCTATCTTTTTTGATTAGTTCATACAAATTATAGAAGGCACTAGAAACACCTACTATAGTGAGAGACCAATTTAACCAATTCTATATAATCACAACGAGATTTTCTGCCCCAAAATAACCCAAATTCCACCGTAGACAAGGTGTATGAACTATCTATAGCAATGAAACAAAAGGAGAAAATTAAAGGAAAAAAAATACATCCTTGATCTATCTTTCAGTAGGAAGTGACTTAATTCTAAGCAAAGTGAAAAAAGAGACTCAAAATACCTCTTTAGAGCTCTTCTCCCCTCTTTCCTCCACTGGACACTAATTCAGCTTCTGGGAAAGTATCATTGAAATAATTAATGAAATTATCACGCACTGAAATTATCTTTCTGAAGACTGTTATGACCATATTTTATCAAAATCACAGAATCATTATCCAGCTGTCATTATCCTTGACCTGTCATCACTTTCACCGGTGCTAGTTCAGCTCTTCTTTTGTCAGGACTTGAATCATGCTCTCTCTTGTCTAAGAGTTTACCTCTGTGTGCTCAGTGTCAGTACATTAGCATAGCACAGATTCCTGATCTTGGTTTAGACTGCTGTGAAGAAAAGGTCAGAGGAAACCTCACCAGAAGCCTTTCCACTCACTCCCGAGTTCCTTTCTCTTGCAAGTACATTTAAGCTCGGGCCTTCACTCTTGGTCCTTGACTTAGCTAAGCTGCAGGCATGCTTTGTCTTGTCTGTGTGTCTCTTACTCAGTTTAAAAGGGTTCTCCATAAATTCTTTCCATTGTCCATGGAGATGATGAAAAGTGGACATGGTTCCAGAATCCAAGACTTATCTATTGGATTTTTAAAAAAAATTGGTTTTTTTACCATTCCTAGAAAAAACACCAAAATTTAGACCATTTGCTTACTAAGCAGTTCACCTAATAACCTAAATTATATTATCTGAGTCATTCGCAGTGTTCCTTTGTCTGGCTTCTGTGACCAGCTTTAAACTTGAAGAAAATAATTTTAAACAGTATGTCCTGTTTGATGATAAAATGCTCTGTACATTAGCATATGCAAACCAGACAACAGTAAAAGAAATTTGCAGCTGTAGCTGAGACAGATTCATTTTAAAATTATATGAGTAACTACAGTGAGATCCTGAGATAGTCCCTTGAGGTTTGGGGAAGGAAGTAGACACTGACTGAAGTGATTCACCTGATTTATTTTAAGTATCTACTTTAGGGTGAGAAGCATATCCTAGTTATGCTTCTTTTTCTTCCTTGCTTATAAAACGAGCCCAGAGTGAATAGCTAAAAAATAGTAATCAAAACTCAATTTAATAGCCAAATTTGGTACTAGTCAACTCAGATGCCCTGTGGTATCTGACTTGATCTATATTTACCATTCCAGAGAGTATTGTCTCCCATGTGTCCTGTGTAATGTCTTCCATTCCCATGCGGATGCTCAGATTATTGAGGACAACTCAAATAACCCTTTATGCTTACATTTAGGCAAGCGAATCTAGCTCAAGATGTCTGATTTCTCACTGCAGCCAGTGGAATTCTAGCACTCACTTTAGTTCTCCACAAGGTATCTATCTGCTGCCATATGAGATGCCTTACGTTTCCCTCAACCTGCCGTTTGTTAGTAGGACACAAGTTTGCCATTGATGATATATTGCATCTGCCATCATCATGTCTGCTTTGAATTCACAAAGGCATCTCAAATGGTTGCAAATGCTTCTGTTTAGGCAGCGCCTTATTGGGACCTTCAATCCCAAATTAAAATGCAGATTATTCTGTTTAGATACCTAAATTAAAGTGTGTGCAATCTGGACATGAACACTACCCCTAGTGTAAGATTAAATTGATCTTACTTACCTTCATGCCGATCTAGAATTTCAGATATGGGATTTATTGTTGTGCAGACCTTCCCTAATCTTTTTTTCATTCCTCTTCCCTTCTTTCCAAATCATGTGATGCCAGCTGGAACAGAAAGTTAGTTCAGTAAGAAAAGACTATTACTCTCTCATGCCTGTATTTCTTTTTATGTTACTAGAAGAATGTGTTTACTTAATACAGTTCCTTGATCAAGTCAGAGAAGAACTCTAGACTTCACTGAATCTCCAGAATTCCTCAGAGTCGAATTACCATATATAAACTAGAAGTGTTCATTATTCCTGGCAGAGGAAGCTAGTAAGGGGTGCATAACAGTAAGAAAACTACAGCAGTAAACAGGAAAAAAGAAGCAAGAGTTTATGCTAAAATATGGAAAAAAAAAAAAATAGTCCTAAACCCTATGCAAACAGAAATGGCATGCCATAATAACAGAAAGGCAGAACACTTGAGCCTGGTTTTATTTTGAAAAGTTAGTATATGGCAAAAGAGGGAGAAGTTATTACCTGGTAATGGACAGAAATAGAAAAGCACCTTCAGAAGTTGGATATGCTTCAAAATGGTAGTCCAAAATGCCAATATGTGCTTCTGTTGAACTAAGCAGAGGTGATAAAAAGAATTTATGATTTGCTGTCCAACAAAACGTCTAGCAGAAATGAAAGGTCTTTCAAGAAAGCACAAAATTTCACAATCACATCTCCTCTCCTGAAGAAGAGTGTAATATGTGAAGCATTTATAGAATAAGTAATTTACTCTTGGATGTCTGGGATTTCCATGTTAAAGGATATGAGATGTTACTATAATAAGAATTTTAATCTTGAGATTGTGATTTCAAAATATTAGTAATAGGAAAACATTATTTTAAAACTTACTGAAAAGAAGCTCTTCGCACATCTTTACACTTTACAGAATTTGTGTAAACAGGAAAATGGTGAAAACAAGCTCCTGAGATGTCACAGATATCTCAACATGTTAAACACTTTTATGAGATACAATGCTCATACTTATATTTCTTGAACCTAAGATCATAAATTTGACCAGAAAACAAAACAAGACATCATAGTGCTACATTTACTGGTAACATGATTCAGGAAGAACTGCATAAAAAAATAATTCATTTCAAGGTTTACAACACCAATAGATGGATTTCCCAGTTAACCCAGAAAAAAAGAAAAATGTAAATCTTTTGAAGAATTGCAGCCTAAAGATACCAGAAAAGAAACAGTTGCTGTAAAAGCAAAGACTTTTCAATTCATAGTATAAAATATCAAGTATTTAAAATATGGTTTGTTTGTTTGGTTTTTTGTTGTTGTTGTGTTTTGTGGTTTTGATTTCATTACAAAATTCGTAGGGTACCTCATCTACACAAAAAATTAATATCCGTGACTTCAAGAGTTATAACATAAATTTTGAAAATCTGTCCATAAATTTACTTACGATTTTTATAATGTATTCAAAAAATATTATGATTACTTTAAAATCTCAGGTAATATTTTAGTATATTTATGGTGTTTCTTTGGAAAAAAAAAAAAATTGAAATGCCTCTAAATACCTTAGGTTTCCTCATATTCAACAGTGTTTTCTCTTAAGTTCTCTGCCAAATTCTTTGAGAGGTCAATTTCTGTAATGAAGGCTCTCTTGCCTAAAAAATAAATAAATAATAAATAAAAAGTCATCTTTTCATATGATAAGGATGTACTTGCCAACTAAATATTAGCTGACTATTTCAAACTGGTAGTCTTGATTCCTTCTCTGTATAATGTGGAGAGAAAGAGCCATATACAGAGTGATTAATTTAATCCTAAAATTGGTTTCTACTGTACAAATTGTATTGCTTTTAAAGATGTCACCACTGATCAAAAAGCTTATCTCCACAATTAGTTTAGACTAGACAGCTACTTTTAGATGGTTAAATGAAGATGAGAGTAATCCCCCACTGCACTACAGTAGTCTGAATTCATCCTAGCTAACTAAAATACTATAATAAGTAGGATAAGTTTGAATCATGTTATCTAAAACAAGCAATTAATTTGTACTTAAACTTTAATGCATTAATCCCTTTAAAGGAAGTGACAAAGTTCCTAATGCAGATATTTGACATACAGGTACCGTTGAAGGTGGACAAGTCTGCAATTTAAGATTTAGTTTTCTCATTAGATCTTCTAAAGCATCTACTTTACTGCACTGAGGACTTGACTCAGTTGCCAACACACTGAAGATGCTGCGTAGAACTGACCTCAACCTGTGGTACAGAAGTACTGATGTCTCTTACAAGTCCTGGGTGTTTAATAGATCCACCAAGATGAGTTAAATTTTCTTAGGATGGATCCTGGGTGTCTAAAAGTTTAGCACAGTTTTCTGATAATGTATCTCATTTAAAATTCTTACCTCCCTTATGTCCTCAGTGGTGCTTGGTGGTTAATGTACATATAATGAGATAAATGTACAGCTTGTAAATCCAAAAAGGACTACTAGGAATGACATTTAGTTTTATCAGGCTAACACAGACTGTGGAATTATACTAGTTTATTCCTATATCAAACTTCTATCTTAGATTGACCTAAGCTGTCATTTAGGGTCCAAGTTTATGAATGTGCTAGTGAAGTTGTTCCATGTATCTGCAGCTGCAAAAAATGTACAATTCATATCAAGTTTGGATTTATCTACTTTCAGATTTTAAGAATAGTACGCTGTTTTTGTTTTAGAACAAATTTCTTGACAGGGCAGACAACCGAGTGGCAAGCAGTAGGGAAAAGACTCTATGAATTTTTTGCCTCAGTTTTCAGTGGTAGGGCTTGTCCTCACGCCTTCCAGTTCCCTGTACCTCTAAGCAGAGTCTGTGAGAGTAAAGCAGTACCCAAAGCAGGGGAAGAAAGAGACAGGCTCGCTTAACCCACCTGAACATGCATAAGTCCATAAATTCAGATGGGCATCCACCTGAGAGTATTAAAGGAGCTGGTTAATGTCATTGCAAAATGTCTCTCCATGAGCTTTGGCAGGTCATGGCAATAATGGGGAGGTTTCTGATGACTCGAAAATGCCAGATGTCATACTTATCTTCAAGAAGGAGGATCCAGAGTTTCACACAGACCCTGTAAAAGTTATGGACAGAATCCTTTTAGAAGCCATTTCTAAATACATGAAGGACAAGAGGGTGTTTGGGATCAGCCAACATGGGTTTACCAAGAGAAAATGCCTGATCAAACTCATTGTTTTCTATGGCAAAGTGACTGATGCCATGCGTCAGGGCAGAACAGTGCCCTTGACTTTATCAAAGCCTTTGCACAGTGTCCCATAGTCTTGTTATCAGCAAATTGGTAGAAGATAAGTGGATAATAAAGTGGAATATTCACTAGGATCCTGTGCTCAAAGACTTGTGATGACTCCAGCTTTGCACTAGTAAGTAATAATACTAGTGACTAGTCAGATTAGCAACTAGTGGAGTTCCTCAGGGATCAATAGTGCAACTAGTATTGTCTAATGTCTTCACTAAAAACCAGGATAATGGGACAGAGTGGACTCTTAGCAAGTTTGCATATGGCAACAAGTTGGCAGGGGGAGAGCTCAGTATTGTAGAAGGCAGAGCTGTTATTCAGAGAGCGCCAGACAAGCTGAAGAAATGGACAAACATATATCTCATGAAGTTCAACACAGGCAATGCAAAGTTCTGCTTCTGACAAGAGATAACTTCATGTGCTAATACAGGCTGGCAGCTGACCAGCTAGACAGCAGCATTGCAGAGAAGGACCTGCAGATCCTGGCAGACAACAAGTTGAACATGAACCCGCAATGCCCCTTCCTGAGGGGGGGAGTCAGCTTTCTGGGTTGTGTCCAGTTCTGGTCTCCCTAGTACAAGTAGGGTGCTGACAATAAGTGGGGAGCTGGAGAACAAGATGTATGAGGAAAGGCCCGAGGCAGCTGGATTAAGTCAGCCAAGATAAAGCTCAGGGGAAACCTTAGTGCTGTTTACAATTACCTGATTGGAGTATACAGAGAAGACGGATCTAGGCTCTTCTTGGAAGTGCATAGTGATACAAGGAGAGGCAACAGACACAAGTGAGACCATGGAAAACTCCAACTAGATATTAGGAAACCATTGTTTTCCATAAGGGTGGTCAAACAGTAGAAGCAAATTTCACAACCCAGAGAGGCTGGAAATCTCCATCCTCAGAGGTGTTCAAGACTCAACTGGACACAACCATGGGCAGTCTGATCTGATTAAATCTGTTTTGAGCAGGCATTGAACTAGATGACCTGTGAGGTCCCTTTCTGTGTGAATTATGAAACTGCAATTCTATGACTGTACTCTATGTTGTGCTGAAGAGTTGTCGGTTATCATTCTCACTCCTCATTTAAAAATGTATGGTTTATGGTCAAGCTGTTTTCTTGACCTTCTTAATCTTATAATTACATTGAATTTCATCTTGTAGTGTTAGCATTTAGGAAGTAGAGAGTAGAAACCATTCATTTAACTATTTTTATCTCGTTCTAATTTTTTCATATCCTTCTGAAGCATAGATAAGCTATTGCCACTACATACAGTCTTAATGAGATTGTGATCTTCTGCCTAGTAACTCCACTATATTTATAATTACAGCAACAGAATTTATACACTCTGTCACTGTCTGGTTTTGCGTGAAAGATGTATCCTGAAAATTTTTCATATTTATATGCATTCTTTATATTTTTCCATGTAACAATATGTAATTGCTAATATGCTTAAACACAGAATTTTTGCTTTTACTACAGACAGTATTTTGCTAAAGGGAGATTTCTAATCTAAATATTACTTGAAAAAAATTATTAGTTTCAATCTTTAATGCAGTCTTGGCTATTCTCTTTAGTTATTCCCTGAAGTTTCGGAAGAAAATATTCTGGTATCTAACTGATTCTGTCAGCATAGGCTTTAAGGAAAATCTTAATTAACATGCTTATCACAAATCCTAAATTATTTCATGGGAGATGGAACTAATCAATATAGTGATGACACCTCCCCAGAGATATATAGATCAGTTGCCTCTATAAGCAAAGAGACAGGCATGGATTCCAATCGTTTAGAATGACGACCTTATTTAGCACAGCTAATATCTTTAATCAGAAGATGGAAGGGTTTGCTTTTTGTTTCTGTAATTTGTTGTTTCCTTAATTAATTTTATATACGTGAATGAAACTTTGAGTGCTAATGATGTGTGAGTTTGGTATAATACAAAGCAAAAAATATACCTGTACTTTATGTTTCATGCTAAGCCACTGTCCGCTTCCTCATCTTGATCAAGTGTCCTGTAACACACTCCTGCCACAAAGTGGTCTCCTCTCTGATCCTGTGTTGTGTGAAAGAGGCAAAGCAGTTTTGGCAGAAAATAAACCCCCTTGCGTTCTAACACTCCTCACCGAGGTGGGAGGCTAGGTGCGGCTAGGTTTAAATTCTGAGTGATGCCCAATTCGTCACTATCAGTCCAATCATGTTTAACGTGTGTTAAACTATCACGGTTTGGATGCACTAATAGTGGGCTACACTGTCAGTCTAGTCGTGCTCATGAACTAGCACGGCCATTCCCGAGTCATTGGTCACGTTCAGTGAGAAACTAAAACGACTAGCTACTTAAACAGTGCAGTTTATTTGAACAACAGATCAAGGTTCTTTGGATTGCCGGTGATAAATACACTGTCTGCAAGGCATGTGCAAATAAAAGTAATATTAAAACACACGACAGAGTTATAATCAATACAGCCTGGCTATAACTGTAGAAAAGAGATTCTCTAGAGAAATTTCTAAGTTTCCCGAAGAAGTGCTCGGTATAGTTCAAGTCTTACCCACAGGCGTCCCTATGCGGGGGGGAAAGAAAGGCTCAGCCCGTTGGCCAGTCCCGGACTCAAAAGCAGTCTGTGATGGAGTTCTCCCTGACTTGTTCGCGATGGTGTCTTCCCCAATATCCCCCCTTTATCGGGCCATTTTTATACTATTTTTTACCTTCAAGGTGGAGTTTGGGTGACTTTAGTCATGCATACCTTTATTGTGATTGGTGTAAAATTCTCTCGCCTTGGTTTAAAGGTATAGCTTACGAAAAATTCAGAGCGCAGACTCAAAGGAGTGGTTGCACCTTGGAGGCGGGTAGCCTTCGGGATGGAGGTGTGTTTTGGTATTGAAATGCATTAAAGTGACATTATAATGAGCAAAGTTCACACAAAGGACAGCAATTCATCAAACTTTGACAGAGTATTGGCTTTGGGTCCAGAGTGAACCGCGTTATCTAGTCCTGCTGCCTTCTTATTCCTGCTGTCTGCACAAGGCAAGGCCACGGAACTGAGCATCCCATTTCATCCCCCGTATAGTTTAGTCTTGGGAATCGTAGGTGTTGTTTTCCGGGCGCGCCAACTGCGGCAATTTCCCATCTCAGAATCTTCTCGCAGAATCTTCTTGATTTTATGCTTTTCCTTAATGTATGAACAATGCTATACTTTTATACTTTCTGGCCAATTAGGAATTATTACTACATCCTGACCCTCAAACTTTCAGCCACCTGTTGTCCATCCCATGTGGGCGTTTCCTATGACAAGGTGCTCCTTCACACTGAAGACAAAACCCTCCTCACCACCTTCCCTGCCTGTCTTCCCTGATGAGTCTGTATTTGTCCAGTGCACCACTCCAGTTCCACCATGCTTTAGTTCATTCAACAGCATTTTGCAGTTGTGCAACAACATGTGCCATCCTGGTTTCTCCTGCTTGTTTCCCAGGTCGTACACATTTTTTATGTACCCTGTTTCTGAGGTCTTTTTTGTTCCTGTTGCCATGGATCTTTGGTTTTCCACCTGTGTCCACCATTCCCACACTTGACTGTGGCTTGTAATCTCTCTTCCCATTTCTTCCTAGTTTAAGAATCTATTCACGAAACTGACAAGCTTGCTGGCTCTTGTCTTTGGCTGCTTTTGTCTTTCTTTAAGCATTTGGATGTTTTCTTTTACTTCATCACTCACTCCCCTGAACTAGTAAAACTGTTTGAAGAGAATAAATGGCTTATCTTTCTCCCTTTTACAGCTCTCCAATCTTTTTGTAATTTCATTCCTAAATCTGTGTCTTCAGAGGAACATGAACACTTCTCAAATAACTTCATTGTTAAGGCATTTTTGCAGCACAGAAATTGGTTATTCTCAGTAGGTACTTCCTTGTTTTTCAGTATATTTGTATTTGAATAGAGGTAGTATTCATTTAGCAATCATCTATTGTGAGGTACCTTTTTTAGGATTTCAGCTCAATATTGAGATAGAAAGACAACAGAGAAATGAGAGAATCAAATGACACTGACAGCATGGCATGTCACTTAGAAAATGGAAATGGCAACTTGATAGAGTAACACACAGAGTTTGTAACCTCAGCCACGATTCATAAATTGTGTAGACAGATTCTTCAGCTTATCGTGGATTTTTTTTTTTTTTTTGCCATAAATCCACTTAAGTAGTAAGAAAGAGATGTTCTGCTCCTTTCTGTTCTATTATGCAAGAGAAAGGTAATTAGAAGAAGACTTAGCTGGATCATCAGGTGATATATAAGTAACACATATGTCAATAAGACAATGGTGATCATTATTCTCTGTTGGACCTTCTGAACTACCTACTAGATTGTATAGAGAAGAATAAAACAAGATAGGTAATAACTTTCATAACATCTTTTCTCTTTTCAAAGGAAGCCATTTTTAATGTGAATTTAAAGCTTATCTACAAGCCAGTTAATATACGTTTTACTCAACAGAGGATGCAGTATTAGGGAAATTATACTTTAAGGTAAGTCACCACAAATACTTACTTCATGTCTGTTTATTTTAAGAATGGATACAGTCGAATCAGTGGCAGATAAAACTGTGGCAAAAAATCATATGTGAGCATTACACCGAGCAGGACTGAATGTTGACACAAAGCAGATTTAATTTCCTCAGATTTCTTTGGTGCTTACATTGTTGATGTACAAACAGACTCTTACGCTGTTCTTCAAAGACTGTAAAGTAATTCCATTGAAAGATTATTGTAAAGATTACAACAGAAAAGCAGGAATGGTTTGAATTTTAGTGATTTCTAAGGGTACTACATAGAAGCATGGAAACTGAATGAGGGTATTCTATTAAAACAGGATATTCCATTAATTATCATTTAAAAAGGGTAATTAATGGTATCTTACACAGTTTCCATATCTTCCAGTTGAATAATTCTAAAAATTTGGACATTACAACGTTCAAAGTTAGAGTTGGTTACGTGAGAGAAGGAAGAAAAAGGAGAGAGGAAGAAGGGGAGGAAGAAGGGAAGGAAGAAGGGAGAAAGGAAGGATGAACAGACTAGACAAAATCATCGAGAAACCTTTGATGTCCCAGTCCATGTAGCTCTTGAACAAGGAGAGTGGTGCCATAACCCACCACAGCAAAGCAAGCCTGAGATACAACTCAACCAAGGCCCCAGAGGAATAGCCGGCAGCAACTCTAACTGCAGCAGAGACACTGGAGCCATGCAGGACAAAGCTCTGGGACTATGTCCTTGTCCTTGGACTTGGGACAAAATCAGCTCTATTTTGCACCCTGATTAGGGCCACGATCAACATGGACCCATCCTTACCAGAGCTTTGAGCCAACATGTGTGCCTTTGCCTTGGCAGCTCCCTGCAAGGAGAGGTGTGTGGGAGCGTGACTGCCCTGGTGTAGCCAGATGTCACAACCTTGAGGCATTTTGTGCATGGTGGGGGGGCAGGTGTTAAACCTGATGAAAGCCATGAACGAACCACGCCACTTTCGTGCCACAGCTGCCCCGACGGCAGTGGGAGACAGCCTTTGCACCACTGCTGCTAAAGTAGCATTATTAAAAAGCTGTCTGCAACTTGAGCACTAATTTTCACCTCAAAAACTGTATCAATCTGTAAAAAGGCAATTCCAGAAGTGAAGCTTCTTGAATTACAGAAATGTGAAATATGAATAATTAAATGCATTTTTTACCAGAACTCCAAAACCTTACAGAAAATGAGAGAGAAAATTATGTTCTTCATGAGAAAATAAAGCAGAATATATTAGAATATAAGAAATAGCTTTACTTACTTGCTTTAAGCAGATGGTTCCGAATAAATGTTGGGGAATAAATAGTTGTTTAGAGGCAGCGTTTTATTGCCTTACTTAAAAGAAATATTTTATGAATACATATTTTCTCATTAATAAATATAAAAAAATAAAAGGCTTTCTGGGTTTTTTTACCATTGAATATGTACAAAATTGACCTTTGAAGCTATTGATACTGGAATAAAAGTGGTTATAGGAGACCTATTTCCAAAGAACACAATATTACATGATTTTAAAAATTGCTATATTAATCCCCTAGAAGACAAATATACAAGTATATATTAACAAAAGATCACATCCTTTAAAAATCTATAATGCTCGAATTAAAAAAAAAAAAAAAAGTTGGAACTTTAGTTTTCATGTTCAAAACAGAACAAACTGGAAAAAGTGGTTTTATTGATCTCATGACTGCAGAGAAATTTGGAATTTCCCAACCAAATATCTCCTGAGGGCTCAGAAAGCAAACGGCCAGCTCTTCTCCTACCAAAAAAAAAGCAAATCACACAAGTCCTTATTTTTAATCCATTCTCTTAATTTTCAAATGCATGAAGGTAACTGGCAAAATTGTAACACTAAAAGTACTTTTTAATGTGTCATGTTCAGCATGTTTCAGGCAACATACAAAACTCCTATTTGTTGTTCTGAAAATAAATAAATATTTTTTCATAGTTAAAGAAGAAAAACATAGCAATTTGTGCCCATTGTAATGGTGTTAATATAGTTTGATCTAATTATTAGTAACTTATCTTCTCCTATTTCTGCAGCTGTCAAGTAGAGCTGCGAATGAATATGAAAAATGGATATAGGTTCTAACTACTTAGGAAAAAAATAACAAAGTTAGCTGTACAAAGAACTTTTTTGTATGACAGAAGCAATGGGAATGTCCAATGACAAAGAAAGTAAAGAACCCTGTTTTTTAAACATGTAAAGTTATATCGAATGTCAGACATAACAAAATAAAAAGCTGTTTTAAATTTTCTGTAAGTTAAATTTTCCTCCTTTCTCTCATTTTACTGCCTTTTTTTCTTTCTTTCTTTATAGAGTCAGGCTGATTTTCTTCTGTTTCCTTGCTAAGGACGGTTGCTCGCATATGTATGTGCATAGCATACCTCTGGGTCTCCTGTGTTAATCCTAAAAGTACTAATTATACAAAATTCTTATCTGACAAACACACACTGAAAACATTTGTCCTTTGGATTAGCAGTGTTTTAATACTGATAAACAGAAAATCTTCCAAGAGTCATTGACTTCCATATTTTAATTACATTTTACTGTATTGTTTGCCAGTTATGCTAGAAGGATTCTTTCTGAGGCATGAAAACAGTTTAGGAAACAGGCTAATACTGACAGACTTTTTAAGGGTGTGCAGAAGAAGATGCTCTGAAAGTTATTTGGTTTTCTTTAATCTATCAACACGTTATTATCAATGATTAGGGTATAGAGAAATGTTTAGGCCTAGATTCACTGACTTAGGATTTTGAATTACTTTGTTAATGTGGATTTTCATGAGTGCACACGTTGCTGTCTTATCATATTTCTCAGTGCAGGAAGAAATTAAAGAGCTGACAAAGACAAAAACTTTTAGTATCACCAAAATTATTAATTTATTTTAATCTCTTTTTTATTAAGTGTTTGCGTACTAACAAACCTTAATAAATACAATATGAAAAGATTCTGACTATGCAGCGTAAATAATGGAAGGGAAGAAAGGTTACTGAGTTATGACAGTATTTTTTGCAAATATATATTTGGGGGAGGGGGCATTGGGAAAGGGAGAATAATATATACTACCTGAACTACAAGTACATATTTAAATAGACTGTATAATCTAAAAAGGTGTTCAAAATAGGAGTTTGCTGTCTTTATTTTAATTACTGGTAGTTCAAAGGCCTTTGTTGAAATGGCTATTACAGAGGTTAAGCTCCTGAAAAAAAGTTAGGAAAAAAAATGAGTATTGGCAAATGTTTTATAGAGAAGTAGACTGGGAAGAATGCATTGTAGTATGAAAAAAGTCAGTCAACTGAAAGCCTGAAATGTGAAGCTTGATGTCACTGGCTGTATACGTCTGTTCAGTTTTCTTTTAAAATATGTTAGGGTAAAAAAAACACGCTTACAGTTTGTTTAAATAATGTTTTTCATGCACTGGCTACACAGTATTAGGGGAAGTATTTTATTTTTTCTCTTGTTTTTCTACTATAAATGTCAGTAGACTGGACCAAGTTGTTTTGTACTCTTAATAACCTCATCATTACATGCTTTCTACACTTGAAGGAGAAAACACTGCTTTGCTTTGGTAGTTTTTGTTTTGTTTTGTTTTTTTCCTGTTTTTACTCACCTTTATTACCCTTCTCTCCTTTTAATTTCAGCTTTTGCATCTGGTTAAGCATAAGAATGTAAGTGGAACATAGTAATTCCCTCTCTGTGGTGGAAATGTTTAATTGAAGCTAATGGAGTCCATTTATATCAGGACCTGTTTCAAAGTCTTTACAATGTATTTCATATTATTTGTATTCACTTAGACACTCAAATTACTTCATTACTGCATCTGCACAATGGTAAAACTCTTTCATTAAGCTATACATAATAACTTTGAGATACTTTTACTTCAAAAGAGAATGCAAATTCAGAGATCATCTGATTTTTTTTTTAAATATTCACACATTTTTTAGGCAATTTGGCTTTTACTTACAATACCTTAAAAACACATCATGTTTTCCTATTTTTATTTGCTAGCATTTTCTTTTTCTTTTTTCTCGATCCAAAACCCAAGGATGTCTGTCCCACAAATGTTTATAATTCATAAAAATCTGATATCAGTAAGTAGGATAAATCTAAAATACTTAACGTATAATAAATGAATTGTAATAAATGATTATAAACAAGTGATTTGGGATTCTTATCCAGGTCACTTAGAGGAGAAGATGGTTCTTTTTAAAAAAATATTATTATTTTATAGTATTGTCATCCCAATAAAGCCTAAGACAATACGCTGTAAGTGAACAGAATATTTTGGTTATATATATAAAACAACTAATGATGAGTTAAACTATAATCAATATAGCACTAAATACTTCATTATTCTCTGCCTTCTCAAGTGAATTAAAATTGGTCTTAATCTGACAAGGGGGGGATGCCAGTTCAAATTTCTTGTAAACAAAATATAGAGGAATGTTTACAAATAATTGAAGCATTACCACTAGAAAAATAGCATAACAATATATGAGTCTAATAAAGAACCAGACATCTAGAGGGTTGGAACTTAGACTTATGTGGTTAGCTGTGTAATTCTCTGGACCTGCTTGGCTGTATTAATGAAGTTTCCATAAATTGGCTTGCAGGGCTTAGATACACCAATGTTTCCGTACAGACAGCAAGCCAAAAGGCATCTTTCTCTATGCTTCTATGCTGGTTTTGGCTGGGATAGAGTTAATTTTCTTCATAATAGCTAGTATGGGGCTATGTTTTGTATTTGTGTTGAAAACAGTGTTGATAATACAGGGATGTTTTTGTTATTGCGGAGCAGTGTTTACAGAGTCAAGGCCTTTTCTGCCTCTTACACCACCCTACTGGTGAGTAGACTGGGGGTGCACAAGAAGTTGAGGGGGAACCAGCCAGGACAGCTGACCCCAGCTGACCAAAGGGATATACCACATCATATGATGTCATGCTCAGCATATAAAGCTGGGGGAAGAAGAAGGAAGGGGGTGACGTTTGGAGTGATGTCATTTGTCTTCCTAGGTAACCATCATGTGTGGTGGAGCCCTGCTTTCCTGGAGATGGCTGGACACCTACCTGATGATGGGAAGCAGTGAATGAACTCCTTATTTTGTTTTGCTTGCATGCACATCTTTTACTCTACCTATTAAACTGTCTTTATTTCAAACCATGAGTTTTCTCACTTTTACCTTTCCGATTCTCCTCCCTGTCCAACTGAGGGGGAGTGAGAGAGCAGCTGTGTGGTTCTTAGTTATCAGCTGCGGTTAAGCCAAGACAGCTTCTGAGTAAGAAGGGCCTGTCAAGAGATAGATTACAATTTAGGGCTGCCTACTGTATAATGAATAAAACAGAGAATGGATTTTGAAGGACAATTATTCTCTGGGGAAAAAAAAAAAAAATAAAAAAAAATAAAAAATCAGGAAACTGGTCTTCTGGATTATCTCAAAAGTCCTTCTAGTTCGCTATCTCTGACAGTAGCCAACAGAAAGACAAGTATATGTCCTGGAATATTTTCCCAGTCTCCAGCATTTTTTATTTTATTTTACTCAGGGATTTTCTGAGGCAGAATTGATTTCTAGGTATTACTGCCCTGAGTTCATTTTTCACCTATTAAATTACCTGATAAGTTTACAAAAGTCAACAGAAAATTTCAGCAGACATAGCATTTTGTATCAGACTCCCACAGCTTTCCATAGCTTTGCTACTTCTTTTGGTGGAGAACTGTACACTCAAATGTTCATTTAGATTATGGGGACTTGAGTATGGTTGCAAGAAGGGTTTTTTTTGAAATGGTACCACTATGTAAGAAAAAATAAAAGAAAAAAAACAAAAACCCAAAAAATTGTCCTTCCCTTCTTCTATTCCTATAATAAAACCCCAAAAGGGAATTATCAGATCTTCACTTAATTTTTCATTAAAGTGTTTTCCAATTGAGGACATATTTTCAAAAATGCTAATATAATTTTGGACAGATGTGCCTACTATGTTCGGTCTTTTCCCTGGTGTTTCCACAGATGGTCTTGTTTCATCCCTTGACATCTTATATTTAATATTCAACATACAATGTTACTTTTATTTTTTTTTTATAATTGATCATTTCATTTATCATTCATTCTACCCAGGGTGTTTCTGAGAAGAGGTGAGGTGTTTAGTAAAGATATGAGCAATATTTCTATGTATGAAGCATACCTTAAATCAAACAGCAACACGTAGATAGACCTCAGCCTTCTTCCCTCTCTACTTCCCCTTCATCTTTTTACACGTATTCTGGAACCTACTTCTGTATCTCTGTATATATATATTCTGTATTGTACCATGCTTTATATGTATCCCATTTATAATGTATCCACATTGTACAATAAAAAGAAGCTTTGCAAAAATATTTAGGATATGGAAAATATTAGTATCTTTTGCTGTTTAAAATTGATTAGTCATGTACAGAATTGCTTCTGACTTGTGAAATACAAGGTAGAATAATTTAGCTCACTTCAGACCACCAAGCAATGGAATTTATTTAACCAGAAAGGTAGGCAGGAGAGCAGTGAGAGACCACTTTGCATCTATTAATGTCTTTGTTTATATATGATGTTGCAACTGCACTCTTAGATGTGAGAAATTAGTTATGTGGTAGGGTCATCTGCCTTTGATTTTGACAGGGATAAAACTGGAGACTTTCTGTCAGGGACCAGAGGGCACCTTCCACATCCCACCCAGGTGTTTGGCTGCTGGTGCCCCAGGCCAGTACTGGCAAGGTGTAGGTGGGTGACCTTGGATCAGGTTTCTGGGAAGCAGCAGGGTGAGAAAGGGCTGGGAGAAGCGTAGCCTAACTCCAGCTCGTTTTGTTACCGCTTTTAAGTTCAGGTGCTTGCCCTGGGTCCTGGCTGGAGCCAGACTACAGCTGTCCCTCTGCCCAGCCACATGCCTTGATCCTGGTCCTGTCTGACAAGCACAACTTCCCATTTGTTCTTCGGCCTGCCTGGTTACTAAGGACTTGCCTGGCAATCACTGGGCTCCTGCCTGACCCCAGTCACTGCCCCTGTGCCATCCCTGCTCTCCTGGTTGGCTACTGTGGGACTGAGCCTCTTGGTGAGTCACTGCCTTGGTGGCCTCACTCACCTTCAGCTCTCGACCTCATCACTCATTGAAACTTTCTTTCAAAACTTCTAATATGATTTTTATTTATGTAATTTATATATATATATATGTATGTATGCATGTATCTAGCAACTGAGATACTTAAGTATTTTGAACAGATTTGAAGAGATTTGACAACATCTTAGGACAATTATGTTGTACAATGGAGATAGACTAGATATCCTCACACTGTACTTCTCCCCCAAAACCAAACCCTTCTGATTATGAATTTAATATGAACAGATCCTGACTGGATGTCTGTGTTTCTGTGTTTCCTTTGTCTCAATAAGCCTGGTTTTGGGATACACAGAACAATATCTGGGTGGTTCTGCTGTATTTAGTTCATGAGACTAGGGTCCTTCAGTCTGAATAAATGATGGACCAGGGATAACAGTTGGACTCTGTACTAATATACCAACAGCTACAGTGCAAAGAGGAAAGGGCCAGGGTTAAATTTTGATTCTAGGATCATAAGTTCACAATTTCCACAGTGCATGGTTTGGGCAATGAAGCTTAATTCAATTTCCAGTTCTATGTGCGCACCATGAACCTAATAGACAATGTGAAGTTGATGTCTTTATAGCTATGACAGATTGCTTCCATAACAAATAGGATCCAGTTTATTCATACTGAGAAAACTACTAGGGGACCTCAGAAAAAATGCACTTTGCTTTTAAGGAAGGAGGAAATTTCATGTGGATCAGTCTTACATGGTGTCCCAGTGCATGACTTCAGGTTGGTCACACACTTTCAAGAGCGTCCTAAATCCAGGTGTAGTGCATAATTCATAACAACAGCCATAGACAAAACACAAATTAATCTCTGCACAAAATCTCTGCCATGCACTAAGGTAGATGCATCCTCCACATGAAATATGCTAACCCCTATAATTTAGACATAGTCTTTTCTGTAAAGTAAGCATAAAAGGAAAGTAGAGCTAGGAAAACTGAATGATCCTAACAGATACATACAAGAGGAAAATCTTATGATGTAAATTATGTAAAGAACTTTTTACCTCAGATCACATTTTTATCTCAGAAACAGATGTCCTGATAATGTGCATCATATGAATTTAAAGTCAATTTTATCCATCAGTGATTTTAACATTGATTTTAACACTGATTTTATTTTTTGTACAAATAAGCTGCTTTTATTCTTGTGCACCTCTGTCTTCTCTCATTTGAACATTTAGTGAAGTTCCTTTAGGATATATTTGCCTTCCTTCAAACTTCTAAGAGTCTGAAAATGAGATGGACATTTTTAACCTTGATTATGGCAGGCTGCTTCAGCAAAAAAATATGTTCATTTCCATTTCAAAAGAAGGGAATCTGGTAAAAGTGTTTTAAATTTTAAGGGATTTTTAAATAAAATTGATCATTAACCAGTTATACCATGAAAATTCTATCTTCCTTTAAAATATTGCTTGTTATAGTGAAGCTGTCACACAGCTTTCAGGACTAATGAAAATAGCAGGCTAAAAGGTGCTGCAAAAGCTCCTAATTCAATTTTCATTCAAAGACAGATATTATAAATTAATAGAGTGCTCTTGAAAATGAGTTACCTAGTACATTATTCCAAGGTGTCTTCAGTAATACTATAATAAAATTATTACATTCTGCTTTCTCTAGCTTCTGAAATGTGAAAACTTTTCATTTCTAATGAAGTAAAGGCTTCTTATTTCCTTACTTATCCTGTCTTTCATGTGTTCTATCTCTCATCCAGAAGACAATACTGGAAAAATCTGCTGTGGGTTGGATAGATGTGGACTGAGGTGTCCACACCTGATATATTCAATACCCTTCAGTTAAAACAATTGCTTGGAAAACAGATAACTGAAGTCCTCCTCAGCTTGGAGAAATTTTAAGCTGTATCTCAAATACTAACCTGTTAAGTATTCTGGGAAATAATGTCTTGCTTTATTTTGAAATTTAAAGTTTTAAAAACAAGAATAGAGGGTTTGGGTTTTTTTTGTTTGTTGGTTTGTTCGTTGGTTTGTTGGTTTGGGTTTTTTTGTTTCTGGTGTTTTCCTTTTTTTTTTTATGGTGTCCATCCTTTTACGTTTCTTGATTCAGATTAGCTTCAGATACTGGTATTGTGGTGTCAGGCAAATTCAAACAGAAAAATCTGGAAAAAGATCTCCAATTCCCTTGGCATTTGGTATAAGGAGTAAGGTTATTCTTAATAAAGAATTCAACAACTTTATTTTCCACTGATATTTCTAATTTAACTCATTTAATTTTCTCGTGCATAATCACCTTAGTATAGTCTGAGTGAGCCTATAAGCTTGGTCTTCCATGTCTATTTAAAGAAATGAATTCCGATCTCACCAAAGCAATGTTAAATCTGAATTTAAGTAATGGTACACTGTGGGTTACAGCCAGAAAGATGTCTTGGCACAGATTGGGGCAGCCATATTCCAGATATATTTAAATTAGGGTGCATTTTGTCAGTCTGGCCTTAGATTTCAGAAATTAGTAGTTCTCATACATTTTTTACTTATAACTTGTCTTAACATTATTTTAAACACTTCAGATAACTGCTTTGAAGAAGATTCTTCAAATATTAATCAAGTGCTATAGATAATGATGATCATTTTTCATTAAATTGAAAAGACAAAAGGAAGGTGAGATTCTATACAGAGATTTCTGTAAACAGTCTGCAAATTTATACATTCATTTCATTTTTCCAAAGTCCTTATCTGTTACATTTCATTAGTCATTTTTTTCCTATTTGGAAATGGCTTTTTAAAGAAAATTTAGAAACTTAGGTTTTTTTCTGGGAACCAATTGCTAACAACGAGCACTGAGTTCAGTAACTTGACGGGCCCATTTAAACAATTTTCTTGTTGCTTGGCTTCAAAGGACATTAGCAAGTAATGTAAGAGGAAAAAATAAAATGTGATCTTCACTTCTTCGATACTAATCTTCCTAACTCTTTTTCATTTAATACACTATTTTAAATTCTACCTTACACAAAATTGACAATATGTTATTGCAGTCTTTCAAGGCATACACTTTGCACAAATCATTTCAGTACTCTGGGAGACAAGTTTGCATTCCTACTAAACCAGAGTTGCATCAAGCTGTTTCACAGTAATGAAAACTGCACTGAACAAATTATTTCTATATTTCCATGTGCCTTAATTGCTGTTTCCCCATCTGACTTTCTTCACATCAGGAACCTGGGCACCACTGAATAGGCTCAAGCTGTCACAAAAGAAAATGTCAAGAACTTCAGAATACACTGTACCTGCAAAATTTTCACAAGAGTTTTGCTTCTTTTAATAAAAGAATGAGGAGCCGTAGTATTACAGAATGATTTCATAGCTGTCACAGACTCAGTATTCTTTTATTAGGAGCAGATTCAGACTAAAGCAGAGCTCAAAGATGTTGGAAAAAGAAACAACAGAAACCAAAAAAAATGCCTTAAAAACACCAAAGCTTGCAGTTATGGCAGCAGGCTTTTAACTTTTCCCTCTTTTTCCACCAGCTGCTTCTAAAACAGAGTAATTGGTTTAAATAAATTGTTTTCTGAAGTGGTACTCCAGACAATAATCTTTCTTAAGCTCGTTGTGGTACATCTACAATCATGCTAAACTTATGACATGACTTAGAGTCTTTTGTTATTTCTTTAACATAATTTCTGATCAGTAATGTTGAGGGGAGCTTTGCTCTGGATATTTGTTATCTACTTTCCCTGCTCAGTGTTTCAATCATATGCTGCCTTTTAGGCTCTCACATTTTATATCATCCTTTCCTTGACTCTTTTTCTCAGTTCAGACTCTTGTAACAAAATTACTGTACTCCAAACTTGAGAACAACAAAATTAAGACTTGAAACTTAAGACCATATACTTTTCCAATGTATTTGATATCTTCCTTTCTCTAATATTTGGGTATCATAGCTATGTGGACATTTTCTTCCTCCCGTTTGACCCCAGAATATTCCTATGCCAGTCTATATTTGGTGTTTTCAGAGTCTGGTAAACTTAATCGTATCTGCAGAAACAGTGAGTGAAGTCATTCTCTTCGGTGGCATCTTAGTGGAAAAGAGCCTTATCTTTCCACAGAAATCAGTTTCTAAAAATCCATGAATGCCTATTTTATGCCTTTTCTGGGAAATTAATTGAAATTTAGACAGCTCCATGCCTAAAACATTATTTATATTTAATAAGTCATTAACTTCCATTTGAATATATGTGTCTTGAACAGAAGAAGAAAGAGGAAGACCTTCAGAATTACAGGGTTTTTTTTCCCAAGTAACAGTTATGAATGATGAAGCATTGCTATATTTTTATATATTATATTATATTATATTAAATTATATTATATTATCACTTATCACTCATCACTTATCACTTATCACATATCACATACCTCATGCTAGTCAATGAGTACTCTTGTATAAGTAAATTGGGTAAGAGGAACCACACAGAGATACAAGTAGAGAATTCACAAAATTGGGCCTATTAAATAAATCATATTGGTCACTGTTTTCAGCTTCACAGGAAAAGTTACAGTGAAGTAAATTGCCTGATTAGAGTAAATTATGAATCTATTTCACTGGTTTCACTTGGGCTACCCCTCGAGTAAGATGTGATCTTCACATGAATTCTGGGATCAAACCATGGCTTTCTGTTCTTGAAGCAACAGTCATTTAGAGTTGCTCTTACCTAAGCAGCACACCTCCAAGCACAAGCAACTCCCTTGCTAAGTTGAATACCATAACTCTGCCTTTTGGTTTCCCATGGCAACTACATTTTCTCAGAAATCTTCTGATGTTTTTATAAGACAAAAAAATCTATACAAAAATAAAACATTGGTGTATTTTATATTAGTAGCATAGTTATATACACTACTCCAAATTCCTCATGAATATATTTTGCTTTTATTTTCAAGGTGCAAGGGTAAATAAATTGACAAGTTTAGTGGGAAAAGTGGGAGTGGAATCCATAAGGCTGCAAGAGCTATCTTGTGGAATAGAAATTCATAAAAAAAATTAAAAGCGGAAAGCATTTGTTTGTAGTTTTCTTTCAACAGTGCAGAATTAGGCTGTTTATTTTGCTTTATTCACAAAGAAATCCTTTACAAAGCAATAAAATGTAAAATAAAATTTTCCCAGTTGAAGAACTGTATATTTAATTCTCATCTGTAAAGAAAAACTAGGTATTATTGCCTTGACAGGTGGTTTCTTCAGTGCACAGAATTGATACAGCTATGCATCCTGACATCACACACTTCTTATGAGAGACTCATATTTAATCATGCTCTCAAACTTAAATGATATCCTGAGTTGAAGTTAATTAAAGGAAAATGCTATTCAAAAGATAATTGAGCAAAGGAATTGATCTGGATGAAACTTCTGTTTATCATTTCACAGGGACAACATGCACAAGAAAACAATCAAATTCTGTGGAAAAAAAAAAAATGTTTGAAAACTTACATCCTCCAGTAATTTTTCACAGGTATATCAGTATTTTGAGCCTGGAGAGGAAACAAAAAAACAAACAAACAAAGAAACAACACATTCTACAAGAATAAGGCAACTCTGTTTACCGCTCTCCAAAAGATACGATGCTTTTCACCTGTGTTGGCTAAATTGTGATTTTTCAGAAGTGACCCAACCTTCATGTCTCAGGAGTTTATAATTAGGTGCTATATAAGTCAATGTATGACATTTTACTGTTTGGTCACATACAGAATATCTCCAGGATTTGTTTGGATTTACATGGATATGACTAACTAGAGTCCAATATAAGGACTTCATAAAAACCCATTTGCATCAAATATTTGGAGGAAATATTTGAATTAAAGAGTTTATTAGAGATCGAATTATTATTATCAATTATCACTTGTTTCAACAATACCTAAATTCTCAGATTGCTGGAAAATGTGAAATTTTATTGGTTAGTATGTTTTTTTAAGGTCTGAAGAGAATTATCCCGGTAATGGTTATATGGTTATTATTACAAAATCCATTGATTGGCTTTCCTCAGATACCTAAAAACGCATACAAAAATAAGTATGCCAGGGAAGAATTACACAATATTATAATTGTATACTGTTTTACAAATACCTTAATCTTTCTTTAGTTTTAATCCAATTACATATCAGTTAGGCTTTGAGTTAAGCCCTTATATGCAAGAAACACATTATAAACTTTCAGGAACAAAAGTATTATATTATACATTCCAGTATGATCCAGCTACAGGTTATCATGAGGTAAGTGAGGGGTAATTTGAAAGGTCTAGCTGCAAAAAGAATTTAATCTGATTAGTAGCAGTCTTCATTTCAAATGTTTATGTTTCTGTTTGGGAGCTCATCAGAACGTACGTACAGCTCATCAGAACATAAAATCTAGTGTTATTATATTGTCATTTGTTAGAAAAATGAGTTCTACTAGGCATGGGACAGAAGAAATGGCTTGTACTGATACCTGGTCAAAAGAAGTTTTGGATTGTATGCATACCTAAAAAGAAAAAA
>VYZM01000013.1:20971-72757 GCA_013398915.1 Dromas ardeola | reverse complement strand
CTCCAGGGAAACCTTATAGCAGCCTTCCAGTTCTTAAAAGGGGCTTACAGGAGGGATGAGTAGGGCCTCTTTATCAGGGAGTGTAGTGGTAGGAGAAGGGGAAACTGAAAGAGGGCAGGTTTAGATCAGATATCAGGAAGACATTCTTTATTGTGGGGGTGGTGAGACACTGGAACAGGTTACCCAGAGAAGTTGTGGATGCCCCATCCCTGGAAGTGTTCAAGGCCAGGCCGGGTGGGGCTTTGAGCAACCTGGTTTAGTGGAAGGTGTCCCTACCCATGGCAATAGTGTTGGAACTAGATGATCTTTAAGGTCCCTTCCAACTCTAACCATTATACGATTCTATGATAAAGCTAAGTAGAACACCTTTAGGGCACATCAAAGCACACCAGATGTTTATTGTTCAGCAGATGAGTTCCACCCTTAGTTTGGAGGAAGCTGAATTCCCTTAAGCAAATAAACTCATTTGTACTTTATTCAGTATTCAAACTGCTGATACAATCTCTTCAAAGACTGTAAGAAAGGAAAATGCAAAGCAATAGTTGCAATATGATTAAACAGGCTACAGCAGTGAGGATGAACAGCTTACATCCTTCATTTAGAGTAGTATCCATAATGATGAACTATAGATCTTTTTTATTGCTAAAAATATATTGGCCAAATGTTGAAGTCATTCTACACAGGGCTATAATCTTACAACACTACAGGGATGATAGAAGTTTCATGGAGGTGAGAGTTTAATGTATATAAATAAATCCCATATGAAAAACATGACAAATTAGATTATGCTTTTTTAGTTTTAAATGTCTGACAGAACAGCAAGGTCGAAAGAGATCTGCCTTCCAGTACGTTCCAAAAACTTACTATAAGTAAATAAAGTTTATTATTATTATTATCTAGCAGGTGCCTGCCACCCATTTCCTGTCTGGAAGACTTAAACTCAGGTCTATGAAAGTGAGACAGTTTCAAATTTTAGGGTGGACATTAGACTGACAACTTTGGTAACAGAATTGTGCAAGCCATTGTTGTCTATAACTTTTAGTAGCAAGAATATTTTTTTCTGGGGTACTTTTACTACTTTGGTAATCAAACTACTTCTGTTTACCTAGTGATACATGCTAATTAATATGGCTAGTCTTTTTCTGAAGTCCAGTTTTTGATAGCTAGGTTTTGAAAGTAAAAATATAGTAATTTGGAAAGCGAGCTAAGTAGTCTGTTAAAAATGCAGTATTCACTATAGACCGCCTGTATAGCTTTACCTGTGAGGGGAAGTGGTGTTATTGGGTCAGAAAATGACAAAGTTAAAAAAAAATCATTTAGACTAGGTATTAAATGGTACATTGAAAATGGCCAATAAAATAAGAGAATATTTCAATATGAATGCAAGTGTTCAGAAATTGACATCAGCTTTCCAGGAAGGTAAAAACAAATCAGAGTTTTGTTACAGGGAAGTTGCCAAAATTATGTCTATAATTTTAGTACTGGTAAATTTGGTAATGGTATTATGTACACAGAAACTTAGTGGAGCCTGGTTTCCCATAGCTGTGCTGCTTCTGAGTAACTGATGGTAGGACTTGCAGGTGGTGGTGAGAGTTTGCAGGCTGTTGTTGAAGTTTCCACAAGTGAGCCATTTTTCATTCTTAAGGAAACCTCTAGTGTTCATTAATGTGCACATTCACATCATGCTCAGAAATTTAATAACTAGGTATGAGATCTTTACCAAACTCTCAGTAGACTGCATGTGATGGGAGAGCATGGGGAGATATATGCGCATATGATTCCTGATTTCTTATAAAAGCAAGAGTTACACAAAAAAAAAAAACAAAACAAACAGAATTTGTATCCCTGTAATGTATTTTAGCCATATAGTTTTATAGTGCAGAGACTTGAGAAAATTCTTTAGCAAAAATAAGTAAATGATGCAATTAAGTATTTGCTTCTAACTGGAAAATTAACACTTATTCTGTAATTAAGCAATGATAACTAAAAGTGCACTTCAGCATAATTACAAGATGAAATGAGAAATGTCATAGGACAGAAGTTTAATAGATGAGGGGGATTTTGTTTGGTTTTGATGGCTTTTTTTTTGTACTTGTGTTACTTGCTTATATATGCTACCTTTAGATCTCATTTTATGTTTATCACCAAATAAACAAGGCTTAGCCACAAATTGGCAAAGTCCAAGAAAACAAAGGAAGCACAACCTATCCTCTCCACTGGCTGTGCCAAAAGCTGTGGGAAGCAAATTACTGGTTACTCTGAAAGTTTCCCTGTTACGATACTGCAGTTCAAAGCCAGGTTGCCCAAGCTACATCAGGTCTCTGAACACAAACTTGTTATGGATGCTAACTACCTTTAATACAGAATATGGAAAAAATCAGACCAAGTATAAGGTCTTTCAGTCAGAAAAGTGTCTGGCATAAAGAAAAAGGAAAAAAAGTTGATGCTCACCTTCTGTGTTATAACCAAATTGCTATATAAATTGAGGGAGAAGAGATATGATTGACTAAGTGATATAAGAACAGAGTAAACTATTGACAAAACAATAAGCGGCTAAGAACACTCTAGAAATCCAGACCTGACGCACCACTTGCTATACACAGCAGTCTTTTTAGTTAGACTTGATCATGCCTAGTTTACTAGTTTGCAAGATGTATGATCTTGTCCATTTTCAACAGAGGAATAAAATACATAAAATCACATAATGACTAAGGGTGACAAGGACCTCTGGATTATCTAATCCAGTCTGCCTATTCAGAGTAGGGCCAGCTAGGACAGGTTGTTGAGAACCATGTCCAGCCAGGTTTTTAATATCTCCTGTTACTATATGTTTTTAAAATTTCAGAACAGTATGGCTATACTCACAATTATGTGAATATGCTGACTTTTATCATTGGTCATAAAAAATATTTTGATCCAAAAGCCTAAGTATGAACCCTCAAATCTGTAAAGATTTTGCAGATGGTATTAATCTCACCTAATATACATACAAAATTACATTAAAACCAAATCGGTTAAACTCAGTTTATAATCAGTATTGAGAAATAAACCTGATCTTTTTTACACATTTACTTGAGGCTATGAGGTTTATTCCTAAAAGCACCTATTATTCTACATTGATTATAAAGGGACTTCAAACAACTAGTATCAAATGCAGATTTCTGTTTTCAAGATATCTAAAGCTCAGTGGAATTTACCTCAGCTTTAATGTTTATAATACTGTGAATCTAAGCCTTAATTCAAGTGAATTGCTTTCAATGAACTGGAATGGTGACTGTGCAGAAGAATGCATAGAGATTGAATTCAGCTCTAGATGCAACTGAAGCTCTATAATCTTGATGCTTTTAGTTTTGCTTTGGTTTTGTTTTGGGTTTGGTTTTGCGTTGATGATTTAGGATTAAATGGCAACCTAGGGATCAGCATAGGAATCTGGTATTTTCTGATATATCCAAGACATGCATATGAGTCTAGCAGGTAAGACCTCTGAACCATTGGAGAACTTACGTGTTACTATAGTGGCAGCTGATGACCAGAATGTATATTAACTGAACCACATCCAGAATGTAAATAACTGCTCATCAAGATATTAAATAAATAAGAAAAACCTTCTTTTTTTCATCTGAAGAACTCACTAAACTCCACTGTATTGACTAGATTGTAATCAATATCTATTGACTGTAATGTGAGTTTAAGTAATTCAACACCTAATTTACATTTAGAATCTACCTTATGGACATCCTGGTTTAAGTGTCTGTTTAAGAATCTGATTCCAGCTTTGGGTTATCTAAGAATTCAAGTGATGAACACTATGACCTGTTTGTATCAAGGAAAAAATCTGTAATGTGACTAAATAAAAGTGTCTTGTAGAAACGAACAAAAGAGTTCCTGATAGTAAAGTCATTAATGTCACATCCCACAGACAGTCAGTAATGTTAGTTATAGTCAGTAATAAGTTGTTAGTAATATTGTTAGTTAGTAATAAGAATGCTGGATCTCAAAGCATATACTTCTAAACAAAACCCGATTTATTCTGAAGCTATCTTATTCTGTATTGATAAAGAAATGGAAAGTCAGGCCACCATTCAGCTGTTTTCTAAAAGAAGTGAAAAGTACAATTATTTTGCAGTGCTATCTTTCACTGTACGTCACATCTCTGTTTTACTGCAATTGCCAGTAAAAACCTTCTACCCAGTCTTCCCAATGAAGCTCCTTTCATTATACATATGCTGTTAGAAATATTCTCTGCTAGCTTTTACAAAACTCTGCAAAGTTCACTGCCAGTCGAAATGTCAGGTAAAATTGTCTACTTTGCTTTATAGTGTGCAGTTGACAAATACTCTTGGAGAAAGAATAAATGTCTGCTGTATACTGTGGGCTTGCCTTCATCTGTCAGACATTTTAAAACATCTTTAAAGAATGAGCCTGAGAAGCATTTAAGTTCTGAAAACAGCAAAGTTTGGAAAACATGAAATCTGGCATGGTATGATTATTATGAGTATTCAGCAAAATAAGGATGACTTCTGGTGATCAGTATGCTATGAATAATATAATTTTCCTCACATAAACTCTGGTAAAAAAAAGAAGTCAGAGAATTAGAAAAGCCTTTTAAAGTTTCTAATTTCATTTACTTGAGTCTGAATCATGAGGGCTATTGTAAAGCAAACTCAGACTTTTAAGTCATAAAATCATGCAAGTACAAGTAATCCGGTGTCAAAAAAAAAAATAAAAAAAAAATAAAAAGACCAAAAGATGACTGATTTGAGACAAGTGAAATAACTAGAAATGGAAAGATGAAGCAAACATTAAGTACATCCATCTTTTATTAACCTGTATTTTTCTTCTCCGGCATTTAACAGCTCTTTTGTTCTGCCAGTAGGGAGTCTGCAAATTATTTTGGAACTCAATAAGGTGTTGCTCAAGCTGAAGAAGAAAAAAAAGTTTGTCGGTTTTGGGTTGTTTTTTTTTTACTACTACTACTAAGGCTGTAATTAATGTTCCATGACAAAGAATAGTCTTCTGATTTTTCATGGGGAGAAGTAGAACCAGTTACTTCAGGTACATGGAGAATTTATTTCTGTTCCTATTTGACTGATCTTCTTGAGCTAAGGGAATAGCTTCTAAAGTCCTTTTTTTGACCAATAATAATCTCTTTTTACTGTTATTTTTGGCAAAGCAAATTTTCCTTGAGGGAAGAAATTTGTTGCCTTTGCTGACGAATTAGCAAGTCCTTTGACATATGGCTGTAGCAAAATGAGATTGAAATATCATACTAAGTTTACAGGAAAAATATATTGAAAAAAAAGAATAGTTTGGAAATAAATAGAAATTGTTAGCGGTTATCTATTGCAGAAAAATGTAGGAAGTAATCTTGACAGAACTTCCATTTTTTTCCTAAAAAACCCCTAGAAAATAAATACTAATATATTTTCCACTATTTTAAAATTAAAATTCGGTTATTTTGAACTTAAAAAAAAATAAAATTAGGTAAGCTACTTTAATTTACAGGAGGAAGGATCCTCATTTAATAGATGTTATATGAAGTACTATAAACATTAAATGCCTCAGGGTGTAAGCCCCTACTTCTAAGAATGTATAAACATTGAACTTCTTAATCTTCAATGTATATTTCTGAAGTAAAGTATACCTACAATTTGGCTTTTTTTTTCCTGGGGAAAAAAAAAAATTGTAAAAATCAACCTGTGATAGATAAACAGAGCTGGTATAACATATTAACATCAGTTAATTTTATTGAGGAGGGAGGTTGTCGTATGTTTTACCAAGAGGAATTTTTGAGAAGCCTTGATCATTCTGTCCAGAAAATGACAGTAATCAAGTTTTGAAGTAATGAATGTGAATATGAAAGTGTGCACTGCTGCTGATGTTGTCACTACAGCCAATTGTCTACAGCCAGTGGAGACACTGGCCATTGGAGACAACATAACATCAATGTCTGACAAATTACATAATGAATGACAAAAGCCAACAATTAGTGCAAATAACATCTGCCTTGTGGCAAAGTTGGGAAATACTTTGTGTGTGTGTACAAATGTAGAGTTTATTGAATCCTGAAGCCAACTGGGAATGTGAGAGTTCTTTTATACTGTACGTCAAGTCAATATAATTCTTACTTTCATCCTAATAAAACTCATTTGCTATTAAATTAACTTGCAACTTCCTTTTTATCTTAGGAAAGTCCATTCAATAGTGCTATTAGGGGACAGATCTACTTCAAAACTGTGACATATAGTATGTTAATCCCCCTTCCAAAACTGGATTTCTTTAAATCCGAAAGTGATAATAATAACAAAAAAATAAACATTGGGTTGGAAGTTTTTTACCCTAATAAAACATTAGCTAGAAAAAGAGAAATCTATAAAAATCAAAAGGAAAATAAGTAGTTCATGATCTCTGGAACAAATGAAATATAATGAAGCCAACTTTAAAGTGATTTTGTTTCTGTTGATTGATTTCAAAGTATTAGTTGAAATTCTTGCAAGGCCTGTGGAATTTATACACTTTTTAGTCTTTGTGTATACTCCTTGCAATCCAATAATGTACAACTTCAAATTAGCCTTTCCGTCCCTAAGACATTTATGAGTGAAACTCTTAGAGGCTTCTGTTTTCTTAAGAAACAGAAATGTAAGTGATATTTTCTGCTTCTAAGTGACATCCAAATTACTTCTTTACATTCTAAGGAATATAAAACGTCTGCTACTCCATCAGATTTGGTCACAATATGGATTAAAAAATTAATAGGTAACAAATACAAACAAAAATATGCAGGGCAGGGTGCTTCAAATGAAACCAGATTAAAAAAAAATAAATGTTTTATTTTTTATATCATTTGATTCTTTTAATTTGACTAGATTCTATATTCTTCTTACCACATATCTGCCCCACTCTTAGAAGAATAGATGAAGTTGTGATAGTCCTTTACTGCATCGGGAGTTAATTATATATTCTGGGTTAAATGAGTTTAATGTAAGCTTATCTTTTAAAATTCAGAGGAAAAATTCTGGCTAATATTGTAGGTTTTCTCTATAGTCAATGGAGAATACAAATGAAAACCTTCAGCAAGCGACTCATTCCGCATGCATTAAAAAAAAAACCCTAGTGTTACCTGGAGGAACATCTCGCTCTGCATCAACTGTACAGGGAGTCTGAAGAGATAGTTTAGATCAGATGCTTAAATTTATTATGTGGTATGGGGTTCATTACATACCTAGCATCATTTTAAGTTAGCTAGAGTATCTTGGAGGCCTACAACTGCTACTCCAAAAAGTCATGGGTCTTCCATACGGATGTCTCCCACAATCTAGGATTTCTGAAATGACAACATTTGTTACATAACAGAATCAAATTTCCATTTTTTTTGTCCTTCATGGAAAATATAAAGAAATACATTCCTCAAAGTCTTTGCCATCTGTTAGTTAATAATTAAAATGCCTCACATAAATCATGTGTTATTATTCTTCACTGACTGCAGACGAAGCACAGATCAGAAACTGACGGCTATTTTGTGGCTATCATAAAGAAGTTGACTTCAACTTTAAGCCTTATGGTAATTGACATGAACCTATACCCTGAAAAAGTTCTCTTTCTCCTGTAGATGAATGTAACCTTTATCCAAAGTTCCATTATGTCAGACTAGCACACTTGTCACTTTTAGTCTTTTACATATTTTGATACCAGGACATATAGGAAGATGATGATGATGATGATGATGACGATGGCAAGGACAATGTTGACAACTATTTTTATTATTCAGCAACTGCCAAAGAAAGATGAAACTGAAAATTAACTTTTTTCTAGAATGGGGCCAAAAACCAACCTCAAAACTGTTATACTATCATTAATGCCTTATGAGAAGCAGATGAAAAATTCTTGGAAGAGATTAGATAATGATACTAAATTAGCATGCTTATTTGGCAAGTGCTTCCACAGTTACTTAATGTCATTAAAGCTTCATGACTGTGTGGTTTCTTCATCAACTGCACAACTGGATTAAGTGACTATTATCTACTACTGATTTCATTATGTTTTCTTGGTATTTTTAGATGGCTTTAGACAGGAAAAGCAAAGTAAAACCAATTCCCTGTTGCAGACAAATGATTCCCAATAATCCAAGCAAGTCACCTGAGCCAAGGTCATCCCACTTTAGACATATGAAATATTTATATTTGTAATTTATTACTGATGAGAGAAGAAGAAGTTCTTGCATCAGAAGAACTGACTGATATCTGGGTATAATTCATCTCTATAGACCACGCAGACAGAAAGCATACCTTCTAGGAGTAATGGCTGAAGATGGGTATAAAACTTTACATCAACTAAAATAGCTCTAAACTCACAGGTTTGAAAAACTGAATCCTGCTGTGTGTATTGGCTCTCTCCACTGTCTGGATTGCCTAAATGATTTATGTTAGATACTTCTCTTTGGTGTGAAAAATGGTTGGAATCATCCTGAGCCCAAAGCTGTACATAAACATTGAATGGAATCAGTGAAACACTTGTCCCTTGAGGAACTCCATAATTAACAGATTTAGGAGGCAAATGCAGTCTAACATCTAATCTGGTATTGAAGAAAATCACATTTCAATATGCAAAGTGGATGCTTCTGACACTTCATATTCAGTGCAGTCCACCTAAATTGTAGAATGAAATGATAATTTAGGTTGAAAAGGGCCTTTGGAGATCACTTGGTCAAGACTGCTCTGAATGGTAGCCCTGCCCTCCAGGGAATCAGCAATTCCACAATTTGACGTATGAGATTCTATTCCCTCACATCATCCAAGTTGCTAATGAAAACCTGAAATAGTATTGGCTTCATTATCACTTCCTTAGGAATGCCACGAATAGTTAGTCACCAGTGGAACTTCAAACTGCTAATCGCTAGACTCTCAACCTGATGGTCCAGTCAGTTTTCCACACAGCTAGCAGTCCATCTTTCCAGTCTTTATGTCTTCAATTTGGCCTCAAATATAAAATAGGAGTTCATGTTGAAAGCCTCGATCCACCAATCTTTTTGTCTTCCTTCTATTTTCTCCCCAGTCCATTGAGGGAGGGGAGTAAGAGTGAGTCAGGGTAGGTGTTTGGCTTCTGCCTGGGGTCAACCCACCACACTGTCTTAATAAACAAATTTCAGTAGTTTTTTTTTCTGCTTGATAAAAAGTCAAATCATGGTCATTACACTCATGCAAGTGTTTTAATTAACTGCACTCAAGCTGCATACTAAATATAAATTCTTATATCATATTTTAAAAACCCTTTATTTTCCTAGTATACATTTACAACTATTTCCAGGTGACTTCCTGGAAAACTGGACCTCAGTGCAAGTAACTCTTGCTTGGAAAGACAAATGCCAAAACCACAAATGTCCCCCTTTTTCTCCTTCTTTCCTTGAGCTTTTAGTGCTGAAGTATGATGTCATATGGTATGGAATATCCTTTTGGTCAGTTGGGGTCACCTGTCCCAGCTGTGTACCCTCCAACCTCTTGCCCACCCCTAGCCTACCCACCTGGGGAGTGAGGCAGTGTTGGAGAGAAAGACTTGACACTGGGCAAGCACTGTTCAGCAATAGCTGAAACATCGGTATCAATGCTGTCTTAGCCAGAAACGCAAAACACAGAACTGTATGGATTGCTATTAAGGAAGTTAACTTCATCCCAGACAAATCCAGTACAAATACATTCTCCTTTGCTCGCTGTTTCATGTAATCAATTAAAAAACATAATTGTCAGTAAGTTAGACAAAAGCCAGTCTCCCCTTTCTGATAATGATCACTGTCAGATTTTAATGAAATGTTATGAAATTATGCCTAAACCAATAATGCAATCTGTACATGGAACAATTATCTTTTAATCCTAACTCATTGCAAATATACCGTGTCTTGCATCTCTGTCAGCTTTTATGAAAAAATATGGTCAAGGTGAAAAGATTTCTGGAACTACTTGTTATCTGATGAACGTATTTGTCTGGGGAAAAGTGCAGATGGTTGAAGCCCTTCTTGTATCCATTAACCACATAAATGAAAACTAATTAGAAACAGGAATTAATGCCCTATGCAGCAGATGGTAAATGAGGTAGTTCTAGTTCAGTGTCTGTAAAACTTTTATGTTTAACTGATCAAGTTCTTTCTAACAGGCTCATTATAGAAATAAGATTTATCCAACAATGAATACGATTTATCAGAGTTTAAAAAGAAGTAGTATCTATAGTTTACACACATTGTGAAGAATGCACTAAATTGTCTTAAAAATAATATCCTGAGAGGAAGAAGGTTTTAAGGAAGACCAGCAAAAATGCTTATGGCTACCTTATAGAAATAACTGAATATACTAGGACTCTTCAGACTGGAAATGAGATTGCTTTGGGGAAGGAGATATGCTAGATTTCTATAAAATCTTGAGTGGCATGAGGAGGGTACAAAGGGATAAACAAGAATTAGGGAAAGAATGAAATGTTTCTTCATGAAAAGGGTAGTAAATGTATGGAAGTCTTTGGCAAAGGACACTGCTGATACAAAAAGTTAATGTGGATGTCCCCATGAAGATTTTTCAACCTTAAGGCACCCAAGTTATGTACATGGTGTTAGGTATAAAGTTCATTACTTGAGACTTCCCTGGGAACTGCTGAAGCAAAAATATGATAGTTCTGCCATAGCAACAGGATGATGGTGTGACAGTTTGTGAACAGAGTGCAGCTGGGACAAGAACTGTCTTTTGGACTAATTATATGGGCAAGTAGTCCCAAAGGGAAAACCTACCTTTCATATATCCCCCTATTCAGGATATGGCACTAATGCACTGTGAGAGGGATGACTGACAGCAGGAAAGGTCAGCCCTGAGAGGTGCCAAGCCCTGCAGGTGGTTGTTCTCAAGAGCTCTGATGTCCATGATCAGACAATCATGGACTGTTGCCCATGTCCCACTGCAAGGAGGACCCAGGAGGAATCACAATCCACAATCCCACATTACACCTGCCAGGTACGCAATGCATATCTGGTCAGAGGGTGCACTTGCAGGGTTCCACAAGGGATTGTTGCTTGGGCAGAGAGGTCTACAAGTATCTGCGTTGAATGTATGTTACAAGTGAAGGTGATTGGGAATCATCCCCTTCTTTGTTGCAAACTTTTTCCCATATAAACAATTAAACAAGTTATACGTGAACTACCATGTCTCATATCATCCATCGTGCTCTCCATAGCAACGGTTCAGGCGAGAAACAGCAGCACCTGAAAGAGTAAACTTTTGATAATTACTAAAACAGAAAAAAAAAAAACATATCAGGGTCAGGAAATTCCCAGAGCTGAAAACTATTAGAGATTTGTAAAGAATTATAAATATATCTCCTGTTAATAGTCTTCTGTAAGCATCTGCACATGATCATTGTGATACAGGATATTGAGCTAGATGGTGCCTTGATGCAAAGCCAAACATAACCATTCCTATATTTCTCAAAGAGAAAAAAACATTAGCTGATTTTATGCAACACTGATCTCTGAATGACTAAGTACAGTTAACTTGTTAATAAATCTGCCATGAAATTATCCATGAAACCTGCCAATATTTCTATCACAGGAAACTAAAATTTGGAAACTAAGGTCATGCAGAAAGTGAAGTAGAATGTCCTCAACACAGTACTCGCTTAATATAAACCAGTAAATTTTGTGGATTATTACTGGACTACTGTGGATTATTATATTTTATTTATGAATAACGGGCTTTGAACACCAGTGTTGAGGTGTGACGGCAAATGACTAGAGTTTGGCCTGAAGTTTAGCTAACGAAACATCTCATGAGAAACTGCTTGACTTGACATGAAAAAAATTGATGGCTATGATACATAACAGATCAAGAAGCTAACAAGTCACAGATAGCTCCATGAGGGATGGATGGATCTCAGAGGTGATTAAAGAGGAGTTGTGCAAAATGGCCAAATGTTACAGGCAGCTGAAGGGAAGCATTGGAGACCTTTGAAAGGCCAGCAGCGGCCCAGCAAACACTTGAGTGATACCATGTAAGAGAGAGATGATCCAGGTAACGGTGTCAGAATACACCAATTCTGAGTATGTTTACTGGCTGGAAACAAGGTCAAAGAAAGGGAAGAATTAAGGCTGGTGTGGGAGGAACCAACGTGGTGTGAAGGGGAATAAAAGGGGCTGGGTTTGTATAAGCAAGCCACTGGTCTCTCTGGACTGAGCCCTGGGCTGAATCACCACTCTCTGTCCTGTCTTTTGTGCGGGTATACTCGGGTCTACAAGCTGGAGTAGGAGTAAACAGACCTAGAGGAAAAATCCAGTGAGATGTAAAGTCTACCAGATTCAGCTTTCACCAGTTATGTGAGCAGCCATAAAAGTGGCCTGGTTAGAAGGGGAAAATTACTGAACAGAAGAAAAAGTCTGCTGAAAATACTGACAGAGAAATTGCCTGCCAGCCTCAGAGCTGTAAGCCTGGGAACTAGGGCTGCGAACCAGAAGCATCCTTGAAAAGTGCAGCTGGCACCTAGAAACCATAGACAATCTGATAAACGATTAATATGCATAAAACCAAGAAACTGTAATTGCAACTTATCATCTGAAAAAGTGGAAACAGTCTGGGAAAATAAAATTAGTCTGAAAGAACAGAAAACATTATAATCTCTTGGCTGTTACAGGCCAAAAATAGAAATTTACAGCATTTATTGGCTTTTCAAAGTGCTGGTGCCTTGAGCTCTTTTATGTCTCTATGATATGGAAAGGACTCAATTTTATCCAAAATGTAGCCTCTTTCTCTGATAACTCCCCATGCTGCATGTACTTTTCCTTTCCTAAACAGGATGAATTCTCCACATTTTCTGAATTCTCCACATTTCTATGAGATCTTGGACCCTCACCAGGCACACCTCCAGACTCTGTGACATGGATGATCTTTGAAGTGTGACCCTGCTATTTTACTGGTCCCTCTTCTGGGGTCAATTCTTTTGTTGTCCCACCTCTGGAATGGTTGATCCCCCTCTGGGATCTGTTTGTCCTCCACTTCAGGGTGGTTTGTCCCCTTCTGAAATCTGTGTCATTGACTTGATAATGATATTATATATATATTCATACAAGTAATCTATTATAGGTGCATCTGCTGTTATATTGCTGATAAGCTGTTTCACTAAGTATAAGTTTATAGTAACCTGTAATGGTATATACCTACTTAGTTGTTGCTGTTACTGTTCGCTGCAATATTATTCATTTCTTCTCTTATTGACTGCTTCCATACTACTGATTGATACTATATTACCAATTGCTGATAATAATTTTTAATAGCTTGATATATATATACTCAATTTATTAATCATAGGTATACTTGCTAGTGGTGATTCGGGGGATATTTGTGGTAATCTGTAATAAAGAAATTGAGAAGATAAAGCCTCCATGTTTCCGTGTACAGAATCCTACGAACCCACAGTTGCAATCTCTACACACCCACACACTGGGTAACCCTTTTGGTCATGACATCCAGGCAAATAACAATCCCCAATTCCAAGGAGAGTCAATAGATTGTCCCTGCAGCCCAAAACCTGGATGATACCATTCCTCCTCCTGAGCTCTATTTGTGATGAAGAGTCTGAATACCAGGGAATGATTCCTCTGGCCCCTCACTGCCACTGCTTTGATAGCAAAATTTCTGGTCTTCCTTTGCAACCCATGATGCCGAAAAATGGCCTGTTAACTGTTTAAGTATCAGGTAATCTCCAGTTTCACCAGGTGAATGGGTATGTGCCATGTCATCTCATGTGCCATGTCATCTCATTCCTCCCACTGAACTCCAGAAGATGATTAGAAGCATGATACTCCCGGATCAGTAATGAGTAAAAACAACTGAATGTGCAGGCATTTTTCCAATCATGAATTACGCAGCTGGCTACAGAAGCCTTTAGAAGCTACCAGAAGCTGGTAGATGGTTTAATTGAAAACATAAATCTGGATTTAAGAAAAAACAATAAAAATGAACCCAAAATGTGAATTAAAACATAAACAAGCCAAAAAAAAAATTTGAAAAAAATGTTGTTTTTTTAATATGTATTTATAACAAGATTATACTATGCTATGTATTTTTAATATATTTCTTAAATATGCTTAGTACTCAATTACAGTGACAGTTTAGAGAGCTATGCAGTTGCACCCTGATGTAATTTTCACTAATGTTTATTATATATGCAGCTCTAGATCTACTTTACTCTGCAGATTCACAACAGTGTTACTTGATCCAGAGAGTGGTCACCCCACTATACTGTGCTAACAAGGGGTCTAAAACCTTTTTACTTCTCTTCCCTTTTATATTCCTCCTAGAGGAGCTATTGAATCCTATATATTATGTTCATAGCAACATATGTCAATAGCTAGTAGTTGTGTATACAGCTGGTTGAGACAGGGCCTTTTTTTGTGTGTGCATCTGTGTTTACCTGGACCTGGTAAACTAGGCATGATTTCAGCATATTGCAGTCTATCTGAAGCTCCTAACATCAGCAGTGGCACGAGCCTGTAACCTGACGTTTAAGTCATGCTGATTGAACTACGCTTATCTTCTTCACAAAAGCTCTTCAGTCTTTTCTTCAAAGTTGAAGCTATAATGATCGGCTTTTTAATTCTGCAGATTCAGTCCTTCACTTTTGTACTGGTTTTGGCTGGGATAAAGTTAATTTTCTTCATAGTGGCTTGTATGGTGCTATGTTTTGGATTTGTGACCTAAACAGTGTTGGTAAAACAGAGATGTTTTAGCTATTGCTATTGCTTACACAGCATCAAGACCTTTTCTGCTTCTTATGCTGCTCTGCCAGTGAGTAGGCTGGGGGTGTACAAGAAGCTAGGAGGGGACACAGCTGGGACAGCTGACGTCAACTGACCAAAGGGATGTCCATACCATATGACATCATGCTCATCAATAAAAGCTGGGAGGAGAAAGAGAAAGGGGAGACTTTCAGAGTTATGGCGTTTGTCTTCCCAAGTAAGCGTTATGCGTGATGGAGCCCTGCTTTCCTGGAGATGGCTGAACACCTGCCTGCTGATGGGAGGCAGTGAATGAATTCCTTATTTTGCTTTGCCTGAGTGCGTGATTTTTGTTTTACCTATTAAACTGTATCTCAGTCTATGAGTTTTCTCACTTTTACCCTTGCAATTCTCCTCCCCACCCCACTGTGGGGGAGTGAGTGAGCAGCTGCATGGGGCTTAGCTACTGACTGGTGTTAAACCACAACTACTCTATAAAGTGTTTCCTTTGAGATCCTGATGTTTCAATGGTACATTTAAAATTACATGGATTGAGCCCTTATTTCATTCCATAGATTGTTTTTGAATTACGCATGTGGTAAATATTCCACGTTTCTTTTCTTAATAGAAGCAATTGTCCTCATAAATAGAAAAACAACTATAGGAGCAGTTTTAGCAGTCCTAAATGGCCTAAAAGTTGCCAATTACCACATGTAGACTTTAAACACTGAAATTGTCATCCTGAGGCTTTTCATATTGATTCTTCATTGCTGCTAAATCCTTACTTGCAGGAAAAATCATTGAACCTCTCAAATAATGTTATTTTTTTCTTTACATTACCTCGAGAGTTTCTGAAACAGAAACTTAATCAATTTCAATACTGTAGTACTACTTAAGTGAAAATTGAAATTAAGTCCCTGGAAAATGAAACCCAAAGAAGTTCTGGATCATGGCATCCATAATGATTATTTTACTAATATTAAAAAAAAAAAAATTTCATGAATTTATAAATTGCAAAGCAATCTTTCCACAGTACAATAAGTTTTAGGTCAATAAGAATTATGGCAGCCAAGTTTCCTTACCATAATTTTATAATGGATTTTAAAACAATTAGAATGATTTTGGATAATTATACTGTTTAAGTCGCTCTACTATCAAGTCAATTACAAAATTTAACCATTTATAATATATCAGTTTCTTACTCTCTGCTACCACTGGTCTATGTCTTTCTCCCTGTCTCTCTAAGATTAAATATCCATGGTTCTTCCAAGTCTGAGGGCCCACATTCTAACTGAGAACTTAATTTTTTCCTTTAATTTTTCTTTTAGGAAAAAAAAAAAAAATCCATTATTGGTCCACTTTCTATTGCTGTTTTTTTTTACCTGTGTTCCCATTGCCTTTATTCTTTTTGTGTGTCATATTTTTTTCTTCAGACAGAAAGTAATTAAACTCAGCATCTTCTACAATGATTTGCTGCGAACGTGGTCTGTATATAAGATAGAAGAGAGAAATATACTCTAATGTCTTATGTCACACAAAAAAAAGGATTTCCACGCCTTAACTGAAGTGCTGTAACATTACACAAGGTGAGGCCTTCTGAAGCAGGCACAGATCTTAGAGGTTGGACAATGAAGACTTGCTACCTTCATAGTAAGAGTGCAGTCCATCATTTACAAGACAGAAGTTCACATTTTGCATGCTTGTCTATTAGCTTTTTGGTTTGGATCAAGAAGCAACCTTTTGATTTTCCGGATTACTCTGCAGAATGATCTTGGAGTGTATGAACTGCATTCTTTTAAGGTGAGATTTCACTTGATGGTGTTACTTGCCCTAATGAAATACAATCACTAAAATGCAGGTGATTTTTTTTTTTTCGATCATTTTTCCTTTTATTTTCTCTCTTCTTTTCTCTGTGCCTGTCTTTTCTGTCTTTATTTCTCCCAAGTAGTTTAACCTTACTATTTTAGCATTGGCTGTGCTTTCTGTGGCCTGTTCTGATTCTACTGTAATCTTCTCCATTTCTCCTTTACTTTTTCACTTTTTACAATCCACATACATTTGTTTCAAGTGTTTTAATTATATGGTGACCCTTAAGCTTTTTCATTATTTCATTATTTTTTGACTTTGCTTTCTCATCATCTGTATTATACACATGCACTAAATCTGGCACACATATTATAGGTTTCTTACTCCTTTCCCTACCCTTTCACTTTCATAATCATTATTTGTACTTCATTATCAAGCTTTCCATCTAGATTCCCTTTACTGCACAAGTACCGCAGCCATTTCTGCAGCCATTTCCATTTTGTCATTATACAGTTATCATAAAATCTTATAATCATAATATGGTTTGGGTTGGAAAGGAACTTAAAGATATTCTAGTTCTAACCCCCCTGCCATAGGCAGGGGGACACCTCCCACTAGACCAGGTTACTCAAAGCCCCATCCGACCTGGCCTTGAACACCTCCAGGGATGGGGCCTCTCCGGGCAACCTGTTCCAGTGTGTCACCACCCTCACAGTAAAGAATGTCTTCCTAATACCTAATCTAAATCTACTCTCCATTACCCTGGTGTTTCCTCACCCACTCTGTGCACTGAGATCTGCTGCTCCGCCGTGGGTTGGGCCAGCTCTGGAGCAGGTCCCCTTGGCTACTCCATTGGCAGTTAGCATTAGTTCCATTAGTATGACTTTCACTATGCAGTCTACAAGCTTTTTACAGAGAATCACATAATGGTTGAGATTGGAAGGGACCTCTAGAGGTCATCAAGTCCAAGTATGCTACTCAAGCAGGTCCACCTAAGGCAGGTTGCACACAACCATGTGCAGATAGATTTTGAAGATCTACAAGGAGGGAGACCCCACAACCTCTTTGGGCAACCTGTGCCAGTGCTCAGTCATCCTCACAGTAAAAAAATGTTTCCTGATGTTCAGATGGCACACACTGTATTTCAGTTTGTGTCCATTGCCTCTGGTCTTTTCACCGGGCACCACCGAAAAAGCCTGGCTGCATCTTCTTTGCATCCTCCCTTCAGATATTTGTACACATTGATAAGATCTTCCTTGAGTCTTATCTTTTCTAGGATTAACTGTCCCAGATGTCTCAGCCTTTCCTCATGTGAGAGATGCCCCAATCCTTTAAAGACCTTCATGGCCCTTCAATGAACTCCCTCCAGTGAGTATATACCTCTACAGTAGGAGCCCAGACCTGCATACAGTACTCCACATGTGGCCTCATCACTGCTGAATAGAGGAGAAGGATCACTTCCCTCAGCATCCTGGCATACTTCTAATGCAGCTCAGAATACCTTTAGCCTTTGTTGCTGCAAGGGCACACCGCTGACTTATGTTTAATTTTGTGTACAACAGAGCCTTTTCGGTAAAGCTGCTTTCCAACTGGTCAGCCCCCAGGTCACACTGGGTGTGCAGAACTTTGCATTTCCCTTTCTTTGAACTTCATAGGAATCCCATTAACCCATTTCTCCAACCTTTTGAGGTCCCTCTGAATGGCAGCACAAACCTGAGGCATATCATCTACCCCTCCCAGGTTGGCATCATCTCCAAATTCGCTGATGGCACGCTGTGCCATCATTCTGATCATTAATCAAGATGTTGAAGAGGATTGCATCCATTATTGACCCTGGGATACACTGCTAATTTCTTTCCTTCAACTAGACTTCATGCCACCAATCACCACCCTCCAGGCACTGCTGTTGAGCCAGTTTTCAACCCATTTCACCATCTGCTTTTTGATGGGTTTGTCACTGGATTTTGTCTTAAAAGTGGGATTCTGGGTGGTCACATAGCACCTCAAGGTAGCTTTACAACTTTGGCATCTACAGTCTCAGTGATCTATAGCAATTTGAGAATTCATGAAAAAGAATAGGCAAATTTATGATGCAATTCACCTGAAATATTTAAGATATTAATCTTAGGAAAAAGTCAATTGCTACTATGATGGTTTTATTTCTATATATTGAAAGAAAGAAATCTGGATTAATACTGTTTCACAGTGCCTTATGTGGCTTAAGCTTTGTAATGCTGTGTGCCTTCCACCTGCAGTTCTGTAAACCTGCTTTTCATTGGCTCTGTAACTGTTGACCTAGGCATTTATGTCAAGCTTTTTCCAAAGCCTTTGTGGTAGCATTTTCCCCTTGTTTCTGTCAGGCTTCCAGGTTTTGGCCATCCAAGCCCTCATACTGTTGTTTTGATAGATTCTCATGGGAGAATTTTTATAGTTGGAAGCAGTACAAGAATCATTTCTGCTCCACCCTCACTTTTCTCAGCCCTTGTTTTGGAGCTTTTAGTTTATATTAGATGAAAAACATGTTACTGAATAACAAAGCAGTTAATGGTCATTTAAATACCAATTAAATATTAGCCAATTATACACCTTCACAAGACTTAGCAACCTGTCATCATGAAACACTTGGACTGGAGTAAGCATCTTCCATTCAGCACTAACAGCACCACAAACAGAACAACCTATAGGGAATTTGAGCAGATCCTGAAGAAAATATATAGTGCTATGGAAAAACCATGCCGAACATCATCTTTACCACCCGTTGAACAGGAGAGATTGCACAGAAAAGGTCACTCGTGAGGACTCCATTGCTGCTTTCCTGACTATCTACAATAGTTTTCCCCCTCCCCTCCCCTCCCCTTTTTAACAGATTGTGGCACTTTCCCATTTAAATTCATTTAACTTAATGTCAGAAGGAAGAACTCATTATATATAGATCTTGGACATATGTTGAAGATGTTAAATCCTGATTTAAAGGTTTCAGGTGTGACAAATAATTTCCCTCTAATATTTCTTGCACCCTCTTACAAAATATGAATGTCCTATTTGTGAATTGAATTTATCTAGCTTCAGAATGAGCTACAGCCTTAGTTAAACCTCTCTATTGTGTTAAATTGAGAAGGATTTAGGTTTTCAAATGAGAGAATGTATTGAGATGATAGTGTGGGAAGGCACATCCACTGCAAGAATACTGACCAAGTATATAACATAGTAAGTTGGCAGCACTTTCAAAATTGTTGAAACACCTTTTTTTCTAATAGGAGTTTATATTTCATTCGTGGCTGTAGGATTCTTGCTTCATAGGTATTCCTCTGACAGTCCAAAAATGAGAAAGAAAATGAATTTTCTTATAGAGCTAAATGAAATAGATTGTGACAATCTCTGTGCTTTATGGACATCATCCAGCAGGGTAGTTAAACCTGTGGTTAAGTGCTTTGTTGGATGAGGGCCTAGCAACCTGTGAGGGAATTTTGGAGTTTTTCCAAATTGGCTAACAAGTTTGCCCCTTGGCCATAGTGATGTTGTTTGCTGAATGTGTCATAAGATGTATTAGGGAAGCAAAACAGCTGAGGATGTTAAAATGCATCTTATGATTTTGTTCTGAATATCACACCAAAGGAAATTCTTTAGGTTAAAAGAAGCAGAAGAATAACCCCAGAAACATAGAATTCGAACTAAACATCACATCGAGAATTTTCAGACATACTTTAAACTAAGGAATTGATAGATGCCTCAAAAATATAGTGACTTTGGGGAATTTAAGGAAATGCAGTACCTTGCAGCTTTAGCATTACATAAAGATCCAAAATAGAACTGAAAATTGGGTATCAATATACAGTATGCCTCAGACCATCCACATCCGGATCTGAAAAGTTACTGAATTAGAAACAGATTAAATTCCCCAATCAGAATTCACCTAATGTCTCTGAACTCATATAGATGAGTTTCATAGAAACCTTCTACACTTCATTAAAAGAAAAAGTGCCCCAAAGGAACTTTCTTCTGTCCTAAGACACATTTTACTGATCAAAAACACTTTGGAATTGTCTTTCTCACTGTATTGATTATGACACAAACCTAAATGACCTGTTTTGATGAGGAACCCAAACTTTAGACAGTTGAAATGATGTGAGATTAATATTAATCTTACAGTATCGTATTTTTGGACAGTAAATATACTTTTCCTTCCTTATCCATGAAGTACTGAAAAGCACTCTATAGATTTATATCTAATATGTTTGTGCTATGAATGGATTTGTGTCTTTCAATTTTCTTTTTTCATTTTCATTATAATGTTATGAAAGGTCAGATACACCTTATTTTACAGAAAAAAAAAAATTGAAACATTTCAAATGGATACACTGATAATAGCACTCATATATAAGAACCTGTAGAAAACCTCAAAAAGTGTAAAAGTGCACACATATGCATGTGATTACAAAATTATTAACATTTAACTCTGTAATTTCCAAATAGCATTAATGTTATGAGTATGACAAAGTAATTTTGATCACAAAATCTGAAAACATGTCTTGTAAAATCTAACGGAATAAAATTGTCCATATATTAGATACCAGCATCCCTCAAAGTACGTGCCCATATTTATTAGCAATGCCTCCGCCATTATCCTATTTTCTTATTGTCATTGGGAATTGCTGTAGATACACAGGCCTTCAGCCACAAAGTTTCAGCACTCTCCCACTTCAGGCCATGCTATGGTGCAGATACAAAGTAGCACACCTCAAAGCATGGCATATAGTGTTTCCACAGTCTCCTAATACTCTTGTTCTTTGTTGACAAGAAGATTCCTTTTGGGAAAATATAAAGAAAAAAAAAAAGAAAGAAAACAATAAAGAAAAATAATTTTTAAAAGCTTTAAAACCATGGTAAAATAAAATTACTCTGCATGGGTAGAACAGAGTAGTCATACAAGACATCACCTGTTCCTCAGATACAGTTGTTTTTTTTTTCCACAGCAAGCATGAGAGATGGATCAGACAGGTCAGAAAATGTCACATACTTCATACCACATCACAACACGTTTGAAACCTTCACCTGTGGAGTCAAATTCTTTCAGATCCTTCCTATAAGTGTATCACAGTCTGCATAACTTAATGGAGGGGGTCCCTCACACACGAAATAGCAGGGAAGAAAAGAAAAGCCGGGGAAAGGAAAAGGAAAGAAAAGATAAGAAAAGGGAGAGCTACTTGAAAAGGCACCAAGGGAAAGGCAGGGAAGTAAAGATGTCCAGTGTATCTGCATAAAAGACATTCATATTTCCCCTGCACTCTGTATTCTTCACTATCTCAAGTGCCATGAGCACTTTTCTCAGTTGCATCCTGAATTATATAGACATTTTTGTACCATACAGCTTGCACCAACTTATTAATGGACACCATTTATGTCTGTAGAAAAGAGAAGCAGCTTATCTCAAGAGGTGAGTGGATGAACCACAGAATTGGAAGGGACTTCAGGGATCATCTGGTCCAACTTTTCTTGGTGAAAGCCCAGTCTAGACAAGATGGCCCAGCAGCCTGCCCACCTGAATCTTAACAATGTCCAATGTTGGGGAATCTGCCCCTTACCTGGGGAGATTATTCCAGTGGATGGTTTTTCTCATTGTGAAAAAAAATTCTCTTGTGTCCAACGAGAATCTCCCCAGGAGTAACTTGTACCCATTACCCCTTGTTTTTTCCATGTGATTTCTTGTAAAAAAAGAGTCTCCATCTTTTTTGTAGCCACCCTTTAAATACTGGAACATGGCGATAAGATCTCCCTTAAGCCTTCTTTGGTCCCTTCCAATCTGGTATACCAATGCTCAGCAGGATCCCAAACTCCACAGTATTGTGATCACTGCGATCATTGTGAACGCTACTGTTTCTTGTAACGATAGATTCACTTGTGCATATGGTCATGGAAAATTGTACTTCATATGCACTATTGGGCCAATAGATTTTTCCATTAATGCATTGACTTTCACGGAAAACAATTCAGCACCTCAACTAGTATATAGTACCGACACAAGGTCATTACTCCAGTCAGCTTCCCTTCTCTCCTGGAGACTCTAGCCAGTCAGTTAAGCATCAGTCCAGACCTGCTGTGCAGCCAGACACTGATAGGTCTCCAGCAGGCACAAGGAAAACACTCAGCACTTCCTCGTGTTTTCTCAACATATCTCCATTCACAGGATGGACAATACACAATCTATAAAATTGCTGCATGTCTCACACTTCAAAACACTACATTTGCCCTCTCTAAGAGGAAAAGTGCCATTCCAGGAGACCAGGAGAAACAAACAGGTGCTAATTATTGTAAACAAAAAATCTTTCTTGAATTCCTTGCCCATGTTGTCAATAATCTCATAACCAGCCTGAGCAAGCATGGGATCAGCAATTTTTTTACTGAAGCATAATTCTTCATCGTCATTTCAGAAGTGATATGCTGTAGGTGGGCTTTTTCTGTAGTCATGGCTATATCATATCTTAGAACAGCTGGCAGGTAGGCAGCAAAATCTCAGCACGAACCCATAGTGGGTTACATTGTACCAGCCGCAAGATGCCTACATGCTGTATGCTGTGCAAGAGAGACAGATATCTTTTAAAATGATACATCTACTATGCAATTATAGATGAGTACTGCCCCTATACAATCCAGGAGTTCATATGTGGGTGGGGGAGGAGACAAAGACAGAGCAGCACAGATGCATCACTGCCAAAACTAGAGTATTTCAGTATCAGTAGACATTTGCTTTTAGTCCACTGAACCACACTCAGAGTATCAAAAGGGGCAAAAATTTTGCCTCATATCTAGAACTATAATTTATACAAATATATGTAATCACATGTCATTACAGAAAAGATACTTGCAGAAAATAATTCACATCATAAGGGGATGAATTTTCAGTCTTGGTTCACTGCACCATCTCACCTCATAACCTTGTCACTTCCTAATAAGACAAATGTATGTCTTCACTTTTAGGGAGCTATTTCACAGAAAAGATGACAGTGCTGCACTTTACAATTACTTTACTTCCTCAGAAAATCTATGCTAATCCAATCTTCACTTTACGAATTTTCTTCACTTAACACCAGTTGCTGCTTTTCTCCTCTTCCTGCCTCAATTTTTAACCCTCAACTTACTAAATATGGCAGGTAATAGCACTGGTTGATTCAGAAGATTGATTTTTCAGACAGGCTATTTTTCTGAATTCATGCATCAGAGCAATCAGTATGAAATTACTGCTTTAATATAATTATTTGTTTGGAGCAAAAACCATCCAATGCAATGGCCTCTTAGAGTAAGAACATTTCCAATTAAAAATCATTGCTCAAGTCTGCCCTGTGAAAGACCCATATTTAAGGCAATTTGGCAAAAGAATCAAGCTTATAAGGCATAACTCATTAAAGTGATAAACATAATAATTACAGGAATAAGATTAGAGAAAAAGAAAAAACAAACAAAAACAAACAACAAAAAAACCCTACAACCTTTATCAAAGGTGAGAGAAAAGGACAACCAGGTAGCAATTTTTTAACTATTTCCATATTCTTATAATATCCTTTCACTTGCCACGATGTAGAATCAGATGAAAACCAGTATTGACAGAAAAAGAAACCACAAAGAACAGCCGCTTACAGAAAGATCATGTCAGTTAAGCATTTTCTATATGGATATAGTGCCCTGAAATACATTGGGAGACTATAAGGAGTTGAAGATTTTTCATTGTAATTAATAGCAGTCCAATAGTACAAAATATCTAAGTAGTATAAAAAGGCTTAGTTAATAATACCCTTAAAATTGCTATACATAATCTTTCTGTCATCTACCCTTTCTCTTTCATGTTATCTTTACTGTCCTAATGCTGAGTGATCAGGTTTGGCCTTTATCAAGTGAAGAGGGGTTACACTGAGCAATCAGCGCTTGGTGGTCCCTGCTGGGAGGAGTGGGGGTCCCATGGTGTGTGTTGCCCCATTGGCCCAAGTACGGTTATTTCACTGCAGAGTGCTTCTGCTTGGCTTTAGGAGGAGCTGAACCTTCTCTTCCAGCACAGCACAAAATTCCCCACTTCTGAAAAAAAAAAACCCAACAACTGTATAGAGGTATAGCCTCTTCAGATCTGTAACCAGATCTTCAGAACAGATTTTTGCTCAGCAAGAGCTGAGCTCAACTAACTAAAGTAGAGAAAGTGTGGATAAAGAAGAATTTATGATGAAGGACTCTTCACAGGGCATAATGTGATAAACTTCTGTTCAATAGTATCTAAAAAGCATCTGGATTACCTTGGACCCCTTTTTTATGGTATTCTGGGAACATTTGTACAAAAATAGCTAGAAATACTTTTTATTCTTGCTATAAAAACCTACTCTTGTTCAAGTTCTGCAGCTGTGTGAATTGTAAATATTGAATAAAGTAATATTATTATTATTGTCATGGCAACATATTATTGCACAGACTAGACATTCCTTTTACTTTTGCATGTTTTCAGTACAACTTTTTGAAATATATAGTTATAAAATAGCCATTAGATTAACCAGGAAGAATAATGGATAATTTTTCCTGAATACGTTTAGTATTTCTGATGTCTTAATACTATGGAGAAAAACAAGCGAACAGATTTTTTTTCTTTTCTCTTTTGCCCATGTTGCACATTTCAGCGCAGTGAAAAGGAAAAATAGCAGAATGCAACTGGACAAAATCAATATCTGGCAAATTTTTGCTTTTCAAAATTACAAAGGTCACTAAGTTATTTAACTGATTTTTCTCCCTTTAGAAAACAACAACAAAACCTGGATAGGGGAAGCTATGTCAATATGTCAGATCTCTTATCTGACACCTTGAATTGCAAAGAATACTATACATAAAATTCTGAGAACCAAGGCCCAAGACTTGAACTCTGGCATTGTGTAAATGCTGGGCCACAGCTGGAACCTGAAATTTAATTAGGTCTGCATAATATAGTGCAGATTTACAAAAAAGCCAGATTCGGTTCCTAAGCCAGATCTTCTCCAGAACATACTCTACTTTGTGATAAGAGAAGTCAAGCATTGCCACTCCACTTCTAACTGACAATGAATTAAACTCTTTGCAAACAGTAGTCTCTGTATTTTACCTCTTTACCATCTCCTTCTTTAACTGGGTCTACCATAAAGTAAGCGAGAGCTAAGTTACTTGAAAATTACACAATTTCAAAATTCATTAATTTTTTACTGAATGTACAGAACCACAGAATCACAGATTCATGGAATCACAGAATGGTTGACATTGGAAGGGAATCAGCTCTTCTGGTTCAAGCTCCCCGCTCAAGCGGTCCACCTAGGGCCAGTTGCCCACAACCATGTGCAGACAGATTTTGAAGATCTACAAGAAGTGAGACTCCGTAACCTCGCTGGGCAACCTGTGCCAGTGCTTAGTCACCCTCACAGTAGATGAGTGTTTCTTGATGTTCAGAGGGCATATACTGTGCTTCAGTTTGTGTCCATTGCCTCTGGTCCTGTCACTGGACAACTTTGAAAAGAGCCTGGCTGCATCTTCTTTGCACCCTCCCTTCAGATATTTGTACACATTGATAAGATCTCCCCTGAGGCTTCTCTTCTCCCTGCTGAACAGTCCCAGATCTCTCAGCCTTCCATCACAGGAGACATGCTCCAGTGCCTTAGAATTTATGTAGTCCAAGAGTACTGGAAACTTTTACTTGTGTTTATTTGAATAGCTACAATCTCTTATAGGAGAGAAAAAAACTGAGGTATTAACAACAAACTATGATCCACCTTTTGGATTGACTAGAGCTCAACCTCAGTTCTTTCAAAATACCTTCAATAAAGTACAAATGCATTCTATTTATGATATCTGTAATAAGAATAATTTGACTTGAAATCTCCCTCTTGTTATATGGGAAAAAGACGACCTTTGCATTTGTTTCACAGCCTGAAAAAGTTAAAAAAAACTACTGCAAGCTAATAGTGCTGTTCTATTTTAAATATTTAGTGTTGTCCTCAATTTTTGGTTTCCCTTGCAAAAAGATAGAATGAAACAATAAATCAAACTATAAAGAGGAGATATTGTGTTCATATAATTTCCTCTAATACTTCAAGTGAAATTTAGCAGAAAATAATTTCAAAGTTTGATTTATTGGTGTTTGGTTAAACAGTAACTCCTGAATCAGAGGAGCACGATGCTGTTAGAATGTACGATTGTTTTTGGAAGGCTGGGAGTGACAATGCATTTAAAACCTAAATAAAAAGGGAGAGGGAATTATTTTCCCTTTAATTAAGCTTCAATGTAGACAAAAACTATTACATAGGGACAACCTTTTATATTACCAGAATATTGTCACTCAAAAGAAATAGTAAAACAGGACTATCAGAGATGTATAAAAGTACTCACACTAATAGTTACAGTCTGGCACTTCATTTCATGGATACTTAATCAAGCAAGTATTGTTAATACTGTCGGAATCAAAATATCTGATTAAAAAGGAACTCAATTACTTGTGATGACAAAAAATGTCAAAAATAACATGCTGATGCCTTATCTATCTGTCTTCCTATGTTCCTATCTATCTCTCTATCCATCCATCCATCCATCCATCCATCTTTCTTTTTTTGCCGCAGAGTTTGTCCCAATGTTTAAAACACATTAAAGCAAAGAAGTTTAATTTTGCCATGAGACATCTTCACCAAATAATTTATAGACTCCTTTCTGGAGCTGTCAATCTTCCTTCATGGTAAAGTTTCTTATAGGGTACTGTAACAGTAGTTCTAAGACAATGCCCTGGGTTTTGGTTCAGTCTTGCCCACCACTGCAGTATATGCCAGCAATCATAACCACAGTAGTGACAATTATGATGAAGAGAATATGATACCCTACAGTGTATCTGCCACTAAAACCACTTAGCATGTACTTTGTCCTTCATACTTTTAAGGGGCTTTTTTCCAGAACTGTTTATAACAAAACGATGAAGGGGGCAGGGGGGTAGTCGGAGTAGGGGGTGGAGGTGGAAGGGAAAAAGTAAAAAGGAAAAGGAAAAGTGAAAAAAGGAAAAGGGAAAGTGAAAAAAGGAAAAGGAAAAGGAAAAGGAAAAGGAAAAGGAAAAGGAAAAGGAAAAGGAAAAGGAAAAGGAAAAGGAAAAGGAAAAGGAAAAGGAAAAGGAAAAGGAAAAGGAAAAGGAAAAGGAAAAGGAAAAGGAAAAGGAAAAGGAAAAGGAAAAGGAAAAGGAAAAGGAAAAGGAAAAGGAAAAGGAAAAGGAAAAGGAAAAGGAAAAGGAAAAGGAAAAGGAAAAGGAAAAGGAAAAGGAAAAGGAAAAGGAAAAGGAAAAGGAAAAGGAAAAGGAAAAGGAAAAGGAAAAGGAAAAGGAAAAGGAAAAGGAAAAGGAAAAGGAAAAGGAAAAGGAAAAGGAAAAGGAAAAGGAAAAGGAAAAGGAAAAGGAAAAGGAAAAGGAAAAGGAAAAGGAAAAGGAAAAGGAAAAGGAAAAGGAAAAGGAAAAGGAAAAGGAAAAGGAAAAGGAAAAGGAAAAGGANAGGCTTGGGAGGTCAAAAAGATGGATGGAAAGCAACATACTAGATTTGAAATGCCTGTGACTGATCATTCCAATAAAATAAATAAATAAATATATAAATAAATAAAAGGTATGTGTGTCTTTGTAAAAACCAAATGCCATATTACAAGGAATTCTTATATGAAATAACACAATTTTAATTCACTTGAATTCATTTATTTATTTAAAGTTTTCACTCTGGTAACTTTCTTTCAATGTGGTGTTATTTTCAATCAGTACCTTATGTTTTATGAGCCAGGTGTTAGCAATTAGTTACTCATCACAACTGTCACAGAAAAAATAAAAGAAAATTAACACCAGCAATTGAAACAAAGGAAAAATCATTATATTAGCAGTAATCAGGCAACATCTTTCTACAGCTTGCATCAAAAGCAGATGTATAATTCACTTAGTCAATAAAAACATTTTTAATGTTTTTAAAGCTCCCATTATGTCAGAGGTACAGGTAGTATCCATAATATGTGAATAAGTAGAGATACAGATTATTTGTCATTGAAAGAATGGTAGCAGAGGAAGGGCAAACAGATGATAACTAAAAAACATAGAATCATTTATGTTGGAAAAGACCCTTAAGATCATTGAGTCCAACTGTAAACCTAACACTGCAAAGTCTACCACTAAACCATGTCCCTAAGCGTCCCCAAGGACCTATATGTCCTTGAAATACCTCCAGGGGCAGTGACTCCACCACTTCCCTGGGCAGCCTGTTCCAGTGCTTGATAATCCTTTTTGATGAAGAGTTTTTTTCCTAATATCCAATCTAAACCTCCCCTGGCGCAACTTGAGGCCATTTCCTCTTGTCCCATTGCTTGTTACCTGGGAGAAGAGACCAACCCCCACCTCTCTACAACCTCCTTTCAGATTACTGTATAGAGTGATAAGGTCTCCTCTGAGCCTTCTTTTCTCCAGACTGAATAACCCCAGTTCCCTCAGCCGCTCTTCATAAGACTTGTTCTCAAGACTCTTTACCAGCTTTGTTGCTCTTCTTTGGAAAAGCTCCAGCACCTCAACGTCTGTCTTTCTTGTAGTGAGGGGGCCGAAACTGAACACAATACTGCGTGGCGTAAGCAGTGACAAGTACAGAGGGACTATCACTACCCTCGTCCTACTGGCTACAGTATTTCTGATACAAGACAGGATGCTGTTGGCCTTCGTGGACATCTGGGCACACTGCAGGCTCATATTCAGCCAGCTGTTGACCAATACCAACAAAAAAGTATTGAGAATATAATGATAAAGTGCAGTGCTGTCAGCTACTTCATGTTAGGCTAACTGTGGTGATGCTAGTCACAGTGGAATGTATAGAGTGATACCATATAGCAGTCTATTTTAAGAATTACTACAAACATAAATAAATTATTTGAAATAACACAAAATTAACAGAGACACTCGGTAAGATTCTGAACTGCTTGGTGCATTTTGCAGCAAATTTATAAAATACAGTCATCTAGTAATCTGTATTTCTCCTAAGCATGAGAAAACAGAAGACATTGTTATCAACTTTGATAGCATAATAAGAAATTAGAAAGTGTAGTAAGAATTTTTATAATTTTTTAGAATAAACACTAAAATTAACACTATAAAATATGGTTCGGTGTTGATGAAAATATTATATATTCCTTACTACTAGGAAACATTATAAAGGAGAATATGCCTATATCGTACATTTTATGGAACTTTTTGTTGTACGTAAGTGCTAAATAAGAAGCTTCACACTGTACGAACAACAGGAATGACTAGTAATATTCACCGGCCACAACCCTTTTTTCTCTCATGATGGTTTAGTTAGGAGTTACTGTTTAAAGTCTTTATAAAGGCATTGTAAAAGCAAACCAAAGTAAATTACAGGTGAAAAAATCCATACCTTATTTCTCTTGTGACTTTCTACTTTTTGCTCATGAAACAATTTCTTCTAGCCTCATTGCAGTCTTAATCAGTTCTCTTGTTACTTCTCACCTACTACTTCTGTAAAATATTCACACTTTTTACTTATGCCTTTTTGATCTAGAAAGTATGCTAAGCATTTATGTAGGCTCCTCAAATGATTAAAATTATACTACTTTAAAAACACTGTGAAACAAGACAATCAGTTCTTTTGACATGTACTTTATGTTTTTAGCCCTCTTGCAAGTAAATAATCTAATAAGATTTCTTAGTAAATCAACGTGTCAGTCAATAAATCAATGCATAGCTAATTTTATGTGAAAAGAGTATTCAAATTAAAAAGCGGAATGCTTATAAACTGGGAAAAGGAAGAACTAAGGGAAGCTATATAGTCAAATTCCATCAGAGTAGCACACTTTTTTTAATTCCATCCTTTCATATTTTGGGGTTAGTGAGCAGGGAATTCAGGAGATTTCCCAGGCCCTACCACTGTAGTGCAGAGTGACTCCAGAAAAATTATATGTCAGTTTCCTTATCTGTAAGGTGGACAACCTCCATTGTAAACTGTTATGGGACTTGCTGCTGAAAGCATTATTACTTAAGCCACGCAGCTATGGGATAGCTACTCCTGAGTAAACAGGTAGTAACTTTTACCATACAACAATCAGTTAACCAAACAAAGAGATAAAAACATAAATCACTGTTCAAAATGAAAGAAATTGCTAACTTGCACATTGTAAATTTGATACTAGAGTCTTCTGTTTTCTCATGCTTAGAAGAAATAGATGGCTCTATTTTATAGATGTAATGTATTTTATCAGACTAGATTGCTGCATTTTATTAGACCACAGCTGGGAAGTTTGAATTAATGATCTAACTATTTTTTTTAGTTTGTGATCTAAGTGAATCTTTTGTTGTCATTTTACAGAGACTGTAGAGACACAGGCATCTCCTGATGGGCAAGCAATACTATGAACATCTCTCTCATTGATAAGTAGTCCTACCTGCCTCTGTCATCTGCGGGGGATCCAGTATTTTAGAGCAACATTTGGCTGATTCTTTTCTAACAAGCTTTTCATATAACTTTCATCTTATAGTACCTCACACTTGGAACGTGAAGACTGGGACAGATTAAAAAAAATTCTGGATTTGCAACCTTGAAACAGAAACATCTTTATACAGACATACAATTTTCTTTTTTTCATGTGTAGGGTTTTGCAACCATGTAGATGAAGCTGACCACATATGGAAAAGTTCTGATTTAACTTTTTAAATTTGTCTTTGCATGTTTGATTTGTTTTCTGTGGTTATCAGGGATTAATATGTTCTTTTTTAAGATTAGAAAGGAAGTTATTTTACTAAACTGACTTAGCATGGTTGCTTGGATTTCAAGTTGTTGATGGTGTCCTGAGATTTAGCAGAGCGCTTAATTTCCAACAAATGTAATAATCATTATAGTTGCTTTTCATAGCTTTGGTTGGAAAGGCAATTAAGTTTATTTCCCCAAACTCATTGTCCTCTTTGTTTTATTTTGTTTGTTCTTGATATTTGCTTTCATTACTGAGTGTGTGTTCATTTAAAACAGATGTGAGCTACCACAGAATAACATATTATGACTTCATAGTCATTTTACTGCTTATTTCCATATTTTAGTTGTAAATACATAGTTGCTCATTTGTATATTGGTACACCAGTGAGAACACTGAGATTTTTAATGACATGTGAAACATTTATTGAACTAATACAATCTAAGCCTCTATTAAATGGGATAATGACAGTTTTACAAGATTAGAAAAACTGAACAAAATCACACCACTAGATTCATAATTTTAAATAGGGATTCAAGTTAACTGAACATGCCTTAAATCAGACACCTCTATGGTTGTTTGCACCTCAAAAAGATGCATCATTATATTATGTTCTGCCTATAATTTAAAGAAATGCCCCAATAAATAATATCTTGGCAGAATTTAAAGAAAACTGTTCCAGAAACTCTCTCTGCACATACACACATAGCCAATCCATTTTGAAATACATCATTTTTTCTCTTTGACTATGTTATATGTATGTGTGTATTTTATATATATATGTAAGCATAATTAGGTAGGCAAATACACGTTACTTATATAGTTAATTGTTAACAAATTCTTCACCCATAGAATCTGATTCATTGATTGTATCAATATCAGAGGTTTAGCATTAACAGGTTGAAATTTGTAAACTATGCACTGTAACAAATGTATTTAAGTCTACAATTTGTAATGCAATATAGAAAAATAAATATGCAAAAATAACCTAGACTGCTAATGTATTTGATAACAAAAAGAAAAAAAAAAATAACACGTGCATAGCCATTTAAAAATCAGCACACAGACATTACTTTAATAGACAGAATTTACAGTGTTTATAGGAAAACTAAGGAAAATTATTATCAGAACTAGAAATCAAAATAAGATGACATTCAAGAAGGTAAATTTTTTGTGCAAGTAGGTGAACAGAATGGTATATTTAGTAGCAACAGTCAAAAGTATACTTGTTCTACCTCTCAAATTTTATTTTGTACACAAAATATCTTAACTGGAAACTGCATTTTTCTACAGAATGGAGACTGGAAGTTATGATTTTTTTGCCTTGCTATAAATTGACTTTTTTATCTAAAGTCTTACAGTCAATCTGAACATTAAAACTTTAATATAATTATTCATTTAATTTTGAAATTATTAGTTCATCTTATTTAATGGTATACCTTGTCTTTCTTGACTCTGTATCTTCATTTTCTTATTCCACCTTGGGAAGTTAGGGAGAGTCTTCTGTCGCAGGACTGCTATCAGGATGTCTCAATTTTTTCACAGATTGCTTGCTACAGGCATGCTGTGCTAGCCCATGCTTTATTTAAATGGTGAATTTGATTTCTTATAAGAGAGTATATTGCTGTTTATTAGTATCTCTTGACATTTCCAATCTATTTCCTGGTTATTCCTACAAACACTTCCCATTTTACCCATTTGGAATCTTGTGTCTTGGAAATATATCTGTATTTTCGCCTGAGGTTGAATAATTTTTAAATGTTTAACCATCATGTTTCCTCATACTTTTTCCAGTGTTATTGACATAATATTTCTCTATCCAATTACAAACAGAAACTGGAGATAATATTTCAAAACTGGACATAATATTTTATCTTATTTATTTTTTTCAGAGTTCATGCAGATTTTTCATGTATACAGCAGAAAAAGTAAGAAGCACTCCGAAATTATATTTTCAAAATAATTGTTTCACTGTGACAGTAAACTTATGATGTAAATTGTATGAAATGGGTAAACACTGTGTTAGTAAAACTTCCTATCATATGATTCTACATTCTAAGTAGCATTTTTATTTTTCAAAAGGTATGACTGAACATATTTCTTTCTTCAGTACGCTATGCTAGAAGACAAGCAAACAAATTTTTGTCCTGAAATGTTGAATTTTAATCAAAATGCTACAAGATATAGTTGACCTGTAATAATTGCCTCAAAAGATAAAACTTAAGGTGAGAATTTATTTTCATTTGCCTGGAATCAATAATATCCTTTTTATGAGACTGTAATCACTATATGTGACATGGACGAAAATAGAATAAAATTAATGTCTATGAAATTTTGCCTAATTGCCCTGGAAGAAGAGATGCATAGATAGGTAAATGAAAATAAGCAGGAGTATGAAGATTTTTAAAAAGTGTTAAGTCTTAAAATTTCCAGAATTTCTAATCGTCTTTTTCTAAGTGAAATCTTTGGTGTTCTCTTCTTCAGTCACTTTTGGTTTTATCTTAACCTGTGTCTACTCTGCTCCTTAGTCCAAATTGTACCCACCACAGTGCAATGCTTATAGTGAAATTTATCCCAGGTAAAGATGGAGCTTGTATACTATATTTAGGGCTAATATAACAAAGACCTGCAGAATCTCTTTAAAGGTCCATTAGTTTCAGGCACTTCTAGAGCATCATTCATATTGTTCTAACAGACATGTTTAAGAGAGACAGTTCGAATCACCCTCTGGTGAGGTCTGTATTTCTTCATTTATTATGACTCTGATTAGATATCGAACTAGTAAGGGCCAAAATTAGATAGAATCAATTTCATGGTGCTCACAACCTGTTTTTTTATACTGATCAATGAGAAAACTAATTAAAAATTTAGAGGGTGTGGAGAGAAGCTCTGAGGATACAGAAGCGTGAAAGCTTAATCTGAATTTGGAAGCTTGTGGAGTAAAATGAGTAAGGCAAATGGGAAACAGGAGTGTTGTACACAACTAAGTAACCTGAAACACTTTCAAGTTGACACTCAAGGTTAGTGAAAAAATTTGATCTTAATCTTTCCTCATTTTTCATTTATAAAATAAGGATAATAACTTTTCTCTATTCACAAAACAGTTTTGAAAATAAATTGTGAAGCATATGCATACTGGCACAGTAACGCTACAGGTACAAGCAGAAGAAACTTCCACTTCCGGAGCAGGGTGTGAATAACATGCAGTATGTAAAGCATGAAGTAATGAATGCAACAGTAAGAAAAAACTTTAACAAGAGATTATTTGACCAAGTAATTAAATTCAACATCATGATATCTGTGTCAAGAACACAGAGATATAAGATTTCCATAGAGCATTTTATTTCTGCCATTCTTAACTCAAGTACTTGATCTTGCAAATTCTATGAAATTTTAACAAATATATTCTGTGTGAATGTGAATTTTAGTTCACTCATGGTTGTATCTCTCCTTTATTTATTTCTATTTCATGTCCCAAAACTGAATTCAGTGTTCTTCTTTTGAAGTACATTTTTGTCAGAACTTCTGGACTCTCCTGAAATTACACTGAAGCTCTGTCAGGAAAACTAGTGTTAACTACAATGGTCCCACACCCAAAAAGAGCAGGAGTAGCTGAGTTCTAAGAAGCAGATTCATCTGTATAGTTCGTTAACAGCACAAGGAGAGACATTTCATTTCTCGTACTCCACAGGCATGGTAAATAACAAAATGTGGGAAAAAAAATATAATGAAAAGATACCAATTAGTGGAATATAAGAAGAATAATATCTGTAGCATGAAGTGGATTTGGATAATGTCATCCAAATTAAGAATGTTATATTAAAAATGTCCGCTAATTATCGAACAACTCCATACAGATTTTTGTGAAAAAAATATCAGCCAATCAATAACGACAAAAAAATTTTGAATGTTCTGAGACAAAAAATAATGTCTTCACCTGTTCTACATATGCTACATCCAATTTTCCAGATTCTGTCATGTAAAAGGTACTAAACAGTGAGCTATAAAGTAATGTTTGATTTTTTTTTTTTTGAGATATAAGTGAGATTTAAGATAATAGCATAAGGCTGAAAGCTTTGCCATTCCATGAACCGTAGAAAGAGAGGGCGATAATGAAATGCAGTATGAAATCTGATAAATGGCCTAAATTAAGGTTTCAAGAACCAGCACTGTTTTTGACTCCATCAAAAAAATCCACTGTGATCTTAGACTGAAGAAGCAGCTTTGCAGAGGCCTGGTTTTATTTTGCATTTGGGACTGTTCTTTTCATTGTCTGTATGACTTGTGAACCACGTGGGATGCCTTGAGATTGAAGCTGTTGGATGTAGGAATACGAAATACTAACCACCTTGGGTTGTATTCCTAAAACCTTTGGGGTTGGAACTGCAATTTGTAATGCTCTTATTTACCTCCCGATATGTCGTACAACAACATTTTTATTTTTATTTTTTATTTTTGTTGTTTGTTTGTGTTTTTTTTAAATAATTATTTATTTTTATTTTTAATTTTATTTTTAATTTTAATTTTATTTTTATTTTTTGCAATCTGAAATAGGGACACTCCATAAATTTAGGACCATAGTGGAAAAGCACATACAAAACCTACCAGGGATTAAAATCCAGTATTATTTGGGCCATGCACAGTAATCATTTGGCTAACTTTTCTGCATACTTTTATGCATGTATGTATATAGAATAGAATCAAGGAATATCTCAAGTTGGAAAGGACACATAAGGATCATTGAGTCCAGCTCCCTGCTCCTCACAGAACTACCTAAAACTAAAACAGATGACTAAGAGCATCTTCCAGCTGGTCCTTGATCTCTGACAGTCGGTACCATGACCACTTCCCTGGGGAGTCTGTTCCACTGAATGTCCACCATCTCAGTGAAGAACCTTTTACTAATGTCTAATCTGATCTTCCCCTGACACAGCTTCATGCCATTTCCTCATGTCCTATCACTGGTCACCAGAGAGAGGAGATCAGCATCTCTCCTTCCGCTACTCTCCTTGAGGAAGTTGTAGACTGCAATGAAGTCACTCCTCACTTCTCCTCTCCAGGGTGAATAAACCAAATGACCTCAGCCACTCCTTGTGAGTCTTGCCCTCAAGACCTTTTACCATCTTGGTCACCCTTCCCTCAACACACTCTAATAGTTTGATGCCCTTCTTATATTGAGGAGCCCAAGATGCACACAGTACTCAAGGTGAGACCGCACCATTGCAGTGCAGAGTGGGACAGTCACCTCCCTTGGCCAGCAAGCTATGCTGTGCTTGATGCACCCCAGGACACGATTGACCCTTTTGGCTGCTGGGGCATGCTGTTGACTCATATTCAACTTGCCATCAACCCAAACCCCCTGATCTCTTTCCACAGGGCTGTTCTCCAGCCTCTTATTCCCTAGTTTGTACGTATAACCAGCATTAACCCGTCTCAGATGGAGAATCTGTCACTTAGTTTTGTAAAATTTCATACAGTTGGCGACTGCTGAGCTCTCTAGTTTATCTGCATCCCTCTGTAAGGGCTCTCTACCCTCGTGGGAGTCCACAGCTCTTCCTAGTTTAGGATCATCAGCAAACTTACTTAATGTACATTTGATTCCTGCATCCAGACCATTCATAAAAACATTAAAGCGCACATATATGTGTATACTTGTAGATATGCATGCACATATGTGTTGCTGTGTATTCATGCATAGCAAAAAGCTACATGCCTCATGGACATAAAACACACTAATGAACACAGGATTTAATATACTTAGCTTCTGCAGCATCTTAAACATTGCCTTTTGAAAAGGATTATTGAATGTCTTATTGATTAACTGGGCTCCAAAGGGATACAATTGATGTGAACGGGGATGAACAAATAAAGGATATCAATAATTCTGACGGTCAAAGGTGTGGGTGGGTATTAATCTCACTCAACTGTAAGCATCTCTGCTAGATGTTCCAGTCTATTTTTATGGTAAAGGGAGAAAAACTGACACCTTTTGGCTGTGATTCACATGGCCTATTTAAAAAGCCTACTTCAGAATGAGATTAGTAAATTTTGGATGCCATTTTGGTGTATTAACTATTGGGTTTTTTTTAATTACTGATTTTTATTAGTATTTAAAGATGCTCATCGCCATACTAATGTGATAATATTCACAAAATAAGTAGAAACGTAAAATAGGTATAGATATTTTAAAGACCTCCAGAGTTGAGAAACTTGTAGGTAATACAAAACTGATAGAAGTGGCTTATACACTAGATGGATGTGTTATCATTCAGAGGACCTGGACAGGCTGAAGAAACGGGCTGACAAGAACTTCATTAAGTTCAACAAAGGGAAATACAATTTTATTTATATGGGAAAGAAGAAATCCATGTGCCAACACTGGAAATTGCTTTTNTTGTTTGTTTGTGTTTTTTTTAAATAATTATTTATTTTTATTTTTAATTTTATTTTTAATTTTAATTTTATTTTTATTTTTTGCAATCTGAAATAGGGACACTCCATAAATTTAGGACCATAGTGGAAAAGCACATACAAAACCTACCAGGGATTAAAATCCAGTATTATTTGGGCCATGCACAGTAATCATTTGGCTAACTTTTCTGCATACTTTTATGCATGTATGTATATAGAATAGAATCAAGGAATATCTCAAGTTGGAAAGGACACATAAGGATCATTGAGTCCAGCTCCCTGCTCCTCACAGAACTACCTAAAACTAAAACAGATGACTAAGAGCATCTTCCAGATGGTCCTTGATCTCTGACAGTCGGTACCATGACCACTTCCCTGGGGAGTCTGTTCCACTGAATGTCCACCATCTCAGTGAAGAACCTTTTACTAATGTCTAATCTGATCTTCCCCTGACACAGCTTCATGCCATTTCCTCATGTCCTATCACTGGTCACCAGAGAGAGGAGATCAGCATCTCCCCTTCCGCTACTCTCCTTGAGGAAGTTGTAGACTGCAATGAAGTCACTCCTCACTTCTCCTCTCCAGGGTGAATAAACCAAATGACCTCAGCCACTCCTTGTGAGTCTTGCCCTCAAGACCTTTTACCATCTTGGTCACCCTTCCCTCAACACACTCTAATAGTTTGATGCCCTTCTTATATTGAGGAGCCCAAGATGCACACAGTACTCAAGGTGAGACCGCACCATTGCAGTGCAGAGTGGGACAGTCACCTCCCTTGGCCAGCAAGCTATGCTGTGCTTGATGCACCCCAGGACACGATTGACCCTTTTGGCTGCTGGGGCATGCTGTTGACTCATATTCAACTTGCCATCAACCCAAACCCCCTGATCTCTTTCCACAGGGCTGTTCTCCAGCCTCTTATTCCCTAGTTTGTACGTATAACCAGCATTAACCCGTCTCAGATGGAGAATCTGTCACTTAGTTTTGTAAAATTTCATACAGTTGGCGACTGCTGAGCTCTCTAGTTTATCTGCATCCCTCTGTAAGGGCTCTCTACCCTCGTGGGAGTCCACAGCTCTTCCTAGTTTAGGATCATCAGCAAACTTACTTAATGTACATTTGATTCCTGCATCCAGACCATTCATAAAAACATTAAAGCGCACATATATGTGTATACTTGTAGATATGCATGCACATATGTGTTGCTGTGTATTCATGCATAGCAAAAAGCTACATGCCTCATGGACATAAAACACACTAATGAACACAGGATTTAATATACTTAGCTTCTGCAGCATCTTAAACATTGCCTTTTGAAAAGGATTATTGAATGTCTTATTGATTAACTGGGCTCCAAAGGGATACAATTGATGTGAACGGGGATGAACAAATAAAGGATATCAATAATTCTGACGGTCAAAGGTGTGGGTGGGTATTAATCTCACTCAACTGTAAGCATCTCTGCTAGATGTTCCAGTCTATTTTTATGGTAAAGGGAGAAAAACTGACACCTTTTGGCTGTGATTCACATGGCCTATTTAAAAAGCCTACTTCAGAATGAGATTAGTAAATTTTGGATGCCATTTTGGTGTATTAACTATTGGGTTTTTTTTAATTACTGATTTTTATTAGTATTTAAAGATGCTCATCGCCATACTAATGTGATAATATTCACAAAATAAGTAGAAACGTAAAATAGGTATAGATATTTTAAAGACCTCCAGAGTTGAGAAACTTGTAGGTAATACAAAACTGATAGAAGTGGCTTATACACTAGATGGATGTGTTATCATTCAGAGGACCTGGACAGGCTGAAGAAACGGGCTGACAAGAACTTCATTAAGTTCAACAAAGGGAAATACAATTTTATTTATATGGGAAAGAAGAAATCCATGTGCCAACACTGGAAATTGCTTTTCCAATAGATTGGAAAGCAACTTTGCAGGACCTGGGAGTCCCAGTGGACCAAAATTTGATCATAAGCCAGCAATGTGCCCTTGCAGCAAAGAAGGCTAACAGCCTCTGGGTCCCAACACTTAGGCAGAGTGTCACTAGCAGGTGAAGGGGGGTGAACTTTCCCCTCTACTCAGCACTGTTGAGGCCACACCTGCAGTACTGTAATGTTGGTATACTAGAGCTAGTCCAGTAAAGGGCCAAAAACATAATTAATGGACTGGAGCAGATAAGCACTGAAACTGCAAAATAACTATTGACATTTTAGATTCTCCCAAAGATGCTGAAACACAGTTTTACACAGGCAATACCAGAGCAGTTCATATTCTGAGTCTATTTTATAATTTATTCCTATCTTTAAATCTTACTTCTTACATCCGAATAGCACACTGAAAATCTGCTAGTAGAGTTGTTCATTAATGCAATATGTAACTGAAATTAATAAAAGATGAACTGAGGTATCTGTTTCACTTGAAAACATTTTTTAAAAACAATTATTGCAAAGGTTTTTTATGAATGTAAAAGCTTTTTTTTTTCTGAAAAAGACACATCTCTCTAATTGCTAATTTTTAGAAAATAAAAATATTTAAACACAACTCTATGTGGATGAAAAAGGGAACAGATTTAGTTAAGTTCTAAAACAGTGGTGTCAGTGTGATTTTACAGTTTTCTGAGATGTTAGAATCTTCAACAATTAAAAAAGCCCCTCAGATTTTCCCTTTTTTCCTGCCCACGGGGTTCTCCATTAGCATATATGTAGATTCAGAGTTACTCAAAATAAGAGAAGAAAACCTCACACAGCTTCTTAACCTTCCACACAGATGGCTTCTTAACCTTCTGCACACTTTAATTTAAAAGCCAATGAGTTACTCTAAGGTATAACCATAAGTCAACCTGAAGGAAATCTTATAGCTGTGTAGATGATGGAACAAAACCGTAACGCACAGATGACTTCACTGTTACAAAAGTAATCAGCTCCTCAAGTCAAGTATGAAAAAAATGCACATTTTTGAGACATATATTAATATGCTTGAGTTTTTCTATGTGTATTAAAAAGTGTGCAGTGAATTTAAATGAGCCCAGTGAAATACATGTTACAATCATCAATATATACACTTTTCGGGTCTAACAAAGCGACATTTCTTGAAAAGAACAGATTAAAGACCAAATTCGACTATAGCATGTTTCTTGTTCAAACAAAGAGAATAAAACTAGAATACTTGAAAAACTGAACTGCATCATGATATTTCAGAATATCTAATAACTGGAAAGAAAGAATAATATATAACATCATGCACATTATTAAGGCAGCAATTATTTTGCATCTTGTTGAACACTTTGTTTGACATTCTAAAAGGTAGCCTCAACATTCACAAGTCCACTACTGTTGGTAGTGGGGAACGAAGAGGAAACACCAGTGAAATGCAGTTACAATCTTTAAAATAGCTTTGACTATGTAGATTAATTCTAAGCATTAGGCTTCTTGCTGGTACATACATGATGTAATACTAGAAAAAAACCAAAACCTTTCACTCAGATTTTGTGACTTAAGACAACCATTTATCTTCAAATACAAAAAGTGCTAAAGCCTGAGTAATTTTCTTGGTTGTCTTAAACGTTACTGAAGCTACAACACATTTTGTATGTGAAGAAAAATAGATATGGAATTTGCGATGAATCCATGTATTTATATTAATGTAAGGTATGTTATTTTTCCATAATCATGGAATCATAGAATTGTAGAATGATTTGGGTTGGAAGGGACCCTTAAAGATCATCTAGTCTAATCTCCATGCCATGGGAAGGGACATCTTCCACTAGATCAGATTGCACAAAGCCCCATCCAACCGGACCTTGAACACCTCCAGGGATGGGGCATCCACAACTTCTCTAGGCAATCTGTTCCAGTGTCTCACCACTCTCATAGCAAAGGATTTCTTTGTTATGTCCAATCCTATGCTCTTTCAGTTTAAAACCTTTGTCTCTTGTCATGTCACTAGAGGCCCTGGTAAAAAGTTTCTCTCCATCTTCCTTATATACTGAAAGGCTGCAAAAAGGTGTCCCCAGAGACTTCTTTTCTCCAGGCTGAACAACCCTAACTCTCTCAGCCTGTCCTTATAGGAGAGGTGTTCCATCCTCTGATCATTTTTGTGGCCTTCCTCTGGACCTGCTATAACAGGTCCATGTCTTTCTTGTACAGGGACCCAAGAGCTGGATGCAGTACTCCAGGTGGGGTCTCACGAGAGTGTGGTAGAGGGTGCAGAATCACCTCCCTTGACCTGCTAGCCCTGGTTCTTTTGATGCAGCCAAGCATATGATTGGCCTTCTGGGCTTCAAGTGCACATTGCCAGCTCACATCCCAATGTTCATTCACCAGTACCCCCAAGTCCTTCTCTGCAGGACTGTTCTCAGTCCTTTCATCCCCCAGCCTGTCTTGATACCAGGGGTTGCCCCAATTCAGGTGCATGACCCTACACTTGGCCTTGTTGAACTTCATGAGGTTTGCATGGGCCACTCCTCAAGCCTGTCAAGGTCCCTCTGGATGGCATACCTTCCCTTGAGCCAATCAGCTGTACCACTCAGCTTGATGTCATCGCTAAACTTGCTGAAGGTGCACTCAGTCACACTGTTTATGTCCTTGATGAACATATTGACCAGTACTGGTCCCAGTGCAATCCCTTTAGGGACACCACTCATTACTGGTTTCTACTTGGACATTGAGCTGTTGACTGTAGCTCTTTGGACATGACCATCGTATTGGGTCTGGCTGAGGTGGAGTTAATTTTTCCCACAGCAGTCCTCATAGTGCTGTGCTTTGTATTGGTAGCTAGAATGGTGTTGATAACACACCATTGTTTTGGTTACTGCTGAGCAGTGCTTGCACAGCACCAAGGCTGTCTCTCCAACATTTCTCACCTTCACCAGTAGGCTGGGGGTGAACAAAATCTTGGGATTGAACATAGCCAGGACAGACGACCCAAACTGACCAAAGGGATATTCCATAACATATGCCATCTACTCAGCAATAAAAGCTAAGAGAAAGGAGGAGGAAGGGGGGGCATTCGTTATTTATGATAGTTGTCTTCCAGAGCAACTGCTACACATAGTGAAGTCCTGCTACTTAAGACTTTAATTAACATTGGTAATACTTATTTTAAGTAAATAGATATGGTATTAGTCTGTAAATACTGGCTTTTAATATCTTGGTTAATATATAATTTACTTGCTCTAATTATCTTGCTAAACACCAATAAAATGCTTTAGTATTCATTGCAGTCTATTAATAGCAGTTCAATTACTTTTGTATTGCTAGTGTAATTTAGAAGAACTAAATAGCAACAACATTTACATTTTATCTTTTTACAGCCTATAAATGTTCTTATAATTAATATTTAATTGCAAAAATACCAATACATTTCTTAATTTATAGTGTGATCTGTTTGTGAAATACTCATCAATAGGCGCTAAACATACAAAAAGCAACCTTTCTTAAAAAACATAAAAAGATCTCTGTGTTTAGTTATATTTTTTCAGTTGTTCAGAAAGATGTTTTTCATCTCTGACTATCAAAACATTTTCAATCAGAAAAACAAGTAATAAAATAAACAAGGTATATTCAAAGAATATATTGCACCAGTAGTTTCAAGCATACATTTCTCTCTCATGGAAGGTTAAATCTAAAGGCCAGAAACTTTATAGTGAAAAGTATTTTTTACTTCTTCAATTCACTAAGACGAGAAACAACTGCAATAGAAATCCTGTTTGGCACGAGTACTCATAAATACAGTTTCTCTAGTGACTCAGAGTTGAATGAGGTCTACCATAACCTCAGACCAATTACAGTGGAACCACTAAAATGTTGTGGGTGATTCATGTGGGACAAAGCAAACAACCTCTGTAGCACACGGCACAAAAAGCAAAGTGCGGATATTTGTTGCAGACCCATTCATGTACCTGAAATTTTTCAAAGTATGTATTCTTTCTGCACTTTCTTTTAGTAAGAGGTGAGGCATAATTTAAATTTTTGGATATGCTGGAGACTCACTGTTAGATCCCGGTCCAACTAAATTAGGCCCAGGATAGGTTTGCAATGATTCCAAGTGTGAAATTAAGACGCAAATGAGGTCAGATACTGCTCACCACAAGTTTATTTTTATTCCCCAGCAATAGTCACTGAGACAAGTGACAGAGCAAAGGCAGAAGTAGAGGAAAGGCAGAAAAGAGAAACAGTATTACGGAGCATAACAAGAGTATAGTCACCACCACAGGCCCGATGACGTCTCGGCGGTCCTCCGGAAGTTCAGCAGCTTCCCGTTGATCCATGGTTGATGTTGGTGTGGCTCTCGGTCCTAATTCCTAAATTGTGGTGGGTCACCGTGCCAGTTATAGTCCAGGTAGCCCAGGTCAGTCCGTAGCTTGACCAATCAGCGTGATGGCAGCCTTTGCCCAGCTAATTGTCATTTTACACGAGTGCCGTATAAGCTTTTCCTGCCCCCTTGCTGTTTGGACAGTGCTCGGCTTCAGCAATTTTGGAGTTAACAACACAGGCTCGGGTAAAACCCCAGGCTAGGCAGGGTCTGGCCACTCTGATAGCCAGAGGCCTACACCCTTTCCAGCTGGGGGCAACACACCCTTTTCAGCTGATGGCCATCTTGGGTGGTGACTGGCAAGAAAGGGGATGGTCTGCAGAAGGTGCTAAATAGATACAAGCAAGCTTCTTGTCAGCCTGCAAGCCCGCTGTTGATTTGCAGAAGCTGAAGCAAGCTTTGAGACAATTATTTTAAAGTTCCAGTCTTTCACACTCACGCATACGTGGACAGAGATAAAACAACTTTTCTGGTTTTTCTTCCCTTGCTACGAACAATTTCACAATTGATTTGTGAAGGGAAATTCCAGTACTATCCCGTAAAATATGCCTTACACTTAGAATAAGTTTAAATTGTCTTTATTACACTATGTTACAGCACTTTAAGTGTCAATCACTGTAGACATTACAGGTGGTAATAGTAAGGTGCCCAGCTACCAGGTACTACTCAAACAGTAATCACACTTAGAAGGGAATTTTATACTTATATCCTCTGATCCCATGATAGTGCAATATTCAAAACAGTCCCTTCATTCATTCCCTGTCACACAATTTCTATTTCTATAATGGAATAGACATATTTCTAGAAGTGGTGGTGTGCGAATCTCATTTATTTATTAAATATTATTTTTCTGTTTGCTTGTTTTAAAGGAAAAAGAGCATCTTGGGAGAAAGTAATTTTTTTTCCTTTCTATACATCAGCTAAAAATTATTAAAAGTACATTTGATGCAGCATTTTTTCTCTTCTCCAACATTTGCTTAGTAGCTTTAGATCTTCATAAGGGCTAACCAGTAGAATGGCTGCAAGCTCCTTCAAAAGGTGCTGGAACACTCCTTTGCAGTGTTTAGTAGCACTGCTGAGAAAAGAAAGGAAGGTACAGTGACTAAAAGATGTCTCTAACATAGTACCCAGTTCTTACTGTGATGGATATAACATCAGCAAAGAGAGAATGTACACGTAAGGGGTTTTTTGTTTGTTTGGTTTTTGTTTGTTTGTTTTTTGTTTTTCCTCTCCTGAGCATTTATCTGAATAAAATCTTTACTAACATTTAGAGAGGGTTGTCTGAACACTGATAAGGTATCTCATTGTAGAGCAACTTCACCGATTCCTACTTAAAGGAACTGCAAAATGTAGGGGCAATTGTTAATGTAGTAAAAGAGTATCTATTTGTACTTTAAGGTATTTTGACACTGTCATTCCCAGGTTGAATTATTTGGCTCGTTTGTGTCCAGTGCAAGTCTGTTCTATGTTTCTCCTCACACTGAAGCTCTGCTACACAGAACACTGGTTTATAAATATACATATGAACTGTATTAGCTGAGCTGGTGATATTCTGATTAGGAATGGAGAATTTCAATTGATTATGCATGATGAAGTTATATGCATATATAAACATACACACACATTTGCTGTGAATGTGTACATTAATAATGCCATATACTTCCATATACATCGAGGGAGGTCATCCTCCCCCTCTACTCTGCCTTGGTGAGGCCACACCTCGAGTACTGTGTCCAGTTCTGGGCTCCCCAGCTCAAGAAGGACAGGGAACTGCTGGAGAGGGTGCAGCATAGGGCTACCAAGATGATTAGGGGACTGGAACACCTCTCTTATGAGGAAAGAGTGAGGGAATTGGGTCTGTTTAGTCTGGAAAAGAGACGGCTGAGGGGTGACCTAATTAATGTGTACAAATACTTAAAGGGTGGGTGTCAGGAGGATGGGGCCAGGCTCTTTTCAATGGTGCCCGGCAATAGGACAAGAGGTAATGGGTACAAACTTGAGTGTAGGAAGTTCCATCTCAACATGAGGAGGAACTTCTTTACTTTGAGGGTGGCAGAGCACTGGAACAAGCTGCCCAGAGAGGTGGTTGAGTCTCCATCTCTGGAGACATTCAAAACCCGCCTGGACGCGTTCCTGTGTAACCTGCTCTAGAGTGGCCCTGCTCTGGCAGGGGGGTTGGACTAGATGATCTCCAGAGGTCCCTTCCAACCCTATGATTCTATGATTCTATATAGCACACCAGAGATTCTATACCGCATGAAATTTCCGAGTTCTGTTTATTTCCTGTAATGGTCCCAAGTAAATTGAACAAAAAAAATAAAATACCAAATAGTTTATTCTGCTAAAACATATGACAACCAATTTTCAAACATAACTTTGATCCACCTATTCAAGCATTGTGGAGCTTCTGTCAAGCATAAAATAGAAACCGAGCTTCACGGTTTGTGCATATACTGGGTTACAGGGAAGGGAAGAATCAATGTTGTAACTGTTTTGAGGTGAGCTGCTTGCATGAGAAAATTAGAGACCTATTGTTTCACTTTTTATCTACATACCAAACAATGAAATCACTGTAGTTTATACAAAAAGGACAGATATTAAAAGAGCAAGAACATAGGTTAGAAAGCCACCAAGAATTAAAAGGAAAGATTACTGAGAGGAGGTGCTTAGGTGTCAGAGTCCAATACACTCTGACCAGAGTCTTTTAGATATGGCACACATGGAGGGTGTAATGTTTAATACAGAATTTACTTACTTTGAGATATTTGATGTTACATGAGATTTCTGATTTAGCAGAGGGATACAAATTATACTGAAAATGCTATACAAATGTCACTTGCATGCAGCAAAATACAGCAATTGCAGTACACATTTCCTGGTTTCAATGGGGACAGAGTTAAGTTTCTTTCTAGTGGTTGCTGGGTTTCCGATTTGGTATGAAAGGAATATCAACAATGCTTATTATTTTAGTTGTTGTCAGGTGATGTTTATATTTTTCAAGGACTTTTTTTCAGTTTCCCATAGAAGCTGAGAAGAAGCCTAAACAGAATGATGGAATGGCCAATGGAATATTCCGTACCATAGACATCATGTGCAGTATATAAATGAGATTAGCTGGGGGACGGTAGGGGGAGAATCCACGATCACTGTTTGGGATGGTGCCAATTTACAGGGCAGTGAGAGTGACTTGTGTCATTATGATCACTAGATGATCTTTGAGGTCCCTTCCAACTATAACCATTCTACGATTCCATGATTCTGCCGTTATTATTATTATTGTTGTTATTATTATTGTTATTTTCCTTTTCTGTTATTGTTTCTATTAAACTGTCTTTATCTCAACCCATGATTTTTTTTTCCTTTCCCTTTCCCCTCCTTTTCTCCCTCTTCTACCTGCCCTTCTGGGGGAAGGGGGAGAACTGCACGAGCGGCTGTGTGGTCCTAGCTGCCAGCTGGGGTTAAGCCACGACAACACAGTTCAATCACAGTATCAATGTGATTCCCATTACCAGTTTCTATAATATGCTCACTGAGGTTAAGGGGAGACCTCATCACTCTTTACCTGATTTAGGGAGAAACAATCACACCACCAGTTGATCCACTCGGCTGTGAGATAGTCCATTAATCCACTCAACTGACAACCATCTCTGAAGGGGTATTCCAAACTGAAAATAGCTAGATATTTTTATACCATCCAATGTACATCTATTTGCACTTAAAAATGCTACTATTTAATATGCTTAGCTTCCTGTACCTTTAAGATCTTTCAAAATGGTTACAGTAAGTACAAAGATAAGTTAAATTTAAACACTTGTTACCAAGCCTCATTTCCATTTTCTTTGTACAGAATACTTACATTTAGACATATTTTATCTTTAGTATTTTCTATTAAGAAGAAATTTAAGATTAAGTGAACACATATTTTAAGCTTTTTGAGCAAGTTGCATTTTCCTATTACACTTATTTGTACCACTTAATTTACAAATTACAGTATGCAGCAGGCATTATTTTTGCAGGGAAAAAAATGCTGTTGAGAAGAAATGTTTTATAACAACAGATTTTGTGTTAGTGGTTTGTGGGGATAGTAAAAACACAAAATAGTTTGGAACTATAGATGCATATTTTCTGAAGAACATATAGCCCTGTCTAATCAGTCACATAAAATTAATGATTCATTATCATTTATTTTCTAGCATTTGCTATAATACCTAATACGAAGAATCTAAGATGCTATCCTTCCTTGGGAAATTACAGTCATTAGCTGGGATTAAAAAAAATCTGATAATAGGGTAATTCATAGCTTTGATATATCACTAGAATTAGACTCGACATAGAAATTTGCATTACTATGAAGTAAAATAAAAAACCAAATAAATGCAAAGAAAGGTAAAATACAATTGCTGAGTTTAAGCTTTAAGTTTTAAGTGATAATACATAAAAAACAATATGGGGGGGGGAAATACTCTTCAGTGGCAACCACTGAGCATTGTTGTTTTTCTGTGATTTTTTTTCCCTACACGAAGTAACGTATTGTAAAGCAGATGCTTCCTTTTGTGGATAATCTCTGCTTGGAATTTAAAAATAAAATATGTATTCTACGCTAATGAATTATTTTCTTGTTGTTTCCAAAATAACTTTTAAAGAGCACATTGACTGGAGAAATGAGCACATCTGAGGTGAGTCTGCCAGTTTTAAAAGTCTTATCTTTTTTACATGTAAGAAATAACATTTTGAAGAATTACTGTAGAAAAATAATACTGAAGATGTGGTCAAGAAAACAAATTAATACATAAGAATCCAAAAGTGAAAAGTTTGCTCTGTCAGTTACCAAATACTTTAATGCTGGAGATTTGGATACACTAATGGGACATACATCTTTTCCTGAACATCCTGAAAGACCTCAAACTGGGAATCTCAAAGGGTAAAAAATTTACGATTGTTACATTTCAATTTTAAAGAGAAAATTTTTAACCAATTTAGGCTAAAACCATAGAATACAATAGCTTCTTTTTTTTTCTAAAATTTTCTACTAAAAATGAAATCAAAATTTGCTTTTCTTGACTTTACATAGAAGTAGGTTACTCATATAATGGAAGTGCTAAAATAAAACCATTGCTCTGGAGAGTGATGGAACTAAATTAATAATAACTTGAATATTTGCCATCTGGGGTTAGATTTTATATTCATAGGTGCATGATGAAAAAACAGCTACTGACCATGATGCTGAGGAAACTTGTTCTTTCAAATGTGAATTTTTCAACTCACCGCAAAGAGCAAATATACTTTATTGAATCAGTGGGTGGTCCTGTTGTGCAGATGGTATGGTAGGTCCCAAAGCCTGGATGTACAGCTAAGTCAACAAGCAAGAAACTGAGAAAAAGCTGACTTTGTAACAAAGAATATGTTACTTGCCTTTAACCCAGCTCTGTGTTGATGTAAACTAGATGGGGGACATTTGAAGACCATTACAGATAGGAAGGAATGTTAAGTGAGACTGCAGCAGATTCAATAAAATTTCTGACAGTATTGGGTGTACATGGCAAGATTTTAGGCAGCAGGGGAGTATGTTGCAGGGGTGGCCTCTGTGAGAAGAGGCCAGCGGCTGTCTAGAGCAAGCTCAGCAACAGACCCACCATTGGCCAAAGCCAACTCAATCAGCAAAGCTGGCGGTGCCTCTGTGAAAAACATAGTTAAAAAAGGGTAAAAATGATGAGCAGCCGTGTGTGTGCGTGAGAGGAGCGGGTAAAAAAAGCGTGAGAAACAATCCCACAGATACTAAGGTCAGAGAGGGAGGGGGAGGAAGTGCTCCATGCAACTGAGCAGAGATTCCCTTGCAGCCCACGGAGAGACCATGGTGAAGCATGTATTTCCTGGCAGCATATGGAAGAAACCATGATGGAGCAGATATCCACACTGCAGCCCACACTGAAGCAAAAGGATATGCCCTGAAGGAAACTGCAGCCCATAGAGGACCCATGCTGGAGCAGGTTTATGCTGAAGGACTACAGTCCATGGGAATGACCCATGCTGGAGGGGAAATGTGTGAGTAGGAAGGAGCGGCAGAGAGTAGCTGTTACAAACTGACCTCAGCCCCACCCATTCCCCCACCCTGGTGCACTGCCTGGGGAGGGTAGAAGGCAGTAAAGGAGTTAAAAAATGAAGGAGTGAAGTGGAAAAACAGGGGAGAAAGTGTGTTAGTTTTCTTCTGTGTTTCTCATCATCCAACTCTATTTTAATTGGCAATAAATTAGACTGTTTTTCTCCATGTTGAGTCTGTTTTGTCCATGGTGATAACCAGTAAGTGATCACCTGGTCTTTATCTTGACCTATGAGCTTTTCCACCCTCTTTTCTCCCACTGTCCCATGAAGGAGGGGGTGTGAGACAGGGGCTGGATGGGGGCCTGGCAGCTAGACAAGATCAACCCACCACACTGATGTAAAACATACCTAAAATATTCTGAAGAGTGACTGATGGTTTAGGTGTGCAAAGGGAATAAAACAAAGGAAATGAGGTGGTGACCTAATACTGTCAAGGAAAAACATAGTATTAAGGATCAGCAGTATAACCTCAGTAATCAGGGAGACAAATAAGATCTGATCTAATCCATGATAACAAGAGTTTTGTTTATTTTCTGTAGACTTAGAGTTAACTTATCCTGTACTTCTTGACAGTAAACACCATAGTGATGAATGATTCATGCTTTAAAGGGTCGTGGTAAGAGGAAACAGCTGTTTGCCATGATTGTAGGGATTTTCTTGTCTATCAACAATAAGTGTACCAAAAGATTTCCCTCCATTGACTTGCCCAGTTGGTAAGTGGCAGTGGCATCCAGTTGGTGTTCAGCAGACACACCAACCTATGTCTAAATATAGACATCATGTGTCATTAAAAAGCAGGACACTTTCAACAAAGGTGGCAGAAGACACTATCCCACAAGCTGCATCACCCTGGAAAAAAAGGACACATGATTCTTCACAGCAGTTATGCATGAAGACATCCTTGGAAGAAGTTGGCAGGTGTTTTTCTCCATTTCTGATTCTACAGCAAAATCAGAACATACATGATACTTTCATTGAAAAATGTTGATTCGTTAAACTTAAGCCTTTTTGCAGGAAAGAAAACAGTATGCTTGGGTTTTTTTTCCCCCCTACTCAAGAGGTTTTGAAAACCTCAAAACTAAAAATATTTTGACATAAGCAAAAAAGAAAAGCATTTTTTTTATTTTGCTAGAATTAGTCGCTTTCAATTGACAGGTATTTAACAAGATACAAACTTTGCTTATTGTGAATTACAGTAATTATTTACAAGGGAAATATTGAAAATGGCTAAGGATAGAACAGATAAAAACAAACTTAGTACAGGACTTTTCTGTAGGAGAAAATGAGTGGGGAAAAAAAAGCATAATCCAAAATTGGAGAGGAATAACAATGCAAAGAAATAAATGTCTAATAAATGCATGTAGATATGTAGATGATAGGTGTAATATGGCCTATCTCAGAAGCAACAAAGCTTATTGTTACAGGATCACATAGACTGCTGAATATGGATCAGGGAGTATATATATATACACACATTCATACTATGTAAGAGTACAATATATATTCTTATATATATACACTATATGAGAGCATATATAATATTTCAACAACATATACATGGTCATGTTTTTAAATTTTTAATTCTTTACCTCTGCTTTTTCAAATACTATTGTAAATATTGTAAATTAAAAAAAACTTCTTGTCAGAGGCAGACTTCCTTTTTTTTTTTTT
>VYZM01000013.1:2959-20956 GCA_013398915.1 Dromas ardeola | reverse complement strand
TTTTTTTTTTTTTACATAACTGTGAGCCAGCTCTGTAGGAAATAAGTTTTAAGAAACCCTTTCTATCTAAAGGAAGTTCTGTCTGCATTATTAGATGCAGACAGCACCACATTATTTGGAGAAAAGCCAAGTCTGTTCTGGAAACTTCATCATCATGGTACTGAAGCTCCAGCCCAGACTAATAAGTTTCCCAAAGAGTCTGACAGTGCAGATGAGCCTTGAATCTCTGTTAGCAACCAGTTTTCTTGATATGTTCAGAAATATGATAGGTCTTGTGGATCTCCAAGGTAAAGGTATTGATTTCAGTTTCAGATAGTAGAATAAAAGGGATTCCTGTAAATTAAATTCTGTTTCATAGAAAGTATATTTTATAATCAGAAACGTCATACTTTTTTTTTTTTTTTTCATTGTGAGGAGATGGATAAGAAAGAACTGGGAATACGCGTGCCTCTGAATGGCTCTGGCTTACCTCCACTATTCAGGAGAGGGTCATGCCTTGTTCCAACATTCCTTCTGGGCCAAATGCTAATGTGAGAAATGGATGACAAAGAAAAAAGGGAACTCTCGTTTACTTCTTCTCACATGGCCTGAGAGACCCAAAGAGATGGACAGCATCTGTTAAATATAAGCTTCACTCAAACCTGACAGAGTCAAGTAAATCTTTCAAAGAAACCTGTGGGTGACTTCATTACATGGCATTACAGCCTGTTGCTGTTTGGGAGAGGATGTGGGAAGGGAAGAATGTGTTGTAATTGCCCACAAAATTGAAATATTACTGATAAACTGGAAAGTGATGAAAGTATTTTCAAAAAAGCTATAATGGTACATGCAAGTGCTTTCTGAAAGGAAAATGTGTTCAGGGAGAAGAGGTAGTAGAGGAAATTGATTTGTGTCTGAAGAATAGGAGATTGTTATTGGGAAGGCAGGAGGATAAAGGAAGATAAAGGCCTCTGAGGAAAAAACTCAAGCACGTACAGTGGAAAAAGAGCAATTAGTGATATCAGGATCCCGGTGATATCCTTCCTTACTGTGTGCACTGGGATTTTAAAAGTTCCTCACACCAAATTCAGATAGGAAAAGATGGAAGGAAATTCAATTTAAAATTAATGTGACTTGGGGTTTCCTTGAAATATCCAATTTTATGTCCAGAAATTATATACAGGTAAAGTCTGATGACACTGCACCTTTGTCCAAGATATCTAGATATACTGTAACCATCCTGATTTGTTCATTATATAAAACTGCTAAAATTTCTGGTTATTTATAAGTCCCAGACGTGTCAATTGCTTATGTGAAGGTCAATGATGCAGTACATCTCATATGTCTAGGACAAGATAGATCTACTTTTATTTCTTCTGCTTTTTCCTTTGCTCTTTCTTTTACACTTCTGCTCTCTCTTTTCCCTTCCCCTCATTGTTCCTTCCTTCCTTCTCTGAAGCAAATGTTTCTGGGTCATCCTTTTGCTGCAAAATTACTTGAAGTGTCACAAGTCCTTGCATTCTGTGTATTTAATTCAGTGACAGTATACTATTCTTTCTGTCAGACTTCAAGCAAATTCACTTGCTAATGCATCCAGGCATTGAAACCAAAAAAGATTGTATCCCTCATTTCTAAATTATGATTGCTGTTCAGAAAAATCAATCAATTAACTTCCTTTCAAATTTTGCTCTTGTTTTTACAATGTGTCCAATGTTTAGTCAATAACAAAAGCAGGAACTGTATCAGAAAGTATTTGGATGAAAGCTAGGGGGACCAGCGGGATTAAACTGGCTGCAAGAGATGGGAGCAGAGAGTAAAGGGAGGCCAGTAGGGCAGCGACTCACCCAGGGGCATAGTCCCATGGTACCTGATCGGTAGAGCAGGGCTGGAATAGGGATGGAGGGTCAGCTGGGAGTCTAAGGTCAAGCCAGGAAGTAAAGTCAGGGTCAGTAAGGTAAAAGATTTAACAGAGCATGACAAAATTATAAGTTAGCCAGGACTCAGGGCAAGGGCCTGAGCTGAAACACTACCTCCAAGTCAAGGAGGCTGATAGCACATACATAGAAGACCTAGATGAGGCTTCTCACAACTCTTTCTCATAATTTAGACGTTTTCACTTAAGTATAACCCAGGGTTGTACAGCTGAATCATGTGCACCAGAGCACATCCTAAACACAGGTGACTAAAGCCCAAGGTGGGTCTGGAAGTACAGGAGTATGGAGGAGGTTTACAGAGAAGGATGATTGAAGGCAATTAGAGCCTGTTGGTCCACTCAGGGCTCTGAAAGCATGAGGGCTACAATTAGAAAATTGCAATCTAGAAGCCTTTGAAGAGCCTGATTAAGCTTCAACTGCAGTTTCATCTGTTTGTTTTGCACTCAAATACTCTTTCCATTTAATTTTTCTGTTAGTGTCTAACTAAAGATCTTTTTCTGCTTCTTGTCTTCATTTTTTTTTTTTTTAGTGCCTGTCAAAGAACTTGAATACCCAATCACTAAAAAGTAAATGTTTCATAATGTGTGGGTTAGCATGTTGCATGAGCAATCAGACTACATCTTTATATTTAATGAATTATAAGATTTGCTGCCAGGAAAAAGTAATCACCCATGAAATGAAGGTATTTTCAATTGCACCTGAAATGCATATAGGGAGGATATATAAGATGCCATTTTAATATTTTAGCAGTGTTTCCCCTGTCCTTGGTCTGCTCTGCCCAGAGTACGTTGGTGGTCCAGGCACCTAAGTTAAAAAAAAAACAAAAAACAGGATAGTTAGTTTCAAGAGATTATTTAAAAATGCAGTTTTCTTGTTATAAACATGGCAGTGTTGCATATATAATTTTCTTTCAAGGCAAAATCCTTTTCTTCAAAATTATCTGCAGGTTTATTTAAGCAGCTTCTTAATTAGAATGATGACTATTAGATTCTTTTCTAACTATTCTTATATGCCTAATTTAGCTGCTTCCAATAAATGATGAGACAAAAATTTTGAACTAATTTAAAACAGCTGGGACTTCAGTAGTTTCAGGTATAAGGATTGCTACATGGAATGAGAGAAGAGCTCTATTAAACTCAGTATTATATTTCAGGTATAGAAGTGCCAGTCTACATAATTTCTTGTCATAGGGAAGTAATTCATTACCTTTATCATACCTTTCTTCTCTGATTCTGTGATACCCTTTTTAAAGTGGGATGAACCTAACAGTAATCAAAATGTAGTTTTATTTGGTAATGATGTTTCCTGTTTACTTTCTATCTGTTCCCTTCTAACTATTTTCTAACAGTCCCCCCTCCTAATACCTATTGAGTTATCAGAAAAATCATGACTCCAAGACCACTTTCTTGAATTGTATTAGATCCCTTGAAATGCATCACTAATTACATATAATGATTGTTATTTATCCATATGCACACCATTTCACAAAATTGCAAAAAGTTTTATCAGTTTTCTTTATCTGACATTAACCATGAGAGTTTTCTGAAAATCTTGACAGTCAGTTTTGGCTTAAACTATGCTGAATAAGTCTGAAAGCCTTGCTATTTTCTTAATCTTATTGTTTACCTCTTTTGTAATTCTTCTGTAGTCATGCTGGTAGCACAATCCAACACAGCTCTTTCAGAAAGCCTGCCCATGGCATCAGGTGCATACATAAGGTTGTATGGATAGTGTTAGTTCCAAGCAGTCCTTAAAAGTGCATCTATGTGGTTCCATTGCTCTTATAAACAGTCTGGTTCCTGACCACCCTCAGAAAAGTCATGCATGCTAAGGAGTCTATCCACAGAATGTCTTCATGGAATGGGTTTTACTAATAACATGACAAAAATATCCCTGAGCTTGCCTACTACAGAGATATTGCTCATGGGTTAATGGCTCTACTATAAATATTGTTCACTTCTTTTTATCCCACATGATTGAAAAAAAAGACCTACATCTGTTACTTCAACACTATACGAATCGGAATAGCTCCCAGCATACAGACCACAGTAGCTAATATAACACACTTTCTTTTTCAGTGCCTATGCAAGCCACATAGTCTAATAGTGACATATTCATATTTCAGAAATTATTGACTTGTTTGATGCAATGAGGTGCCTCTTCAGTAGTTCATATTAGGTATTAATTTTTTGTAAACAATTATATAACTTGAAACTTTTTCTGAACGTATTCATTAAATGTTGGGTTAAAAAAACTGGAAAGATTAAGCCCATGTGATATTTCTGCTTGTGAGAGTTGGAACTGCCATGAAAAATTGGATTATTATGTCTTGATATATCCTTGATGCAGAGGTGACCTCCCTGTTACAAACAATTTCCTGAAATAATAATTTAGATCTTAGTCAAATTTCTGCAAGGTCTGATTAGACCAGCCTTAATAATTTCACTTTTCATTTTTACGCTACCTTCTTCCTTGAACTGCTACATAATTTTATTACTTCAATATACGCTTAATCATTTATTTGTCATAGGATAACCAAAGCTTACTTTGAATCTAGAAACTTGCTAAAAAGTTAATTCTTTTACATGGAAATAACAGTCTTGGCAATTTGCTGTTACTCAACAAGTTGACAATCTACGTGTCAGAAAGCTCAGCTCCTTTTATAGTCTGTTAAACTGCCATAAAATCATGTAAAAGGAAAATGCCTGTGCACTCCTATTTGCTCAGAGATCCTTAACACTTGAGCACAACGTTAAAGAATTTTTTATTTTACCTCCATGTTCTGCAACAATATTTGGAAAATGGTTTTCTTCTTACATCTATGCTGCAAGATATTTTTAATTCTGCTGAAGGATTTGAACAAGTACAACAGTTACCTTTTACTGAAACTCATGTAATGCCTGCTGTGTAAATTCCGTTGCTCCCCATGATGGTCTTCAAAACTGCCTGACTTTTACCCCCCTCCCAGCACTGAATGGGATTTTCCAGCATCACGAGAAGAAAGATTTATGCACCTCTAGTACTTGCAGGACAGGCAGTAGTTGGCATTTATGACATGTAAATTGTATTGTTTCATAGACTTACCCAATCATCTTCCTCTATTTCTTTCTGCTTTCTGAGGAAAAAAAAAAACACAACACAACAACCCGCAATTGTTTCTTTTCACAGTTAGATGTAGTTTGTGATCTGACAACTTCTGTCACCAGGCTAACAGATTTTTCTCCCCTGCTGCAATAACATTTTTTTCTGACAGAGAACAGATCTTGATTTATTTTAACACAATTTATTATTATTTACTCAAAATTTGAATTCATCAATAACTTTTCAAAGGCCTGGGTCTTGCAGCTGTATATCAGAAGTTGACAATGGTGTGCCTTTTGCCATGAAAATATATTAAAACAGATAGAAATTTAGAAAAGCAGAATAGTAAATACAAAATATGCACAGTAAAATTAATACAAAGTGAATCTTCCAGCATGATTATGAGCCTATGTACGTTTTACATACACTATACAAAATATTGTGACATGCTAAATATTGCAGTGTTGATTTCTGTAACGTTTTCCTACATGTAAATGAAATACAAATTTTAAAAATCTTATCATATATGGGTTTTATATATAGAGGTAAAAGAGGAAGAGATTAATCTTCAACATTTATTCCCAAAACACCCAACCTCTTTAGAGATGTGTGTCATGGCTGCTTTCTGTTCTTAACATCTTTGAAACTTACCCTCTGCAATTATGTCAAGTGAAGGCATTTTCTCTTCTCATCCCATACCAGTCGGTATAAATACTCCATCTTGGAACTGTGGGAGGGAGGAAGAATAGGTAATCATCTCCTCACTCCTACATAGTGACATGGAACCAGGAAAACATGCACATGAAGTTTCCATACTTTACCCCAAAATGGTATAATAATTCATCAGACTCAGTATAAAAACTGCAATTATAGTGAAATACAATACAGGAACAAATCTATTAGCAACATCATACTGGTAGAGAGTGGAGTGGAGAAGATAATGTATCCCACAGGATACCAGTCTGATTTCAAAGGGAAAAAAAACCCACCAAACCCCATCCACAAAAACCTATCAAAAGGAACACTCGCATATTGAACAACTTCCACCTTATTCTGTCTAGTTTCATGAGAAAGCCATCACAAGCACAGAAAGCTTTGTTCGAGACAGAAAGGAACATATGCTTTGAGCAAAGGAACATCACCAGCCTTCCATACACGGCAAATAGCTATTAACACATGCTGAGAGTAACAGCAGCAAACATATTGCCCAAATCAGTCCTATAAAACAGTTCAAAAACTGTTTCAGACACCATCTAAAACACCTTTTATGTTTATCAGCAGCTGGTGTATGTTAACAATATGTCCCATGTCTTCTAGAGAGAAGTAATTACTCACAGGTGAATTTCCAGAAATACATGAGTGATTTTGAAGATTGATATTTATTTTCAACACTGACTAATACCTTGGAGTAAAATCCAGAAACTGATCCAGTATAACTTAGCTAGAAGATCCTGCATAAGGACATTCAGCTCTTTGTTTGTTTGTTTGTTTTTACCATTTATCTGGATTTTTTATTCACATCTAATTGGATGTTATTGGCTACAAATAGTAACTTCTCCCAGTTACATCATCCAAATACCAGGCTACAGGCTCAGATTCCCTTTTTTTGAGCCATCTTGCTTTCATTCTTTTTGCAGTTTCTCCTGTGGATAGTTTTTGATGGTTTTGATATTTTGTATAGATATTGACAGGTTTTGATGGTTCTCTCTATCAAAACTGTTCTCTGTTTCTCTCTCAATATCTTCAGTCTAGTAGGTTAGCTTCTCAAAAGACTGTTGGGTGGGTTTTTTTGCCCCCCTAGGTCCTGTTAATCGTAAGGCAGTTTGTTTCAAGAGTACAAACGGGTAAGAAATATGACTAAGCATAGCTCAAACACAGTTGAATAGACTACCATTGGATATCGTACAAAGGAATATATATATAAAAAACACAAAAGACTTTAAATACCAGTGATGTCACAGGTAAACTGTGGAATTGAACCTTAGTATCTCTCGAGTACAGATTTTCTATTTTTTTTTCAAGTAATTGATGCATGTTTTATATTGTGCTATTTGTATAAACAAATGAGGTAAGCTCTAGAAAATTAGGAAAACAGCGGGGCCATTGTTTTAGTCTATGAACTGATGTTCATTTAAAAGCTCCCACCTATTATTTTTACTGGTTCACAGAAAAATGCCACTAACATAGTTGTAAAACCAGTTCCTTAACAACTGCAGATTACCTAGTTACCTGATAATAGTTTCAAAAGAATGTTTCATTTTAAAATGCCCTGTTGCCCAATGGCTACATTTGACATGATGTCTATGTTCCTTATGTGTGAAAATAACTGGCTTTTTCTTTACAGAAATTATACATGGGTACTTTTAAAGACAGTGAAAAAGAGAAAAGGGTACTCTTTAATATACCTACAATATCAAACATTTGAACCTTCTCCCTGTCTATTTCTGTTTTCCTCTCACCCTTCATCATTAGTATCTTGTATGTTACTGTGTTATGATTTTTCTTCATTATCTTTGTTTGCACACAGATGTTTTATTTTCCCAAAGAACTTTGCATAATCTTATCATTCCATGAAATCAATTTTTCTTATTAAAGGAAAATATTTTTTAATTTATAATATTTTATGTTTTTATCAATAAAATAACATGATGCAGTCTGCCTCTTTCATAATTTAACTGGCCCATCTTGACAGAAATCTGAAGTGTGGTCAGCTAAAAACACTTGGCTGCGCACATTTATATTGCTTTGTAGGAAGCTTTAAGTGGAGCTGTTTACAAATTTCATCTGCTTTAGCAGCAGGTGGCATCAGTGGAAATATCTTGGCTGTCCATGTTGGGTTCATGATGTGTTACAAAACAAAGTGATACTAATGGATTTGACTAGGTCAGGCACAGAATATTGAAGCCTGTCTGTACTTTAAAATGTTCCAAAACACAGCAGAGAGTTCACCTGAATATTATCTCTTGTTCAGCACAGCAGGCCTATAGTGTGATTACCAGCAGATTTGACCATGAAGGAATTCTTAAAAGGTAATGCAAGACCACTTTATATAAAGGCAAATGTATATCTGAATGGACTTCATTTTTTGTTGCAGTTGCATGCCCCTATACATTTGTACACTACATTCGTGTTTTGGTTTGCTTTGTTTTACCCTCTCTGCTCCATAATGAGACAATTAAGTCATTTTCTACCTCTGGAGTGTATAAGGAAGAAAACATATTATATCACAATGGAACATTCAGGGAGTTAAGCTCATATGTCAAGCACTCCTTCACCCTTGTTTAAAAACAGTCAATTTAGGCTTTTTTTTTTTTTTTTTTTTTAATTTGGGTTTAAAAACCCAAAACCGGGTTAGATTTTTTTTTTTTTTTTTTTTTTTTTTTTTTTTTTTNTTTTTTTTTTTTTTTGTTATGCTAAATGAATTCTAACTTTTCTTCCAAGGAAAAAATGTAGCAGCAATTTTCAGATGTTTCAGACCTTTCAGTTTTCATCTGGCCAAGTGTAGATACTCACTATGGAGACATTTGCAACTGAGCATCATCTCAGTCCACATCCCTGCGTGGATGATAAAGAGAATGATAGTTCTTTCACTGTAAAGTCAACATTTGTAATAGATGATGAATTTCATCCTAGGTGTGCCTGTTTCCTCTCTCCCTTGAGCATAAGGAGAGTCTATGATAACTATTTCAACCACAGATACCCGTTTAAGTGTGACAAATTCCAGCACTTTAATCTCAGAATTTTAAGTCTGGTTTTGTGCATAGGTATGAAATAACAAAATAACACTACTTCTTATAATGACAAAACAGTTACCCAAGAGCATACTGCACTGTATTTAGTGAGTTACTTGCCTTGGTGCTGTAATTCACTAAACAAAAAAAGTAATGTGGGGTATCATTCCAAAATTAAAACATATACAAGTAAAGATGAAAAACTATGAAATAAGAGACTATTAAGCAGTATGCCTGACATGGAGATACATGTAAAACATTTCTGACATTAATTGTACCCAGTAGCAACCTTCAAGATCAAGTGGATATTGATATTCACAGAGCACATTCACTGCAGTCACAGAGCCTTCACAGAAGCTCATCTAGTAACAGAAATAGAAATGGATAATAATGACCTCCCTGAATTAACAAGGGAATGTCTGTGAAATAGCATTCTTTCATCAACATAGTGACGCTTATATTTAAACAGGATGATCCATCTCACTCTCTAAAATGACTTACTGATGGTAGAAAAGTTATAAAGAAACTACTATTTTTCATCTTTGGAGGAGTTCACATGGCAAGACAGCAGTATTCCCTATAAAAGTATAGCCTGGTGTTGTTTTGCAACCATTCAGAAGAGAAATATACTTGATACTTTGGTTCACTTGAATACCTGAAAATGATTAAGACTGTCTGTGGGTAATGTATTTTTGTAAGTCTGTATGTCTATCAATAAGAAAAGCTATCTATTGCTAACATATTCCTATAAATTCTATGTATTAATAATACACTTTAACATGTTTTTGAAGGCAAGGTACAGTAGAAGCCTGCAGACCCTTTCTTTTTAGCATTACTTCTGAAACTAACTAGAAAGAGGTCATGTTTTTCCTCACAGAAAAGTGCTTCAATTTCAACTCAGTAACTAGAAGGTGGCTAGAAGAAGGTTGGAATTAGAAAGGAAAAATCAGCAAGATAATATACTGATTCCTATTGCTGTTAGTGTCATGGCCACATTTGGTGTACAAGTAGCCTTGATATTAAAAAATTTATTGACTCACTACATACACACTTTATCTATTGATCTGAAGTTAAATAGTTCACGTCATTATTTCTCAAAAAAATTAGCATTGTCTATGTTAAAACCGTTGTATAAACTAGAGAAAAACATATTGGCTTTATGAATGAAAGCCATTTAATATGGTCGCTGTTACAGTTTCAGAAAATTATTTTTAATCTCCAAATTTTTTATATACCTATACTAGATACAAATATTGAAAGTCAGGAACTCAAAGGCTTAAAAGGAAATTGAATACACAGTTTTAATAGTAGGTAGAGCCAATATAAAAATATTCTTATAATGTAAGATATTCTTATTATGTATAATTCTTTTAATTTATAATTTCTATACATAATATATACATATTACATATATAATATATACAAATATAAATTTATATATACAAATAGAAGTTATTTGTATATATTATATATACAAATACAAAATTATATACACAAAATATATATAATTTGTATAAAATGTATGTTCTTATAATGTATAATTTAGTATTTCCTAACACTAGGGGTCAGCATGGAGACAGACAGGCTCTTCACACTGATGCATGGTGGGAAGATAAGAGGCAATGGGCAGAGAATGGGAAATCTATTTCACCCTGAAAGCAGTGAAGCAGGTTGCGCCAGGAAGTTGTGAAAACCTGAAAACTTTCAAGATCCAACTGAACAAAACCCTGAACGACTTGGTCTGATCTCAGAGCTGCCCCTGCTTTGAACAGGAAGATGGACTAGAAACCTGCTGAAGTACCTTTCCACGTGAATTATCCTATGGGCTTACAGTGCTAAAGAAAAGAGCCCTGCTTAATTTTTTAACTGAAAAATTGTTAGAGAATAAACTATTAATGAGGTATTTCCAGGTTGCTTTTATGGCATAATCACAATCACTGTGTCTGCACACCTGAACAACTTATGTGAAATGAATGAATTTTCAGGGATTTTATTCATTCTAAGAACTCTTAAAATTCCTTTTAAAGACTTAATGGGATAATGTTGTTTATGAATTTCTGCTAGTTCAGCATTCATAGTAAATTTCAGTCTCTGCATATGTAAGAGTTCCAGCAGTCAAAGCATGGATATACTCCTCAAAACTAATTTTGGAAAAACTTGTCGTTTTCTTTATTACAGGGAATTCTTCCAATTTTGAATACATGTCAGCCTTTTATGTTCATTTGCTTGTTTGCAATGTATTCTGAAATAAGAGGTTAAAAAAGTGTGTATGTTCTTAAAAGTTTTAAATAAGCTTTATTTTCAGAAGACAATAGGATATCATGTTCAATCATTACAGCACCATGTAAACTATATGCAGAATCTTGATTTTTAGAATAGTCTCAAAGGATATCTAGGTTTGCTTTCAAAAAATAGAACGTTAATTACCTTGAAACAGATAAGACATTTTCAGAAGTGCTAGAGCTATTCTACAATAAGAGCTGTACATTTTTTCCTTTATTTCCTCTTTCCCAATACATCCCCATTGATCAGGTACAAATATAGATTTTTACCTGCTACTCAGAAACTGAAAACTATTTGGGTTATTAGCATAAATGGAAGTTGAATCTTATTGTTAATACTTATGATTTCTTGGGTGAACTAACTTAGTTAGAAGAACCATTAAGTTCTTGTGAAATATTTCTGCAGATAAATAAGAAAGCAGATAAGGACAGTATCTGGATAATAACCCTAGAGTAAGCAGCTATCCTCAATTAATTAATGCACTTGTAATCTCCTAACATAAAGTTTAAAGTTTAAAAAAGTTTAAAGTTTAAAAAAAACACAAAAAATCTGGTTTTATTTTCTAAAAAAATAATCTTGCATTCTTAAAATTAACAAAATTATTGTCGTGGTTTTTGGTCAAATTGGCCAACGGCCGGCAAAAGATGCTTCCCCTCCAACCTCTTATACGCAGAGAGGAGGAGGAGAAATAAAGAGATTTACAAGTTTAGAAGAAACTAAGCTACTTTAATGGAATATTAATAATAGAATAAAAAGGAAATAATAAAATAGATACAATATATACAAAACCGCATTAAGCTCCCAGGATGATGTCACCAGCAGGCACTGGGGAAGTCCCAGACTGGACTCTGCGACAGGTGGGAACTGGATTCCAGAGCTGGAGTCAGGAACACATGGATCAGGATCAAAAGCAGATGAACAGGCAGAGTCCTCCTCAGACATCAGCCATTGAAGAAAGAAGGCTGACGCTTTGATCCCTCAGCTTTTATACTGAGCATGGGGCAGATGGGATGGAATACCCCTGTTGGTCAATTTTGGGTCACCTGGCCTGTCTGCTTCTCCCTGCAGATGGGATCCCTCTACGCCCCTCCGCTTCCAACCCTCCAACGGGGCAAATAATGAAGTTAGCTGACCTTGGTTGTTACAGTAATAAGTATAAGCAAGAGCCTCTCTGCATACCATTCCTGGGCACTAATTGTAAACATTGGTCTTGTCACTGAGAACGAACCATTTTCGGCACAATATGCTGTTAATTTCAGAGAGTTAGAAGAGGCCTAGCTAAGAAGTAAAATTACGGAACAGAAAGTTGGTTCTATTCTACCTCAAACCAGGACAGTGATAAATGACTTCATATACTAAATGGAAACAGCTTTAACTTCTTTTTCTTTCTTTTCTTTGTTGGTTTTTTTTTTTAATCCTTTTAACTGTTGATGTGAAGAAAATGTCTAGAATTCCATGCATACAACAGTATTTCCAAGTATCTCCATTGTTTTTAATACTAAACAGACATATAGGAAAAAAAAGAAAATCTTTATTTTTAGTATATAAATTGTTAGCAACTGTAATTGAGCATTGTCAGTTGAAATCAGGTCAGGTATTCTACTGATTAACTCCAACATTATTTTATCAACTTTAGCACATCAAAACACAAATTTACACTGTGTCACTACTTACAGAAAAAATTATTTTCAAAGTCACTTTTTAAAGTCTGAAATCAAATTAACCATCTGCAAAGTTCAGAATGCAATAATTCTACCTGCCACATTGTTTAATTAAACTTAAAACTGATAAATCATTACAGCGTTGTGAGAGCTTTTTGGCAATCCTTTTGAAATGTTATTAATTGTAAGTGGCTGTTTTCTAGTTCTTGAGTATATTGTCTTATTTCAAAATATTACAGAACAAAGAATCAAAGTTTTTTTACCTGTTCTACCAAATACATGAATATGTCTCAGTTTTTATTATAGTTTCAAAATACTTTACGTTTGCATTTAGCAATACAGCTGATAGACATCTGCACTTTCATTCCACAGTGATTTACAGGTGTCTGGCTGTTTTCCGAACTATCTCCATACCTAGTAATTGTCCAAAGGTGCAAAAAAAGTGGGATGAAGCTTTGGAGAACTTCCCAGAACTTACTTCCCCAGTAGAATTTTGATTGTAGTACTATTCTTGAAGTTATGCATGTACTCTTGTGCCTTTTGTACCGTTTCTGAAAAACTGGTCTCTATCTTAAGATTTTTTTGATTACTCTTTATTTTTTGTGTGTGTACTAGAAAAAGGACAACTGCATTCTTTCAGCCTTTAGCATCCTAAAGTTGAGGTAGTTAATAAAACTTTTCTGTTCAGAAACTTAATTTCTGAAAAATGTACTGAATATGAGAGATACAATTAACAGGCTTGTGGGTAACAGCATAGCAAATAAAACACAAGTAAATAAACAAAAAGACCACCCCAAAAGTCGAAGCACCTTATATGAAAGAAAAATCCTTTATTTAAGGATTGGTAATGGTAATGGTAAGGAATGGTAAGATGACATAGACTGCATAGGACACATATATTCTAGTAAATTAAACAAGGTTACAGCTTGGTACAACCACTGGCACAAAGTCATCCATGCTAACTATTAACAAAGTCTCAGGAATTATTTTGTCCTATGTGAACAAGTATTCTTTCAAACAGTTCTTGGGTACCCAGTTTTGGGTGCAAAAATAGGTTAGCTGTCTAACCTATATAACCTAGGTTACAAGTTGAACTATGCCAATTCAATTTAAGGACAGTAAATGTACTCTGGCATGTTTTATTTATATAGCTATAGCCATAAAGTATAGTACTAAAACATTTGGCTGATGTAAGATAGGAAATCACTGTCTCCTGTCAAGTAAGGAACACGTTTTAAAGATCATGTGCATTTGAAATGTAAATATGACTTAAACTTTTGAGGGCAGTGAGTTCATTTTTCATCCTAATTTGCTAGGAAGAAGAACAGATTAATAAATGGAGTACAAATTGTTTTATTCTTTAATATTTACATGTTAAAAATACAATCGTTTCAGTCCTTCATTCACTTTGGACTTCCTTCTGAAAGGAAGACACCTGCATGGGACTAGCACTGGACTGAAGAACTTGAACTGGCACTAGGTATGCATTTGAGCTACGGATAAACATTAAGACTTGGAAATACTTTAGACTCTCCTTCAAAACAAGGACAATAAAGTACAACTAGTGATTCAGAATGGATTGACTCATTTCTTCTTATTCACTTTTCTCAGCCTCAGATAAAACTATAACATGATTAAGTACATTTTGAATTTTTGTGTTAAAAACAATAGAAAAATATTGTTGTTTGTTTAAGTAATTAAAATATTTATTTAAAAGACAATTATAAAACACAGATTGATTGAAATACGCCAGTGATTATAAGAGCATCCATTTAAAATAAGATATGCAAACTTTGACAAATATTGTAAATTATACCTTATTACAATGTGACTAGAATATTGAAAGCTTGTATTATTTTGTATTATTATTAAAATGTATCAACATTCCAATCTCATATAATTTTCTTGACCTGCAAAGCAAGTATTTATGAAGTCTAGAGCCAAGGACTGTTCAGTGATATTTCATCCAAAAAGAATAGTAAATTTACACATGGAAAAAAAAAAAAACACAACAAAAAACCCCAAACAAATAAAAAAGGAAAAATAAAAAAAAAAAAAAAAAACCAAACCACAAACTTATTGAAATGTTAAATTAATTAAAAACGAATTTTCCAGAAAATTATAATTCTGCTATTTTACTTTCATACGCTTGTCCCTAAATAACTTATTTTATTAAACATGCTCCAAGAACAGTTTCAGACTTCCTAACTTTAGGAACTTAATCTAGAGGCCTATATTATAAGGCTCATTTAATTTTGTTTCCTATATAACTAGTGGCAAAAAGCAGATTCCCCCACAAGTTAAATTCCAGCAGCAGCTAGGCTAGATATCTGTCATCTCAAAATTGTTCTGTGAAATAAACTTTTAATTGGTTAAACAATTAATTTATGTCTCCTATCTTAATTATCTATAAAAGGTTTTTAAAATTATATGTTATGAATAACTTGGTATGGAATTCATCTTTTCAGTAGGAACTAGTGCATAAAACATCGGGCAATTTCCTTTTCTGTCAGATTATGCATGCAAAATTACCTGTACCTGCCTGAGCTTCATTTTACTCACATAATGTTGGCCATACACATATTTTTATAAATCTCCAAAGCTTTGACAAGCATTACATATTAACCTATCTCAATATTTTGGCATTTTTATGAACTATGCAATTTTATGATAAATTACTGAAGTAGGAGTGAATATTTTAACAGAGTGAGCATTACAGTGCTGTATGCATCTATGAGATTAAAAAAGAATATGCTGAATTATTTTTAACACCAAATCAAAACCAGGGAAAAACACTTGTGTAGCTATCATCAAACTAAAAGTTGTATGATGTAAAATGGTTCCCAAAGATGTGGGAGTGATAAAAAGAATAGTTAAACACTGGATCAGCAACATAAACAAGACAACCAAAATAAAGGAATCATTTTTACTTCCCCCCTCCTCCCCAAAACAAAGCAAAACAAAACAATGTTGCCTTTGTAATGTCATTAAAATTCAGACTGTACAAAGTAGACACACTTTGAAGAGCAACATCAATGACATGTTAAGATCTTTTTAACCATGACAAGTAACTAGTAGATGAAATTTTATATAAGCTTTATAATATTAATTTTTTAACATTTTTACATGGTAAGCATGTATTTGCTTTAGCAGTAAAACATACTGAATAGAAACAGTTTTGTAATAGACATCATTAGATTGTACTTCCACTTGTTAATGATAAGACTTTTCCAATCTATTTAAAATCAATATAGAGAAAACAGAAAAATACACTGAGTTTTTCTTTATTACTGAGTTATTAGCTTGTTTGTGATGCACTGATCCAGTTCAATTTCCTGTAATCTGCTACAGTCTTCTCCACTTTTAATGCACCTCTTCTTTCTTTTGGTGTTGTAGCTCATAAAAAATCTGATTGTGTTATCACAGTCTCAGGTGAATATTGCTGGCTGTTGTTCTGATAACATATTGATTTTAAAATTTTTCTATTCACTTTTTGGCTGCTTGGAGTCAAACAACAGCCCTGAATAATAGATTTAATTTCAATTATCAACCACCTTCTTCCCTCTGATCAGCTTTCTGAAACAAATTGTTGTTAAAATGAAGCTATCTACTTCTGGCATCAGGTCTTTATTTATTTATTTATTTTATTCTGTGTTGCTACGTTAGGGAGCAGCCTGTTCCTAAATCCTGAAAACAGTACACTTTGCTTGAGACTTTCATCTTTCCAAAGACTATTTAAAATAACCCTGAAACACAGTATTATATATATTCGTCTATGTCTATGACACATGTTTATGATTATACAGAACATTGTTAAATCTGGTAGTGGAAGATAATAAAACGAAAATGTCATTTTAATTTACTGTATCCATTGTCCACATTGCATAGTGTGTATTATTATTTGGGCACCTTTTCTTCACTCTTTCAGTCCTTTCAGTAAGAGTCTTGCAAAATCTCTACTTGATTACTGAGATGTGGGATCTTAAACTGACCTCTACCCAGCAAAGCACAAAAGATCATGCTTAACATTAACCCTGTGATTAGTTCAGTACACCTCAACACTCCGTTATTCAGAGATAATTCAGACCTTTGCTCCTTCACTACTTATAATCTCAGACTCTGCCCATCCCCCCAGTGTGGCGGAACAACCACCACTTTTTTTCTTTTTAAGAAAATAACACTTCTCTTTTGGTACCAACACAAAACTTGTTGCATTGAATAAGATCTTTTGTTGCACAGCCACAAGGAGTTTAAAAATATAAATATGAATTCTGAATAGGAATTGCTTGAAGAGATTTAGAATAAAAAATAATCTAAAGTATCATCTGCAATGGGAAGTTGAGTAGAGAAACAGAGGAACTGTAACTGTAATGAAGTTATAACACATAATAATGTAATCTAACAATTGCTATTGGAAAATTGGATTAAAGTTAGATTTTATTAACTTTGCTTGGTATAAAAAGCTTCCTTCAAATATATGTGAAATTAAAACTGCAGACTGGGGAATACAGTATTCCATCTTCAGAGTCTTGAATGTGTTCATCCATTTTATGCACCAATAACTTCAGTGTGTATGCACACACATATTTTTCCAAGAACAATCAAACAAAACCTTCGAAAATTTGGGTTTTTTTACAAAAAAGTAGGAAAAAAGCTATATCAATTCTTGTACACTTTTTATCAAAAGTTCGCAAACATTTTAGAAAACCAGAACAATAGTTAAGTCTTCTTTTTCAGGAGGGGCTCTGTGTTACCCTAGCAAAATGATACTGATTAGCTCTATTCTGCACTGGCCTAGAACAAAGTATCTGAATTCACTTTGTATAACTTGGCTTAGATCTCCCCTAGGCTTCATGTGGTGCCCCTGTGACTCTAAGACATAATACTGATTTTTATTGGAGAACCTTCCCTATGAGGAAAGACAGGACTAGTTATATCTATTCTCCCTGAAGAAAAGGCTCAGGGGGATCTCATCACAGTTTTCCAGCACCTAAAGGGTGGCTACGGAGAGGACAGAGGCTCTCCCTTCACAAGGAGCCACATGGAGAAAAGGGACAATGAGTACAAGTTATATTGGGGGACATTTCATCTTGATATAAGAAAGAATTTTTTTTAAAGTAAGAATAATCAATCACTGGAACAACCTCCCAAGGGACATGGTGGAGTCCCCGTGGCTGGAGATATTCAAGATGTGATTGGACAAAGAGATAGATAAGCGCATCTAAGATTCCTTTGACATGAAAGGTTGGACTAGATGATCTTTCAAGGTCCCTTCTAACCTGGGCTGTTCTATGATCCTATGATATTTCCAGCAACTTTAAAAAAAAA
>VYZM01000011.1:223182-241184 GCA_013398915.1 Dromas ardeola | reverse complement strand
TTCTTCTTTCCTTCCCTCCTCCCACCCGTCCCTCTCCCTCGACCACCGCCGCAGCATCTTCCCGTTCATATTGAATGCACTGGGCGTGATTTTGTGCAGTTAAAGGCACTGGTAGGTGAGGAGCCGGAGATCTCACTTGCCGCAGCGTTGCGGGGCTGCTCCTGCACGCCTCAGCCATCGAGTTTCCCCGCTCCAGCTGCAGCATCGCCCCAGTCCCAGCACATCCCTGCCGCTGCTGTCATCCCAATGACTAGGGTCTGCTCCTACACCCTGGAGGCTGCAGGGGGCCGGGGGTCCTGGGCTGGCTCGGTCGCGGGCAGGGGTCTGCCTCTCGCACCGGTGAAGGCAGAGCAGGCACTTGCCACAGGCTTTGGCAGTCACGTATTTCATGTGAATTCATTATGTGCCCTGACAGTTTTAGGAGGTGTTTGCAAAGTTTGACAGCAGTTTATCAATGGTGAAATGACTGGATTTAAATAAAAATAGCTCTCTATATTTTTTTTTTTTAGTTTTAAAACACTGAGGCATTTGGCTTGTCAGCTTATTCAGTACAGTTCAAGCCCTGGTCAAATAGAGAGATTTTCTGTATTATTTTTGTTCCAGAATTGGCATCCGTACTGCCCCTATTGCTTGTTTTCAGTTTCTCCACAGCACGAGGGTTAATTATATTTCCTCACCTGGTACATGGGATTATTTCATGTTCATGGGTTTTACACAGTTTTACTGCTGTTCATACCAGTTCCCCACCAGACTGACGATTCGCCTTGCTAAAGGTGAACCGCGCAAATCTGCTAAAAAAGGGATAATATACTCGGCTTGCCTGAATGTGCATGTTTCATTTGTGGGATCATAATATCTGCCAAGACTGCTGTAAATTATAAGAGCAGAAATCATGCTCTGTTTTGTTTTGGGTTTTTTTTTTTTGGCTCTTGATTAAGTCAAGGCATTTGGAAAAAACCCTCGCAACGTATTTAATTTCAGGTATCCCCTCCTGTGCTTAGACATGAATAGTGTGTAGGCTGGGTGACCACCCTTGTTTTCAGTCAGGGTCTCGGTGGCAGCCTCTTCTCCCTGGGCAGCACCAGGCCTGTCCCCGGCCTCCGCAGCGGGGCGAACGCGGCTGCTGGCCTTGGAGGAGGGTGGCCCATGGCCGAGCCGGGCATCACCGCCTGGTTTCCTGTGGCCATTTCCCAACACGGGGCCCGACCTGCCTCCCTGCAGGAGGGTCCTCCCCTCCGGCGAGTGGCATCGCAGCAGCGCAGCCAGTGCAGCCGCGGCCGCTGCCGTGCTGCGGGTCCTGGGGAAGAGCTGCTGGAGGCTGGAGCGACGCTGGGGAGGCGATGCCCGTCGCCGGGGGCCTGTGGGCTGGGGGGCCTGCCCTGCAGCGACGTCCGAAACTCTCACACAGCTTTTCTTCTCCTGCCCTTCTCCCCCCTCCCCTGTGTGTTTCAGGACATGGAGGCGTGAATCAGCTGGGGGGTGTTTTCGTCAACGGCCGCCCCCTCCCAGATGTTGTCCGCCAAAGGATCGTGGAGCTCGCCCACCAAGGGGTCCGGCCGTGTGACATCTCCCGGCAGCTCCGCGTCAGCCACGGCTGCGTCAGCAAAATACTTGGCAGGTAAAAGGGGGGACGGTGAATCCTTCTGTGTCCGTCAAAAGTGTCACTGCCAGCCCCTTAATTGCGGGCTGCAAACAAATGCAGAGTAGTAGAAACCTCAGGAAATGAGTCCAGGGAGGAGACAGGCTTCCTGACCACACGAGGTTTTACGTGCCTGATGTGGGGAAAAAGTTCCACTGTTTGCATGCCTGGTTTGCCCCTTTCACTGTTTCTTGTAGGGAATTATAACACAAAGCGCAGAATGCCATGTGGGGGTTGCAGGCTGTGTATACGGCATATATCCCACGCGCTTCTGTTCTGAAGAAGTAGAGAAATCTGGGAGTCATCTTCAGTAAAATGCAAAAAAAAATAGAAGTTCTGCAAGTTACTTGTTTTGCTTTCTGAAGAAGACTTTCTTTTAGCAATAGTATAATGATATATGATATATATACATCAACATAGCTGAGCGTTCATTCACAAAGGGTATGTTGCAGTCTTTTCCACTGTTTAGTTCTACATCTTTTTCTATTCTTGTACTAGAATACGTTCTTAATTAGAGCACAGAATACCATAAGTAACTATTAACCATCTTAATTTTAGCTATTTTGGGAGTAGCCCTCTGCTCAGGCTGGAGCTGCTCGAACCACTATGGCAGTAGGAAGTTAAACTCTTGAGTGCATATAATTTCCTGATTTCGTTTTAAAATTTGACATAGGTTCAGGTCAAAAATACCATCCTTGCTTCTTTGTATCTAGTGAGCAAATCTGAACGTAATTTGTCTAAATTACAGTGTTAAAATCGTTTTGGACTCCAGGTATTCTGAGGTAGCTGAACAACTCCTATGAAAGAAAACATATTTTTTTTCTTAGAATATGTTTTCCTTGGTAATCTGGAAAAGTTAATTCCTGAGCTGCTGACTAATTTTTCACAGTTAATTGTTTACAATTTTACTCTTAGTATTTTTATTTTTACCATCTTTTCCAATTTTTAAACAATTTGCTTTCCTGGACATAGCATAGCTGCAAAGACTGTTAAGGCAATTATTTTTCTGTTGTATATTGCAGGGGATCTGCTTGGATTCACAGCATTTACAATCTCTCCATGGCCATTTCAGTGCTCAGACTCAGACTGACTTGGCAAAGCCCCAGGCCCCCGGTTCCATCACTCTTGACACCCTTTTCCCCGCAGACCCCTCTTCCCACCCTCGCCATGGCTGCCGAGCGCCGTCTCCCTGTCCCCGCGCGGTGTGTGCGTGGAGCCGCTGGAGCCGGCGCGGCATCCCTGCGCCTCCTCTCATGCCTTCATGGCAGGGAGATGCATCCCCTGCAAGCCATGCATGTTCGTCCTGATGTAGGTTTGAGGGCGCCAATGCCTTTGCTGTTTTAGAGGGGAAAACTTTCAATGGGCTTTGCGCAAGACCTGCCTGCCCATCGCAGGCTGTTTCGCTCTGTTGGGGCTTGGCATCCGCTGCCGGCACGGGCTCCGGCTCCAGCTCCAGCTCCCAGCCCGGCCGGCACAGTTCGGCTGGTGATGCTCCTCGCTGCAGCAGGCTGGCCACCAATTCCCATCAGGACCAGCCACCGCTAAGAGCAGGGCTGTTTATTTACCTACCGGGCAATTGTCTGGTGGTTTTACTGTTGATAGCTTGAATAGATTTACCATTAGATATATTTGCAGTATAGGGCTAAGAGCGAGGCTCCAGAGCTTTGTCATTAAAGTTGTCAACAATAAATTGGAATTTCATAGCTCATTATTTTCATAACTAATAATTACAGTGGGTAAAATGTCACTGTAATTGGAGCTCTGTGTGCATGCATTTTTGCATGTGCATGTGTGTGTGTGTGCGTGAAGAACAGGGATCCTTACGATAAATCCTTACATTTGGAGTTCTATGGTTGGAATTTTCCAGTCCTCCGTACAGTCTTAGAAAACCAGTCCAGAGTCAGGGAACCAGCGATGGCAGTGCACAGGAAGCTCTCGCCTCTGCCCGGCGGGTACCGCGGGGGTGTACACCCTTCGCCTGCACCAGCAACTTGCAGGCAGCAAAAGGCCTGGACTTGATGTGCATAAAATGAAGCTAGCTGTGGCCATCTTCGCCTTTAAAATGGAGCCGGGGGCACGGGGTGCCTGTGCTGTGCAGCCGCAGGCTCCTGGCTGCGCACTGGGGGCGAAGAGCAGCGAGGCGACAGCGGCATTGCCGGGCGAGAGCCGTCCCCGGTGGCCGGCAGAAGGGCCTGGGCCCCATCCTGTTTCTCCCGCCGTTCCCTGACGCCCCCGTGGGGCTGCAGGGGTGGGGGCAGCCGGGTGGGCAGCAGCTGGGGAGTTTGGGAGCGGGGGTCTGGCTGCCCAGAGGGCACCGGGGCTTTCTCCCCCAGTGAGCTGGCCATGGCTGTGGTGCCACGGCGTGGGGGCCTTTGCCATCACGGCGTACCCAGCATGGCGAGCCAGCCCTGGGGAACACCTTCTCCCCGTGCCGGCACGGATCCTGGGCTGTCCTGCAGCTGCTGCAGGCCCCCGTGTCACTGTGGGCACTGTGTCACCATGGGCACCATGTCACCGAGGCGCTGCTGGGGAAGAACACCTGGGAACGTCCCTCAAATCCGTCGTTTCGACTGGAACTAAGAAAATTGCCACTTTTTGTTTGGTAGCATTCCTGGCATTGTCTGGCTTCCTTTGGCACCCTCCTCACAGGAGAGGTGCCAGCAGTGAAGGTTTGGGGCCGGGGGTACAGGGTTTTAGTGGGTTTATGGTCCACATTCACTATCATTTTGTCATGTCCTTGTGAGGAGCTGAATTTTACCCCCCTGCCCTAAAGCTCGCTACTGGGTCGTGTGTAGGGACACCGGGGGTTTAATCCATCCCCGACACCTGACGCTTTTCATTACTAACATTGCTTAAACGACTCTTGGAGACTGGTGGATCTGAGTGCACACCTGCATCCAGAATATCTGGAAAGATGTACAAACAACATGGTGTTAGTCTCTCTGGAGGAATTTTGGGCCCTGCACACAGAGCTCTCCCAGAAAGATTGAAAGCTGGTAGCCTGGCAGAAATTTGATGAACCCGGTTGCGTGTTGCAGTGAGACAGACTTCGGCTGCGCAGCCTGTGTTCTGATCACATTGGAAAGATTGGGGAATTAATTTTTTTTTTCCCCCATATAACGGGTATGTCAAGTAGCTGCAGAGAAAATACATTAATAAGCAGTCTGATGTTCTTACTTGGGAATCCTTTCCCATCTCCCTGCTAGAAATACGGGCACGGTGAGGATGTGTTCATGCTGCCGAGACCGTGGGGCTGGGTGGGCGCGGGGCTGAAGTCAGGCTGCCGAAGTCGAAGTCTGCTCTGCACGGCGGGGCCGGGGCAGTCGGGGCAGGGTTTATTTTTCATCTTGTCACGAGGAAAACTCGCAATCCAGAGAAGTGTGTGTCCGGGGTTGTGCCGTGTGGCAGAGTGGCCTCTCGCCCTGGGCCTCCGGTCGGCCCTCGGTGGGTGAGGGATGGATTCTGCTCTCAGCAGCATCTTCAGGGCTCGCTGAGGAGCAGGGGAGGCTGGTGGGGCTGGGCATCTCGGTGCCACGTCTCGCTGCGGTGCGGCCAGAAGTACTCGCTCTGGCGTGATATACATGTGAAGAAACCTGGTGGATTTCTGCGGGTTTCTGTGGGTTTAGGGAACCAGCCTCCCACCTTTGGTGTGGGATAAAGATGCCGGTCCCAGGGAAGGGCCGCAGGGCTGGTGATGGAGACCAGCCCTCACGGCGGCGGGAGCACGGGCAGCTCCCTTGTCCCTGACATTTGTGACGGAAACTACTAAAAACATGGCGCTAAAAAGAATACAATTTTGAAAAAAGTTAACTATTAAAACAATAATATGTGTATTAAAAGCATAAAATGGGAAAAAGATATGCCGGCATATTTATTCAGGAGGTGCAAATAAAATAAAATAAAATAAAATAAAATAAAATAAAATACCTAGCCTTCATTTCATTACGAAATGATAACAAGCCGTAGATATTAATGACAGAGAATTTCTGTAGAAACAGTAATTTACTACACAAGAGTCCACTGCAGAAAGTGGTCTTTGGTGTGATTTGTTTCTATTATTGCCAGTACTGCTGATTAATAACACACATTTTCAGTTAATTTTGGATCCCGGCATGCCCTTTAATCTTGCATTGTTTCTTTTGTCTTGCTATTACAGAAAAATATATATTGTATCCCAAGGCCCAATTCCAATTACTATAAGTTAATCTATTAGGTGATAAAGCACTACATAGGCAGAAAATGTGTATGTGAAAGTGAAGATGTATCTCAGGATTTGCTGGGGTTTGGTTACCTTGAAATTATGTTCTCTATAAGTCTCGAAGCATGTTCTCTGTCTATTTGTGATAACTGAAGCTTTGTTTTGGATGTTGTCCCAGGTATTACGAAACCGGGAGCATTAAGCCTGGAGTGATTGGAGGATCAAAACCAAAGGTCGCCACACCCAAAGTTGTCGAAAAAATCGCAGAGTACAAACGCCAAAATCCCACCATGTTTGCCTGGGAGATCAGGGATAGACTCCTCGCCGAGCGAGTGTGTGACAACGACACCGTGCCCAGCGTCAGTTCAATTAACAGGTAAAATCCGCTGGTCCCAGGGAGGGGGATGCTCCTCGGGAGTCTGCTCGCTGCGTCCTCGTTTGTTGTTGGGACTGGCTGTTTGAGGCTGTTTGCAGCAGATGCAGGTGGCACGTGTCCCCGTGACGCCTCTGGGGCTGCGGGGGGAGCGGTGGGCTCGCCCCGGTGGCCAGAGCATCCCAGATGGCGAGCATTTCCCAGGGGCGGGCAGGCTCTGCTGCCGGCCTTCCCGTGCTTCTTGTCCTCTTCCCAGCCTGTCAGTCGCGGTCCCCCTGGTTGCCATCCCGCGTGGTGGCTCCGGACGGGGCCTTGACGGGGCAGGGGGTCGGTGGGACGTGCCTCCCGCTGGGCGAAGCTCATGTGGCCCTCAAGTGGGGCAGCGGTCATCTGGAGACAGGGGGGCCGGGTGCCTGCAGGGGGGGATGCGGGTCCAAGGTACCACTTCTGTCCTCCTGGCGCCTGCTCGGTCTTCCTGAAGTGGGCCCAGGACCGCGCTGGCCGCTGCCCTCGGCGTCAGTGTCACGGGGGGAATTTCGTCGATAGCTTTCGGGTGCCTCAGCCGTCCGCTGGTGACATGGACGCACTTAAGTGGCCTTGAATCGCTTTCATGAAAATGCAGGAGAATCTCATGTGGAGCCTCAGTCCCACGTTTGGGAGTTCTGCCCCGACCTTGACGGGCAGGGCTGGGCCACAGCGGGGCCGGGGGCTGTGCGGACCCACCGCCATCGCGGTTACACCGCCTGCACCCACCCGCTCCCTTTGTCGTCGGGGGGACGCCTGACGCCGGTGTGGAGCAAACCCGGTGAAGTGCTCTGCTGTGTCTCCAGCTGTGCCAGGCCGATGATAAGGGATTAACGCTTGGAAGGCAGAGCGCTTGGGCAGCCTCCCGCCACCCGCGGCCCTGGCAAGCAGAGTCCTTTCGTTTTCGCTCAGGAGTGTGCTCCGTGCTGGGCACGGACCTCACCGAGCTGCTGAGATGGTTTTCACTTGTGCCATTGCATGCAAATGCTTTGAATGCAGCTAGCTATAAAGTCCCATCTGTGTCCATGGACGTGAAATAAATTGATGCAATATTCTTTTATTGGCTATCCCAACCTGATTTGCATTCATGGAGTTGCCGCTTGAGTAGCTGGAGCGGCTTCCCCGGCGTTAGCAGAGAGAGGTGTCTCTGTCTTGCTGAACTGAACGTTGAGTCATATCTTTGCATGTCTAAGAGCAAAAATGGGTCAGTTCACGTCCCTTTGCTGCTCCCGGGGAGCTCCGGACTCGCTGGGACTCCAGAGCAGCATTCAGTAACCCTATGGACATGGCATTTTCAGTTTTAAGAAGGATTTGAGGAATCATACGGACACCAGGAAAACTGAGGGAAAATCCCACTCTGACTGTGCCCAAGCAACTAAGGGCAAACTCTGCTTCCGTTAAAGTCATCGTGAGCCCTGCCATGTGAGAAACATTGCTGCTTTGCAACGCAGCCCTGTGTTTGTGTAGCAGGACTTCAGGCGTCCTCCAAACACCTACCCAAAAGGCAGTCACAGCTCTAGAAAAACGGGAGGCATAAGTGGCTTCCAGTTGTGGTTTGAGACAGTTTCCATATTCTACCTCTTGCTACGTCCTTGTGTGTTTCCACACTGATAATGTCCACACACCCACGGCCATTGCATCGGAAACCCGTTTCATGATCCACCACCAAGTTTTTTGGCCAGAAGTCTTGTTCTTTCTCATCTGCCTGTGGCTGTGGCTAAGATCTTTCCCTTTTCTTAGAAGTGTGAAATCCCTTTTTAAAAATGCACGCAATCTTTCTGAGTCAGTCTACTAACCCAGAGAGAATTGTTCTTGCCAGCCTCGGAGCACATCCTGAAAACCCAGCCCAAGCTAACAGGACAAGAAACCTGGAATTCACATCAAAACACTTGGCCTCGATGTTGAATCCTCCCAGTCCCACACGTCAGTCTGTGGGCTTTATCCTTATGTTTAAAATTGGGTGTATACTTCAAGGCTCGGCTGGTAGGGATGTTTTACATGCTGGGGATGCAGCCCCTGCTCCGAGGGGGCGATGGGTGCCCTGATGCACCGCCGAGGTGCAGACCAGGAGCTGCTCTGTGGCCGTGGAAACGAACCCATGGGAAGCAGCGCCGGGTTGTTCCTATCCTGTGGCGGAAGGGTGATGCGGAGCAGCTGGGATGAGGATGGAGCCGCAGCCCTGCTCCCCGTCCCTGCCTCCCCGGGGCCGTCACCTCCCAGGGGGCTGTCGCTGCTCCTGGGGGCCGCCGTGGCTGCGGGGATGGACTGTGTGCGCAGCACATCCCAGTGCCGAGGGTGCCTTTCAGCAGAGGAATTTGAGCTGCTGCCCCCGTATATGAGTGAATAATAACTATTATTATTAATTAATAACATTAATTAATATTAATAATAGGCCACTCTTCCGCAGCAGGAGCAACTCTGTGTGATTAAGGTTTAATTAATCATTGCGATTAGTTTTGCTCAAATAAGCCGAGAGCTGCCCAGCTGCTCCGAAGTGCTCCAGTCCTCCGTCCCTCCGGAGATGAAGATGTTTATGTGTCAAAAGGCCCCGGACACCCTTCCCGTGCCGCGATGGCGAGGGGACCTTGTGTGTGGCCTTGCTTCCACTCTGGCTCAGGCAGGGTCCCAGGGCTTTGCCCACACAGTCCCTGCGAGGCTGCCCACCTCCCTCTGAGGCCGTGCCGGGCTTGGCTGCTCCGGGTTTGGCTTCTCCGGGTTTGGCTGCTCCAGGTTTGGCTGCTCCGGCCGCTGCAGAAGACGTCTGACACCCATCAGCTTTGCTCTGGGGCTGGCAGCTGAAGGCTGGCTCACTAACAGACCTTGCCAGCCTCCATCAGGCTCTGCAGGGGACGGAAGGGGACGGGGATAGCAGCGTGTCCCCTTCTGGGATGGGGCCAGACGGCACCGGCAGTGGCTCCTGTTCCAGCTCTCGGGGTGGCTCTCAGGCCGGCGGCTGCTGTTTGCAGCTCCATGCCCGCAGCAGCTCCGTCTCATGCCCACCCTCCTCTCTGCTCTTCCGCGGTTGGAGCTGTGGGAGGCAGAGGGATTTGTTGGGTGAGGACAGGAGAAGCGCGTACCGCAGCTCTGCCGGAGCAGAGAGCACAAGGCAGGGAGATGTGGGGTGGGGGAGCGCCAAGCCTCCCGCAAGCCCATTCCCGTCCTGCTGCAGCCCGTGGCAGAGCTGTGTTATCTCCAGAGGCGTCTCAGACCCTGTCTTTCCTTTTTTTCACCGTGCATTGGCAGCGAACGCTCGGTAGAGCACCGACCCAGCTCCGCTGAGCAGCTGCCCCTGTCCTGACACACAGCACATGCCTTCTCATTTCGCTGCACCTCTGAATTTCTCCTGATAGACATCATTATAAATCAGAGCAGAGGCTGTCCCCAGTGGTGACAGCGTAGTTATTCAGCTTTTAAGATTAGCATTTAATCCAACACATTTTTGTTTTAATATTAATTTGGCTGAGCAGGTCCTTTTCCGGGGTATCCAAGTGCTTTAGCTGTGAGTGCCATGCCTGTGGGGGGTCTCGGGACAGCCTTGGGAATGTGTCCCAGCACCCACGGGTGCGGATCGCAGCCTGCCGGGATGCCTGGACTCAGGAGTGCCCACCTCGCCGCGGAGGGGGTGCTGCCCAAGGGCTCCCAGATGGCAGTAGGCGGCTGTTTCCCGGCTGGGGAGGACTTGGTCCTCGAAGGGACCCAAGCACCAAACTCCACCACATCCCAAGGAGCGTGTTGGAGTCACCCGGACGTCCCTGGTGGCAGGGGCTGGGACACAGGAGTGCTGGGACACAGGGACACGGAGCGTGGGCACAAATGCGGTCCTGGGGCACCCGCTGAACTTTGGACTTTCTGTGAGTGACGAGGGGGTAACACACAGAAAAGTGTTTTTGTATTGATGTAGGCATCCTGAACTGAAAAAATAGGACTTGATGCCCCCTGCAATTGCCTGCTCAATGCTAAGTAGTCATTTCTTTTCAACTGCATACAGGATCATACGGACGAAGGTGCAGCAGCCACCCAATCAGCAGGTCCCAGCCTCCAGTCACAGCATAGGTAAGGAAAACTTTTTTTAAAAAAAAAAAAAAAAGCATAATGGATTACAAATATTCTAAAGAACTTTTAATCATTCTTATGGACAGATAATTCTGCATAAAACACTTCAGCACACGTGCTAATGCGCCTTCTTTGTCATTCTCCAAGGGCTGAACATAGTAGATGAATTTTATAAATACTGCTAAAAGGTTTTGAATTTTACTGATTATTATGATAAATAGCTTTCACCATGAGACAGAAAATTGAAATCTAAACCAAAAAAACCCCACTAATGGGGGTCTATAGAATGTCAGATAATTAAAGTAATAAATCAAGAAAGGGATACTTATTCATAACATTTTCTGCATCATTAGTCAGTAAGTAGTTTTGAATGTGTTTTTTTCATCTATCAACCGTCCCTTCCATAATTCTTTGTGCACTTGCAGTCTTGAGTGAAGAGGTAGCAAAACTTTCCGAAACTTTAATTCCGCGTCAGACCAGCGATGCTGCGCCCCGAGGCCGGCGATGTCCCTGGCAGGGTGTCCCCAGCCCTTCTGGGTGCAGACGGGGTCTCTCTGGGGATGGAGGGGCTCAGGCAGGGATCGGGGATTCTCGATTTTTGTCCTTGGTTCCTGAAAGCTGCCCTTGCTCCATAGGCAGAAGGGAGGTGGGATGGGGCCCCGGTTTCTCCCTGCTGCCACCTGTGAGGTGGGTCAGTGCTCGCTGTCCCCCTTGGCTGGGGTGGGCTGGCACCGTGGGACACGGAGCGTGCGTGCAGAGCTGCCCGAACGCCATAGGCTTGGTGAAGGAATCATGCTGCAGCCCCGTGTCCTGAGCTTTTTTTCTCTGGGAAATGCCAAAATAGTCTCAGAGGAGGAAAAACATCCCTCAGTTTGCTACAGTGGCTTAAGGGTTCTCCCTCCTCGAGGAAAACAAGAGGAGGGGAATCTTGTTTCTCAGGGCTTGTGGTTGATAGAGCAGCAGGGATTCCCAACGCCTGTTTGCTCCATGCGGGCTGTGTCTGGGGGTCTTCAGCGTGGTCCTGCAGGGGACCCCCCGTGCGCGGGGGTGCACAGTGCTCTCCGGGCTGCGGGTACGTGCCAGCGCGGTGATGGCAGTGCTGCCTCCTCTGCCTGCTTCCACACAGCCTCAGACTCCCACAGCATCACGCAGCGTCTGCAGCCCCGGCCGGCGTCTCCAGGCTGTGATGAATGACCACCCTTGGCTGGACACCCTTTCCCAAGGGCTCTGTTAAAGCAAAGTGGATTGAATTCCTATTTTGGGGAGCCTCCATGTGGCCCACGGCTGGCCGTCCCTGGGCAGCCCCAGCTGCCTGGGGTTCCTCTCTGGCTGGTGGCTGGTGGCTGGTGGGTGGTGGCTGGGGCCGGCAGCACGCAGGCGGCAAACCAAGCGCAGCGAGTGCAGGCTGCCCCGGGGACCTCGCTGGGGACCCTGTCTGTGGAGGGAGACCCTTCTCTCTGCACGGCTGTTCTCCTCGCCAGCTTTCTACACCTTGCTGGTGACACGGGCTGGCGTGTCACCTGACGGCATCCCCTGGCCCAAGCAGTGCGCCTTCCCACCCTGCCCCACTCAGGACGGGGTGACAGGCCACTAAAGGCAGAGCATCCCCCACCCTGCAGTGCCCATTCCTGTCCCCTCACGATGGGGTCGAGGGGTGACCCTGCCTCTGCTCCCACCCCTGCCCAGGGCTGTTGTGGGGCTGGGCTGGGCTCAGTCCTTCCTGAGCTGGGGGGGCCGTGGTGGCCAGCAGATCCGCAGCCCGCCTCAGTGACGCCGCGGGGGCCGGTGGCTTTGGGTGGGCTGGCGCTCGTGCTGTCCTGCCCGCTGACCGCCTGGCCTTGCCTTGCAGCCTCCACGGGGTCCGTGACCCAGGTGTCCTCCGTCAGCACCGACTCCGCCGGCTCGTCCTACTCCATCAGCGGCATCCTGGGCATCGCCTCCCCCGGCGCCGACAGCAACAAGCGCAAGCGGGACGAAGGTAGTGGGAGCTGTGTTCTGACAGAGGGGGCACGCACAGGTGTGCGGCTGGGACCGGAGGAAGGGATGGGGATGGGGATGGAGCAGATGCTGTGTGCCTGTGCTGTGATGAAGCTGCGGTCGCCCCCCATTGCTGTCTGCTGCGGTGGGTTTGGTCCCGTTTTGGCAGGCCCTTGCCAAGGTGACAGCCCAGCTGGGGACCTTCGGTGTGACCCGATGATGGAGGCAGGACCTCTTCGAGGAGCAGGGGCTTGTCTGGGTGTTTCAGAAGGCACTGGGGCTGTGCCACATTTTTTAACCAGACCCTACTCCTGACCGGGGAACATTTCCCTCCACCCAGTGAAAAGGGGAAGAGTCACCATTATGCTGACTCTGTGGCCACCTGAAATAAAAAAATGCCAGGGAGGTGTCCCTATACACAAAGAGACAGAAGATGTATGGCAGAGATGCATCTCAGCAGGGCTCCCCAGCGCCGGGGGCTTTTGTCGGTGCTGGGGGGTGGAAGTGAGCACTGTCTGGTTGGGGTTGGGCATTGCTGTCACTCCTCATATCTGCTGCTGAGTCTGTGGTCCTGTTTCGTTCTGCATCCTGGACATTTTCCTGCTTTGGAGGAAAGGATGCTGAGGACAGAGTGGAAGGGAAAAGGAGGAATTCTGCCTTGATGTCTTACAAAAGTGCCTTTAATACGCAGGATCCCTTTTGTTCAGTAAGAACTTACAGAGAGGAGTTGAGACCAAGACAGTGGCCACACGTGTGGCAGTGGAGGGGATCCAGAGCCTCAGCGGGGATGCTGAGGTCCCGGCTGCAGGGACACCTGGAGGAGGGGTGGCCGCTGGCCCTGCGGCAACACGCGTGGGCTGGGGACCCCTTTTGCTCTCGGTGGGGGTGCCGCCGTCCTCTTGGTCAGCTCAGGCTCCTGCCCCTTGCTGCAGAGCACCCGTGGTCCCCAGCTCCCGCCACGCCAGTGTGGGTCCAGCGCCACCCTGCAGCCGGGGGGGTCCATGTCCCTGTGCCCACTGTCCCCCTGCCCCACCGGGACGGAGGGAGGGGTGGGCAAGTGGGCAGAAACTGCAATGGCATTAACCAAATCCCGGAGGAAACCCGGTTAAAATTGGGTGAGGAACAGCACAAACTGGGTTGGGTATCTGCAAATGCGCCGCTGGAAACGCCTGGTCTGCGCATGGAGGAGCGCTTGTTTTACTGAAACTGGGGGAAAAACTGCAGGATGTTTACGGGGCCAGTTTCAGCCACATGGGGACTGGTCTGATGGTGGGAGTATAAAACTCCCCATGTTCAGGTACCTGCTGAACATGCTGCTATTAGTTCGTTGGTTAACTCCGTGTTAGTACATTTGATGTCTTTTTCCAAATCAATGCCACAACTGCATATATAAATATATGCATTAAAGCAAATAGGGTAGAAATTTTGTGTTTTATCAGCCATGTCAGGAGGGAGGCCGTCAGTGTTGAAACCACACAGCTCTGCTACAGGCCTGTCGCGAAGCACCAGTTCTTGTGCCTGTGAGTACAGAAGACCCTGGTTTAAGCCGGAGAAGACTCTGTCTAAGAAACAAGAAGCTTCCAGAATTGCAGAGAAAAGTATTAAATGTTTCTTTGGAAAGATCAGAAGCAGAGCTGAGAAATTCCCCACCTTTTGCCAGTTCATTTTCAGAAGAGAGCACGTGATTTCTAAAACAACCCCCACCGTGTTGGCAGGATGAGTCACGGCTTTTAAGCTCGTGAGCTGGACAGGAACGCTGTCCTCAGCAGACCATTTCAGCTGCTTTTATAATAGGCTCGGGTCTGCAGATTTGGAGAGGCGTAAATGGGTATTTCAGCATCTTTGTCCATTTGAGGGGAGCCCCGGCAGCATCTGTAACACCCCCGTCCTGCCCAGCACAAGGTCCCTCTGTGGAGGTGGGCGCGAGGTGCCCACAGAGGCGTCCCGAGGCTCCGCGCTGCGGGTGACGGGGTGGTGGGTCATGGGTGCTCGCCTCTAACATGGAGGAGAGAAGCTTGTCATCTTCTAGTTGTGGCCTGTATCGTGATGCGGATGCACAAGGGGGCAGAGTTAACTTTACCATTTCCCGACTTCGGTGAGCCGGGGAGAGACCACCTCGGTGAGGAGCGCCTCACACCCTGCCTTTCTCGCCTTTCTCGGTGTCCGCTGCCGGGTGCGTGCTGGTGCTGTGCTCCCGGGTGCGTCTCCGGAGCCACAGCACTGGCCCGGCGGTGCCGGCAGTGGAGCGGGTGGACTCGTCCCTCCAGCTTCCAGCTGCACTGAGCCCTCCATGTGATTCATCACCCGGTTTTGTTCTTCTCACTCTTGACATTTTTTTAGCAGATGTCACCAGTCTTTAACCCAGTGGGGAGCTTGCTGGGTAGCAACAGGGGCAAACCAAATCAGACAGTCTTTATTGGTTTATATCACTGAAGGTGTCATTTTTTTCCCTCTTGTAATACGGACTTGGAGCAGATGTGCCTTCGTGGGGGATCAGCTGCTTTCAGTTGTGGTTAAAGAACATGCTACTGGAGACTGACACCAGGAGCAGGCTGCTTGTAAGGAGGCAGGGATGGGACCACGGAGGCGGCTGGGCAGCCATCTCGCTGCTTTGCCTCCTCCGAGTCCTGTGGCGTTACCTTCGCCTGGTCCCCCCAGGGAAAAGCCGTTGAGGTGCAGGAGGGCGGCAGGGGTGTGCAGGATGGTCCTGCTGTGCTGCCTTCGAGTGGACGGGGTGTGTTTTGGGGAAGCCGGGGTTGGGCAGCGAGACCCCAGCAGGCAGATGCTCCCTCCGGTGCCCACAGCTGGCGGTGGGGCAGGGACGGGTTCCACTGTGCGGCGCAGGGCTGGTCGGGTGGCTGGTGGTGGCCCGATGATAGGACACGTGGCAGGGTTGGCGTTTCTGGGAAGGGCTGAGCATCCCCTGTCTGAAAGTCAAAGCTCTCTGGGGTGGGTTCAATAATCCTTGTTGAGCAGCAAGAGGAGGGTGAAAGGGAGCGGTGTCACAGGCAGGCACAGGGCATGGGCGGCAAGGGTGACAGGACGCATTTTGGGGACGAGGGAGTCGCTGGTCTGCAAGCGCTCTGGAGGAGGATCTGGGGGTCCCATGAAGGGATGGAAAGGAAGGGCTGGAGCACGGCAGAGCCCACCCTTTCTCCCCGCTTTGCTCCGCTCTCCCCTTGCCGCTCTTTCCATCTGCGCTGCAGAGCTCTGCAGGGGCGGGAGAGCGGCAGGAGGGCTGGAGCCCGACAGAGGGACGCTCCTGGGGGCTGGGGGAGAGGCTCAGTCCCGTGTCCCCGCAGAGAGGTGTGCCCGGCTCCCGGTGGGTTAGTGAACAGCGGCTGGAAGGATTACGTGAATCTCCCTTCTCATGCTTCTTCCTTGCTTTATGCAAAACCATTTCCCTGCACGGGAAGGAAGACCTGTGGAGGAAATGCTGCATATTCTGATGGTCATGTGTGTCTGGTTGTTCGTCTTCTATCAGCCACCTGATTCTGCACCCCCAGACATTCACGTGCTTCTAGCAGCTTAGCCCAGTCTGAGACTCACAGCCTGACTGATGCAGAAACATGCTCGTGCCCTCACTTTTGGCACTGAAACACACAGAAGTCTCTGATATTGTCAGGTAAAAGGGGCAGTTTGCGAATGCAAGGAGCAGCCAAGACAGGCTGAGATCTGTTTGCAGGCAGTAGTTGATCCATAAGTCCAGGATGGCTGTTGTGTCACTGGTGATGAGACCGCTGGTGCACAGGCACAAACTTCATCTGGCCTGTCCTGCTGTGGTTAGCACCATCCCAGCATGATTTTGGGGTGTGCAAGCCAGCGTCCTCTCGGCCAGCGTCTGCTAATGCAAGGGCTGGCGTGAGGAGCATCATTCGCTGCTGCTCCTGTGGTGGTTCAGAGGGCGAGAGGGTTTCCTGGCTGGGACGCTGGCTGTGCAAGACCAGCCGGCCTGTTTTCTCCCCTCCTGTAGATGCAGCCAGGTGGAGCAAAGGGCTCCGTGCAGCAATGAGCGCCCGACTGCACGCTGCTGGCCCAGGCGAGGACACGCCGTTGGAAGCAGGGTGGCAGAATCCAGCCGGACACCCTCATCAAGGCTCCATGTGGGGTGCAGGCATCTGCCGCCCACCCACCCCTTCTGGCTGCAGAAGAGGTTTGGCAGATTTTAATAGCTGCACCGAACAGCTGCACACACCATATTTCAAATTCGCTGGTATAGAGTCTTCTCAGAGGTTGGAGGCATTTGGGGAATTGAAACCGGCGTAGCAGGAGACCTTCACTCCTACGAGTTGTTTTGTTTCCATTCTCACCAACCATAACCCTGTGTTGCTGTCAGCATCTGGTGTGATGATGTAGGTGCTTGTGCTTTGTTTTCTCAACTGAACTCTTTGAAAAATGCCTTTCCTTTAAACGTAGTCTCGGTGTCTTTGAAGGCATTTGGGTCACAGCCTTCTGTCTGGGAGGATAAGCCTCCACGAGGGGCAGGGGCGCTAATGGGAATGAGAAGAAGCCGGGGGTGGGTGCAATCCAGTGCCTGATAAAACCGTCGGGTGTTGCGATCGGCACGTTTTCACACAGGGATGCCCCAGGTTGGGCATGTCTGGGCATCCAAGCAGCGCTGATGCCGTGGCTGCTGGGCATGTCTCCGGCAGTGCTGGCACGGCGACGGCTGCTGGATCCCCCTGGCTCCGAGAGCTTTGCACTGACAAATGCGGACACGAGCTCACCGAGTCGGTGACGCATCGGGGGGGGGAGAGACCAGGAAAAGCAAAGCAAGCATGACTAAACATGGGCAAGGACTAATAATTCAGAGAGTATTTCTGCATTTTTTGTCTTCCCTCTGTACCAGGCCCACTAACTATGTTTTCCCAGTGGGACAGAGACAAGAAGCTGCACTCACAGCTAGGCACAGACTTGCAAGGCTGGGGGTGTAAATGCCTCAGAGCCACACAGCAGACGGTCAGCAGCCCCGGAAGGGAGCACAATGCTGAGGAGATGCTGCCAGGGTCTGCTGTCATCTCCTCTTGTGGCTGAGGGACGGTACGGCTTCCAGGACATCTACTCTAGGAGGCTGCTGGGAAGGCTGTAAAGTATTTTTTCCCTTTGGTTTAGCTCCACTTCTTTAAACACCGGAACCACAGCTGGTACCCGGTTCTGCTGACCCTGGTCTGTTGTGATGTCCACAGCTCAGTCCCCGTCTGAGCTCTGCCCTGCCACCTGCAGCGCCTTCATGAATCATGTCCAGGGGCATCCTGCTGCTCCATCTTTTTGTGGTGGAGGCAAGCATCTGCCCATTCTGCCCTCTCGGTCCCGCTGTCCTGCCCGTGCCCCCCAGTCTGTGCTGCCAGCAGGGAGCTCCCACCGCCTCACTGAGCACCGTGTCATGGGGGCTGAAGCCCAGGGTGGTGAGGGCTGCCTGCAGCTCTCCTGGAGGTGTTGTAAGGAGACCCCGGCCAGCCATGGGGTTAGTCATGAGCATATACATCCCGCTTTCCAGCCATGGCTTTCCAAGTCTTCATAAATGAAAATTAGATCTCATTGTAGCTTCCCTGGCAATGGAGGATCTTCATTCTTCTGTCTCTGAGGGCTGGAATGTGGGGCTACTGTGGCCACTCTGGGACCCTCCTCCTGGCAGCTGGTGCTGGTGGGGGACCTGGGTCCTCCTGGCTTTGTGGGTGCTCCCGGGCCTGGCTCATCCCAGGACACCTCTGATGAGATACGGCTCTGGTGTACAAGCC
>VYZM01000011.1:197992-222893 GCA_013398915.1 Dromas ardeola | reverse complement strand
TCCTCTCCTCTCCTCTCCTCTCCTCTCCTCTCCTCAGCAGGGGTTGGGATCTCCTCCCTCCCCAGAGGGAGTTTCCTGAGTAGGTTCAGTCACTGTTGGCGCGGGGGGTTTGAGCGAGGGCTCGCAGCGCTGCCGGGGCGCTGCGGGGCGTTGGGCAGTTGCTGGCAGGGGAGTGCAGGGGGTGAAGGAGCCCACGGATGTGTTTGTGCTGCCTGTCCCCATGCCTGGGCATCGGCAGGAGGGAAACAAACCTCCTCCGGAGTCCCAGGGAAGTGCTGGAGTTTAATATTTCTAGGCCCACTTCAGCAGTGCGTACTGACTGGAGTTGTCTTTACTCCTGGGGATAACTTCAGTGACTATAATGAGATGAAGCCTTTGAAAGGAATGAGGTTTCGCAGGGTCAGCAAGAGCTGATTTGAATTTCTCCTGCTGATGCAGATTGTCCTCTGCGTTCAGGGATCCTTTCCCGGTGCTGCAGAGCGGGGTGAGCTGTTTGTCCCATCAGTTCGTTAGGTCCTCGGAAGAGACAGTTTTCCTTCACTGCATGAACACTGAAATCATCCTTTTAAATAGAGTTTGATCTGGACTTTGCTAGTTACATTGCAGCGATGGCTTTTTCTGTGTTACATCCAATGCAGTCTATGGCTTGGTGGAGGTTGTAATTTTTTAATGTCATTGAAAGCTTTTTTCCTGAGTCCTTGCATACAATTTCCCACAACACATGGGGCTTTTGTTTTGTTTCATTCATGACGTTTACCTTTTGTGCACCGTGCACAGGGCATTCTGAATGTGCTGAAATGGCAGCAGCCTCCAGCCACGCTGGCGGTTTGACACCGGCACCGAGGGTGTTACCCATGGAGGGTGCTGCTTTGACACGAATAGTGACGGTGTCACCCATGGAATCTGGTGGTTTGTCATCACCAGAGACAGTGTCACCTATGGATGGTGCTGCTTTGACACCACCAGTGATGGTGTCACCTGTGGATGGTGCTGGTTTGACAGTAGTGGTGGTGTCACCTGCGGATGGTGTTGGGTGTCTGGAGGAGGAGTTTGACTCCCCCATGGCGCAAGACTAAAAGCCTTGGGTGTTCCTATGAGCCACCCTCTGAGCCAGCTGTCCTGGACGTTAACAAGTGGAGCTCAGCTGGCAGAGGATTTCTTTTTGGTAGAAAAAGAGACTATTTTGCCTTTCCTCATGAAATTCTAGGGAAAAAAGAATAAATGTGGGTCAGTTCAGATCTCAGCTATGGCAGAGTTAAAATGGCGTAGTTTGGGCTTCTGAGAAAGTTCTGCACATCTGAATTCATGAAAATGAAACAAAAAGCCACTTCAGTACCCAAACCAAGCTGTTCTGACGTTTGAGGGTGATGCGTTCCCGTGGGTGCTGCTGAGGCAGGATGGTGTTTCTGCAGAGGGAAGGACCAGCCTCTGCCCAGCCAGGTTATGGAGCTGGTGGACGGAGGTCCTCCATCACTGGGGCAAATCCCTGCCGCTCTGTAGGACAGTGGGAGCACCCCACGCTCCCACAGCCCTCTGCGTGCTTCCCTGCCACAGCCTGAGCTCCACCTGTGGGACGCCAGGGGCTGCCAGCATCCCTGTGCTCTGGGGTCCCTGTGGATGTGGGGCACGGCTGGGACCTCCTGGAGTTCCCTAGGGCACGGCCAGGCGGGAGGCAGTGGCTGGTGGGCAGCCGTCCCTGGGGGCGGACGACCCCGAGCCCTCGTGCCCGAGGGGTTTGGAGCTGCCCGGTCGCCGGTGATGGTTGCCCGTGGGTGGTTTTACGCCTTCACAGCTCGGCTCAGGAGAAGTCCCCGCCAGCGCAGCTGCCCTTTCCGAGCGAGCGGGTTACCGGCTGTCTTGCGCACACGTCAAGCGTGTTTGTCACTTTCCTCCTAATGCGATCCCCGGGGCCCCTATTTTCAAGAGAGCTGTCCTCCCGCTCCGGGGTGAAGCCCTGCCGGTTTGCCACCGGCTTCGGCAGAGCGGGGATTTTCCCGGCGCTATGTTAATAAAAAGCCCAGACTTTCACTGCTCCTTACAGCCCTGCTGCAGCTCCAGCTGTTCTCATCAGGAGCTGTCGAGTGCTAGATGCTTTTCAAGGAATAACCTCTTCATATACGTTTTGCTAAAATCCGGTTTAGGGGTAGACGTCTTGTCAGATCATCCTGATGGTGCCGGTGATGGGGCTGTCCAGGATTCTTTTGCTGGAATACATTTTCCAAAGAAAAAGCAGTTTTGTGGAAAAGCAGGACTTGTCAATGTTGATGGATGTTTGTTATAAATGCTAATATAAAATAAAATAGAAAGGTCAGGAGCAAGGTGAATCACTCTGATTTTATTGAGAAATTGGTGGCATCCAGAGAGGAGGAAATACCGAGGGGGCAGTTACAGTGCGTGTATGTACGTATGTATCTATACAGAATATATATGTACATACCTCTAATATATCTATCACCTACGCATATATGTAGAAAGACGTGATAAAAGTTTTGTCTTAGGATGGATGTATTATATTATTCACAGAATTTCACAATTAGCTTTCCACGTGATGATGATAGTGATCTTTGAGAGGACTGAAGAACAAAACCAGGAAGAGAAGAGATTGTTGTTTGGGTTTTTGTTGGGGTACCCGGGTATTTTTGTGACGTTCTTTTCAAACGATGCACTTGAGCGAGGTGTTTTTGCCAGAGGAGTGTCGCACACTTTGTGTTGTGATGTGTGGCGCTGGATTTTCCCCTTTTTTACCCTGCGTGTAGATCCGCGTTGCTCGTGTCTGTCCGAATGCTTCTGCACCATTAAAATAAATGCTTTAATTTCAAGCGCGTAAGGGGCGCACTGTGGGCTGCGTCTGGCCCTGTGCACGTCTGCCCTGGAAGAGGGAGATTTAGCCAGCTGCAGATGGCGCCTGCAGAGACGTGGGGGCTCTTCCCACATGAAAGGTCCGATGTCAAAGCACAAGGGAAATGACCTGGCACCTCCATGGTAGCAAGAGCTCCCGGCGTGTCACCTGTTTCTGTGTTAGGCTTGGAAATGGTAATGGCTTCCCCGTTGCCCTGAGCTCGCCTGCACCCCGGGGTGAGTGTCGGTGCGTGGGTCTCCGTCCCACCACCTGTGTTCTGCTCTTCTTCCTGGGGGAGCGGTGACCCGGCTGCCCCGGTGGGTAGCGTCAGGCTGGCCGGGTTCGCCATTCATCGCACAAAATGAGGTGCTGGTACCAGGATTATCAAGTCGGACTGAAATCTGCTTCTGTCGCAGCTGGTGCAGGATTTGGTTCGAGCTTGCTGGGATTTTTAAGTCAGAATTATTTTCTTGGCTGAAATGGCAAACTCCTGAAATCCTGAATGAAAGTGGAAAGCCACTTTTTCTGTTGGTGCTTTGGGAAGAGCTGGAGTTAATATTTTAATGTGTAATTGCTGTTGTTGCCAATTGGGAAGTTCCTGGTAAGCAGATCGCGCAAAATCAGTGAGACGCAGAAAACTGGGGTGTCCTGAGGCTGGAGGTTTTCTCCCAATGCAGTTTTGTCTGCCACGGCCTTTGTGTGTACTCTTTGCAGCGAGGCTTATTTATTGCTGGAGGTGGTTGCACAGTATTGACTGAAAACTGTCCATTTTGGCCGCTCCTACCATTTGTAGAACAGTCCCATGATTTACAAATCTATCCCGCTGTTCAACGAACATTGGAAGGGAAACGCGGCACAGGCTGTGGGATTATTTGTGCCAGTCTTGGTGACTGCACTGGGCACTTTGTGCAGTTTTTAGCTAATTGCGCGAACGGCTGGTCGTACTGGCTGCGCAGAAGTATCGGACTCATACCTGTGGGATGTCTGCATTCTCTGGATGTGCCTGAGCTGAGAAGAGCCCCTTCACAAATTTGTCGTGGCGGAATGACCGGGGTACAGCAGAGCCCAGAGAGAGCTGTGGTGCTTGCAGAGGAGAGTGTTTTACTCACCATGTGCTGCAGCACGAGCCCCTGGGGCAGGGCTTCTTCTGCCGTGGAACTACAGATTGAAACAGGGGACGATGCACTTTGCAGTGCGCGGTGGCCCCGGTGCAGCTGGCGTGTGCACGGCAAACGCAAGCCATCAGTCTGCGGTACCCGGGCTCTCTGCGTGGCCCGCGATGCCCAGACTCCCTGCGTACCCATGCAGTGCCCAGGATCTCTGTGTGCCCCCCCATGCCCAGGGTCTCCACGTGCCCTGTGGTGCCCAGGCTCTCTGCATGCCCCACAACACCTGGCCTTTCTGCGTGCCCCACAGCACCGGCAGCCTCTGCGTCCCGACCTGTCTGGGCTCCCCGGCGTCCGGCAGTGCAGGCAGAGCAGCAGCAGCCATCACCAGCAGTCAGTAGGAGCTTTAAGCAGATGGCAGGACATCCAGATGTGCTGCACAGGTAGCCAAATACCTCTTTTTGTTCCTTTCTTGCTTGAGCAGAGTTGGCAGATGGAAAAAAAAGACCTAGGTGTGAAAATCCAGAGAAACATGTCCCTACCTGCCCCAATAATAACACTTACATGTGTCTGATAGATGAAGTATTCCACTGATATTTTGCTGAACTTCCGCAAGAAGACGAATTTCAACTTGTTTCCCCACTTCATATTCAGCTAGGCTTTTTTTCTCTCTGTGTCTCTGGATGGTTGCCCCCCGTGGTCCAAGGCTTGGTTCCCTGCACTCCAAGCTCTCCTGTCCCGACAAGGGCGATCCCAGCACTTGCGCTGACGCACCCCACTGGTAACTCGGGAGCAGCTTTGTGAAAGCATTTCCTTGGAGTCAGTTCCAGAGCTATGGCTTTTGGTTTCTCTGTTTTCTTCATGAACCTCAGCTGTGGAGACTGGGGTGTTCACGGAGGTGGCTGTGCAGCTCCTTCCTCGTTTGTGTGTGTTCTCGCTTCTGGAGCAGTAACCGTCCATGTAGATGCCCCTGACCTCGGAGATGGGAAGAGCAGTTGAACTGCATGAACTTCTGAAAGCAACTGGCATCTTTTCTTCTGGCAGATGCCTAGAAAACTTCAGTATGGAGTTTTCCCATGTTTCATCTCCTCTGAAAATCTGCTGATAGGTTGTTGTGCTTAAGGTAAATTTATGGTAATTACTTTAAGGTTATGGCTCTAGGATGGGACTGATTTTCCTTTGCTGCTGCAGTTCCACGCTAGAGGTGAAGGTTAGAACTCTAGGATCTTTAGCTGAGGTGCCTCCCCAGATGCTGTCTTGGAGGGAAATCCAGTTAAAATCTCCTGTCAGCTGGGCACTGATTTGGCTGATTTGGAGCATGGCAAAAGAGATGTCTACAGCGGCGGTCAGGGTATTGGAAATCTGTCAGGTACTAGCATCAGTGAAACGCGGTGGCTTTCTGATCACATGGACACTTCATCTTCGTAAAACAGGTTCCCCGAAGCTGTGTACTGGGGTGAAAAAGCAGTGAAAGGGCTGAAGGCTGTACCTGCTGCTCCCTGAATTTCTTTGGTCATAGGCTGGGTAGGGATGTGCAGCCGTTGGCAGCACTTTGTTTGTTCAGGAACTTTCTGCAGCCCCATCACCGTGGTACTCTGACATCCTGCAAACAGGCACAGAGGTGGAGAAAAGGTGTCCCTTGTAGGACTGAACATCAGGGATGGTTATGAGCAGAGCAGGCCAAGTGCTGTAGGGATGCTGTTCTTGTGGGAAATGAAGGCGTCACTGCGGGAAGGTTCGTCTTCTAGATGCTTTTTACAAGTCGCATCAACTTTTAGTCAAAAAAGTGAAGAATGCAATCTAGAAAGCAAACTTGCAGTGAGGAGACTTCTGGAAGAACAACTTTGGTTGCGTGGTGGACATCTAACAGGGCAGAGCTTAGTTTCGTCTCGTTGCAGCAGTAGCTGGTGGGGTGCTGGGTTTTGCCTGGGGGGCTGTTGGATTGCTCTGCAGGAGCTTGTGTGAGCTGGTGTCGCCTCCACACCACTGCTGATGGCCGGGGTACGTTTTGAGAGAGAGCAGGCACAGCCCCAAGGCGGAAGCTGTGAGATGGCTGGTGCACAAGTATGCACATCGAAGGCTTTGTGGTGGCTGAGTGTTTCAGGTGACGACACCAGAACTTCTTATATCGACTCAACAGGCTTCAGCCCCAACCCCTTTTAATTCTGAGCCATTGCTGTTGGACTTTGTGGTCAAGGTATTCTTTCCGATTTCACTTTCCTTGGTATATAATTTGTTGTAGCTGTGGTCTCTGGGCCATTTGCATATCAGGTTGTTCTTCATTTGGAAGGTCTCATAGTGAGCTGTTGTCAAAGGGCATGGCGGGCTGCAGCTGCTTGGTCATCGTCAATATGGTTCCTTTGAGTCGGACAGATTTTTGTGGTGGTGGAGCTTTTAAAAAATTCAGATCCTTCAGACATGGCACTGATTTCTTGACGGTCTGATGTAAGGACTCAAAGTGTGCACCTGAATGCAGGCAGCTGGTGTGATACTGTCCCTGTTCACTGGAAACCCTTCAGCGATGCCCTCTGGCTTGGGGTCGGACACTAGCAGTGCGGGGACGGGCACGTTCCTGCTCCCTCTGCTCAGCCCCTTGTCATCTGGGAGTGAAGGGAAGCCCCCAAACCAGCCAGCGAGTTGTCTCCCCGGCTCAGAGACCGCGTTCACAGAATCACAGAATGGTTCAGGTTGGAAGGGACCTTAAAGATCATCCAGTCCCACCCCCGTGCCCTGGGCAGGGACACCTCCCACCCGACCAGGTTGCTCCAAGCCCCGTCCAACCTGGCCTTGAACCCCTCCAGGGATGGGACGTTGACAACTTCCCTGGGCAACCTGTTCCAGTGCCTCACCACCCTCACAGTAAAGAATTTCTTCCCGATATCCAATCTAAATCTACCCTCTTTCAGTTTGAGGCCGTTACCCCGTGTCCTATCATTGCACTCCCTGATAAAGAGTCCCTCCCCATCCTTCCTGTAGGCCCCCTTTAGGGACTGGAAGGCTGCTATGAGGTCTCCCTGGAGCCTTCTCTTCTCCAGGCTGAACAACCCTAACTTTCTCAGCCTGTGTGATGCCTTTCATTGGTTCCTGTGGTTGGAGAGAGCTCAGGAGCCTCCTGCCGTGTCAACGGGACTCCTCTGCATTTTCTCCTGTCTGCCTGGAATGGATTTTACACCTGAGCGGTTATTTTTGGTGGTACAATTCCTACCTGTCCCAAATGGGACATTTTGTCTCTTGTTACAACTCACAGAGCTAGACGGGGCTGCTGGTTTCATGCTGTGCGGCATCGACACATGATGCCCTTGTAAACATTACTGTCAGCAGTCGCAATTCCATCTCTATTGTCCCAATAAGATTTCATGCTTGACAGTGCCTGACTTTTTTTTCTGAAAGTCGACTAATAAGAAATAGTCATGTAGCGGGTTTTTCCTTCTCTGATTCCTCAGTTTTCCAGTTGCTTCCCCAAGAACCGAGGCCTGGCCGTTCTCTCTTCATTCTCGCCCAGGTTTCCTTCTAGGCAGGAGGACGCAGGAGGTGGCATTTCTGGAAGAGTGAGGTTTTGTGACACAGCAGAGCCTGTCTTCTGTGTAGCCCCAGTCGGGGCAACAGAGAAGAGTTCCCATCCCTCATGGCCTTGGCTGGCAATGGGGAGAGTGGCCAAGGCCTGGTGCGGGTGGTCCAGGGTAGGAGGAACATAATTATAGATGTGCCCGAATCCAAGGAAGTTTTTTTTTGGAGCTGTTTAGGTGTGTGGCTTTGAGTTTTGAATTTGAGTAACTCTTCAGTTTACCCATTCTCCCTCTCTTACATCCACGTGGTCCTTCTTGCAGAGGTGTTTGGTGCCTGACAGCTTGACCACCATGGCACCTTAGTGGGTCAGTTTACTTTAAAGAGGGAAGTCAGAGTGTGGGGGTGCTGAGAAATCCGTTCATGGTTCCCTGGGAAGTTAGTGTCCAGTGTGTGAAACCAGCGTAAACCTGTGGGACCTCTTGGTCTTGTTCCTGTTTACCAGGTCGCCCTTCCAGAGCCTCCTTGCAGCCAAGGTAAGCTCCTGAGGACGCTCCCTCCCAGGATGCTGTGGATGAAAACGGAGCCGTTGAGTCGGTGACTTGGCTCCTGAGTATCGTAGAATCATAGAATAGTTTGGGTGGGAAAGGACCTTTAACAGCCATCTAGTCCAACCCCCTGCCGTGGGCAGGGACATCTTCAACTATACCCAGAATGACAGACTCACCGACTCACAGAACGATAGGGACTGGAAGGGACCTCTGGAGGGCATCCAGTCCAGCCCCCTGCCAGAGCAGGGTCACCCAGAGCAGGTTGCACAGGAACGCATCCAGGTGGGTTTTGAGTATCTCCAGAGATGGAGACTCCACCACCTCTCTGGGCAGCCTGTGCCAGGGCTCTGCCACCCTCACAGGAAAGAAGTTCCTCCTCATGTTGAGATGGAACATCCTGTGATCAAGTTTGTGCCCGTTACCTCTTGTCCTGTCACTGGGAGCTACTGAAAAGAGCCTGGCCCCATCCTCCTGACACCCACCCTTTAAGTATTTATAAGCGTTGATAAGATCCCCCCTCAGTCGTCTTTTTTCCAGGCTGAAGAGACTCAAGTCCCTCAGACCCCAGTTACTCAAAGCCCCGTCCAACCTGACCTGTAATGTTTCCAGGGACGGGGCATCCACAGCCCCTCTGTGCAGCCTGGACTGGTGTCTCACCACCCTCAGTGTAAAAGAATTTTTCCTTATATCTGGTCTAAACCTACACTCTGTGAGTGGAAAATTTGTTTTTCTGTGGGGTATTCATGCGTGGTTCCCCCGGCCACTGCTGGGGTGGGATTCCCCGGCCGATGGTAAGCACCAAGGACAAGCTCTCACCACAGTTCCTGGGATGCTCCCTGGCAGAGTGAGGGCTGTGGAGGCGGTGGGAGGAGCGGGTGTAGTGGCAGCGGTGGGCAGGCAATGTGGGGCAGGGCCGTGGCGGTGGGGGGCTGCCCCTCGCCGCTGTGCAGAGCGGGTCCCTCGGGCAGCGGTGGGACTGGTCGTCACCGGCCAAAGCCGTCTCCCTCCGCTGAAGCTCCCAGCGCTCTCCTCGCTTAAGGAGAGACACAAATCTTCCTGTGCGGGCTGTGAGCTTCAGCATCACCTTGCACCACCAGCCATGGCACCACGCCTGCTGTGCACCCGTTTGTCACCTTGGAGATGAAAACGAGCCAAAATCGTTAATCTCTGTTCTGTCCTGTGGCTCTCCCAGCTGGGAGGCTTTCCTCACCTCTGATATTTAAAAAAAAGTAATGGTGCTGCTTGAATTTGCTTCCTGACGCCCATGCTGAGTTTGTAAGCTGGTCACATCTAACCAGTTACCACAAAATTGATTCTGGAGCCTTCTGTTTAGAAACCTGCAAGGTACATCCCAGGCAATCGCGCTATCTCCATCAGGCTCTGAATGAACCAGTCAATAATCACCATTGCAAAGGGTGCAAAGGTCTTTCTTATTACCCTTGATATTTTTTTATGAGCATCTCTACATAGGGAATAGCTATATGGATGGGCAGATGGGATATAGATGGTCACTATACATCTGTATATATATAGTATATATGTGTATAGATAGATCTAGGTTGGTATACGTAGATGGGTGCGTTCCTCATAGCTTGTTCTCTTGCTTTCTGAATGCATCATTCAAATACATGGGCCCAGATTTTTAAACCAGCCTTAGCTAAACCTGTACAGTTTGTGTCCAAATCTGGTGCTTGGAGTCAGGTTTGCGGAGACCAGTTAAGAGCCACCCCTGTGAGCATGGGGCTGCGCCGGCTCATCCCAGTGTGTTCCGGTGAACCCGTTGTCCTGGCCGGCACCGCCTCATGCAGGAGAGACGGTGGCCTTTCGGGTTGATGGGATTGGTTCTCTTTGGTGGGTACCGTGCTTAGCTGGAGGAACGTGCATGCATGGGGATGTGTTTGCTCTCGCATTGTTTGACTGTGCCCCGTCCTCATGTACCGAGCTGGTGTGCTCAGCATGGGGGAGTGGCGGAGACACCTGTGTAAGGGCTCCCTCTGCGTCCACAGAGGTTGTAACCAATTTTCTTGGCTTGTTTTGATGGGCTTTTGCTCTCCCCTGCTTTTCCCTGGGTGACCCCACACGGTCTGTGGGGAGCCGAAGGTGGCGTGGGCAGCACGGGGCAGGGGGGGTTTGGTCCTGTGCCGTGCCTGTGGGTCGAGTGCACTCTGCCCCTGAGGGACCTCACCTCTTCATCACCAGTTGGCACTCCCCTGGTCGCTCTTCTGCTCCGCTTTACCTCCTGGGCACCCTCCAGATCCCACCGCTGCTGTAGACCTCTGGCTGCCGGGGACATTCATGTTTATCACTGATGCCCATCTGCCAGCCCTCCAACCCCGATGGAGTGACTTGGTCTCGTCTTCTTTCCCTCTCGCTGCAGGCATGGGCAGAGGTGTAGGTAGAACATGGTGATGGGGTGTGAGTTTGCTTGTGAAGTGGGGTGTTTTGGGATCTTGTGCCGGCACTCATCACCACTTCTGGAAGGTCGCAGCAGCGAGGGAATGGTGTCTCACTCACTGCTTTGGTACATAAGCACCAGCAGGTGCCATGTCCTTTCTCCAGGTGAGAGGAGACCCAGGGCTGCTGTGGCGGGGAAGGGTGGTGAGCACCCCCTGTCCCCGTCCCCGTCCCCACGTCTGCTCACTGTGTGTCACAGCCGGCTCACATGGCTGCTTGTCACGGCAGCAGCTCATAACTTCCATCAGCTCTGGCCACCCCGTCACCTCCTGAAATAGAGCTGTTGGGGAGCAGCACCCACGCTAATGAGGGTCCCCGCCGGTGGGACGTGCGGAGATGGCCCTCAGCGGCTGATGAGTGTTGCGGATGCTGCAGGAGGGAGTGGGGTGGGCACAGCACACAGAGCCGAAACCCGGCTGCCGGGTGGGCACTGTCAGCTATTGAAAACAAATCATAAATGGCAATACCAGGTACAATTGCATCGAGATGGCAGAGGTCCTGAGGAGTCCTGATGGGCTGCCGATAGTCGGTTGAAACAAATTGCCCAGTGCTGTGATACCTCAGCTCCCAATAACAGAGGGCAAATGGCCTTCCAGGGGGAGATATAGATTTTCCTTTGAGATATGGAAAGGGAAATAAATTAAATTATGTTCGAACATAGGGTTCTCTCTCTCTCTCTCTCACTCTCTCTCTCTCTCTCTCTTTAAGAAAAAGAAGGGGAGAGAGAAGGAGGAAGGGAAATGGGGGGAAAGAGAAAGAGACAGAAAATAAGCTTCAGCAGGCATTTGCAATTTAATTGATATTTGGCGGCAGGAAGCCAATCAGTATAAGTAAATTGACGTTATAAGATAAAAATAATCGCCTAATGGAATGCCTTCCCCCACGGCTGCGGCAGGCCAAATAAATACGGCATCGCGTGTCGAAGCAGCGTGGCGGCCGCTCCTGGGCACAGCCTGCACCGGCGGGGCTCGGCACGGGCTGCGCATCATTTTTATGGCATCTGTCTCCGCTCCCCGAGAGCGGGCAATGAGGGGTTGCGCATTGATTGCCGCCCCAGCCAACGGCGGCTGAGGGAGAGACCGTAATTAATGGCTTTATTTGCTGGAGCACTGCTGAGAACAATCGAGTGTGTTATGGTAACGACTGGTGCCCGTGTTCAGCAGCACGGGGGAGCCCGGCGGGCAGCCCCCGGGCACCGGCACCCTCTCCGTGGCCAGGCGAGGTGGCGGACGGGAGCCGTCGGCGCTCGGGGGGCTCGGCCGGTGCGGGCAAGCAGCTGGGGACGATGCTGGGGTGGGCACCGGAGCGAGCTCCTGGTTCATCCCAGCGGTGGTGGTGGGGCAGACCCCGGGTCGTTGGCCCGTCTGCGGCAGAGCTGCTGCGGTATCTTCGGGAAGAGGGAAATCAGCAACGGGCGCTGGTGGAGGGACCCCTTGTTTCCTACCAGGTGGGGTAGTGGCTGCCCGACCCCCCTGTCTTTGCAGCCACCCCCAGCCACTGCCATCGTGCCTGCTGCCTAGCGGTAGCAGGGTTAGCTTTGCGCGTTGCAACTTTTCTGTCTTTCCTTTCTTTTTTTTTTTCTAAAAAAAATATGTCTCTTTCTGAGATTTCCGCTGGCGTGGTGCAAACCAGGCATTTTTGTGAATGGTGCATGGTTCCGTGGTGTTGGCACTAGCTTTGGCTGGGGCGTGGGATGGTGGCGGCGGCTTTGCCGAGCACGTCTTGTGAAGAACCTGTGGCCATGTGTAAGTGTTTGTGCATACGCACGTATATGTATGTGAGGAGGAAAAATTTTAGGCAACGGTGCATCCTGAATGTGCGTCCTTTCTTCCTGAAGGAAATAACGTCAAGAAGAGAGGTGGGGAAGTAAAACCATGAAAAATTATAATGAACCCTTCCCAGAGAACCTGTAAATCTTCTCGAAGGAAAAGTGCCTGTCATTTAGTTAACTATTTGTTGTTCATCACAAAGCACAAAGTCGGAGATACTTTCAGTTGTCAATTAACCGAAACTAATTTACCTTAAAAAGCCTGTCAACTCCCCCTAAAAAATTTCATTTTTTGTTTGGCAAAGCATTTGAGACAAAAGCTACAATGAAGAATAATCATGCCTTGAACAAGTTCTAGGAAATAATTTTAAGAGTTTGCTTACACCTGAACCACTGATATTCTAAAATACCTGTTCTGTTGCCCCCGTTGCATGGAGTGGCAGTTCGGTCTCTTGGGCTGCGTGCGTTTTCGCTCGCAATGAGAAGAGTGCCTCGGCGAGCGCTCCGGGTGACGGTCTGCACCCGAGCATGGGCGGCAGAGCTCTGAATGCTGGGACCCACCGGGGGCGGCAGCACGTGGCGGGCGAGGAGGCGCTGGGGCCGGGACTTGGTCACTCTCAAGGAGTGAGGATTATTTACTTTTTAATAGTTGTATTAAATACATGTATTTATATTAATAGATACAGATATATAGATAAATAGATACATAGATATATAAATAGATGATAGGATAAGAGGAAAAGGCCTCAAGTTGCACCAGGGGAGGTTTAGGATGGATATTAGGGAAAATTTCTTCTCCACAAGGGTTGTCAAGCGTTGGAACAGGCTGCCCAGGGCAGTGGTGGAGTCGCCATCCCTGGAGGTACTTAACAGATGTGCAGACGCGGTGCTGAGGGACGTGGCTTAGTGGTAACTTGGCAGGGCTGGGTTAACGGTTGGACTCTGATCTTTCCAGCCTCAATGATTCTGTGATTCTATGATTCTATATAAGCTGATGACTTTATATTTAAATGGTTTTGAACTGGAAAGCTGAAATAACTTTCATTTGAAAGTCTTGGGGTATGCTCTCTCGAGACATTCAGGATTTTCCCCAGTAGGGCTTTGTGTCACGCAGTTCTTCAGAAATGATCCCTGCCTGTGAACAAGACTCAGTTTTAGTCAATCAACATTTTCCTGCAGAAGAAAAAAAATCTCAAAAATTTCCCTGTCACTGCAGGTTTGCAGTGCAGTTGGAGTCGTGTCCCCCACCCTTGGCTGCTGCGGCACTGGGCGAACCCAGAAAGGCGAGACCTCTGTCTGCCACGCCAGGCGGTCGCTCTCAGACCACCGTTACCAGTTCTGAGAAAATACTGGTTTGCCAACAGCCGACTGTTGGGAAGGGAAAGGGAACATTCAGATCCAGCAGTCTTCAAAAGTTATTTGCCAAGCTCTAGCCATATATAGAGAGAATCATAGAATCATAGAGTTGCCCAGCTTGGAAGGGACCTTTCAGATCATCGAGTCCAACCACCAACCTAACATTGACAAAAACCATCACTAAACCATATTGCTAAGCACTACATTTACCTGTCTGTTAAATACCTCCAGGGATGGCGATTGCACCACTGCCCCGGGCAGCCTCTTCCAAGGCTTAATAACCCTTTCAGTGTAAAAATTTTTCCTAATATCCAATCCAAACCTCCCCCGGTGCACCACTGCCAAACTTGAGGCCGTCTCCTCTTGTCCCATGGCCTGTTCCTTGGGAGAAGAGCCCGACCCCCCCTGGCTCCCCCCTCCTTCCAGGGAGCTGCAGAGAGCGAGAAGGTCTCCCCTCAGCCTCCTTTTCTCCAGGCTGAACACCCCCAGCTCCCTCAGCCGCTCCTCACAGGGCTCGTGCTCCAGACCCCTCACCAGCTCCGTTGCCCTTCTCTGGACACGCTCCAGCACCTCAAGGTCTTTCTTGTCATGAGGGGACCAAACCTGGACACAGCCCTCGAGGTGGGGCCTCACCAGTGCCCAGTAGAGGGGGACGGTCACCGCCCCAGTCCTGCTGGCCACACTGCTCCTGACACAGGCCAGGACGCTGTTGGCCGCCTTGGCCACCTGGGCACACTGCTGGCTCGTNTCTGCCAGGCAGCTCCCCAGCCACTCTGGCCCAGCCTGTGGCGTTCATGGGGTTGGTGTGACCCAAATACAGGACCTGGCACTTGGCCTTGTTGAACCTCATACCAAGATATATGTACCGTATGTAAAAGAAATACATATATATCTAAAATATATATATATCTATGTAAATATATATATATGTGTGTGTATGGGTGTGTGTGTTTTATATATATATAAAAAAAAAGAAATACATCTATATCTATATATCTAAAAATATATAAATTATTTTTTTCCCCCTGGAGGATTTATCCCATTGTATGGGAGGGGTGCAATGATTGTAGGAAGACTGGCGCAGACAGGAGCGAGGGCGTTCTCAGCTGGTGGCGACATGGGGCTGTTCCCAGCGTGTTTGTCTCGAGTGAGGCTGCAGGAACAGTCTCACCTGCTTGAGAGGTCGGTGGCAGAATTCCCATGACACAGACCAAAAAGTGACCCGCTCAGCCTCCCTCTGAATGAAAGCATGTTCTGAAATAGTAGAAATTTGTGCAGGGAGATTCCCCAGTACTTGCTTAGTGAGGGCATCCGTGTGATAAGCACAGTGTCAAGGGAGTTGTACTGTGGATTGCTGAGTTTACTGCAGGATAAATAATTAACGTTTAGATGACACTAATTAATTACAGTAATTAGCAAAGAGCTACACTGTTTTTCCTTAAAAGTAAAATCTTGGCCGATTAATTTTGTTCTGTGCCCAGTGCATCAGAACATTTGAGGCAGAACCGTAAGACACAAACATATTCAGGGAGATGTCATTTTCTTTGGGTCACCGACTGCCTGTTTGTCCTCTTCTGTTCTGCACTTTTACAAAAACCAGGAGTGCGGATGCAAGAATACATTTAGAAAGCTGAAATAGTGATACTAAAAGCAAACATGACGTTTCACTGCCTCTGCACTTAACCAGCCAATGTGACACCCTCGCACGTGCTGTGAGCTCCTCTCCCCGGGCAGGGGGACGGGACCCCCCGGGCTGGGCTCGGCTCCGCATGTGAGCGGGGGAGAGCGGGACCCTCTGTCTGCCTGGGACCAGCGGGGACCCACAGCACCGCGACCTGCAAAAGGCACCCGTGAAGGGCTCCCCCTCTGCCTGACAGAGGCTGCCAGCGGCTCCCCATGTGCTCTCTCCTCCTTCTCCTCTCCTCCTCCTTCTCTTCCTTTTTCTCCTTCTCCTTCTCCTTCTCCTTCTCCTTCTCCTTCTCCTTCTCCTTCTCCTTCTCCTCCTTCTCCTTCTTCTCCTTCTTCTCCTTCTCTTCCTCCTTTTCCTCCTCCTCTTTGTCCTCTTCCTCCTCCTCTTCCACCTCCTCCTGTTCCTCTTACGCTTCATCCTCCTCCTCCTTCTGCTTCTCCTATTTTCTCCTTCTCCTTCTCCTCCTCCTCCTCCTCCTCTTTGTCTTCATCCTTCTCCTTTTCTTCCTGCTCTTCCTCCTCTTCCTCTTCCTTCTCCTCCTCTTCCTCCTCCTCCTCTTCCTCCTCCTCCTCAGTGCGAAATCAGGTGGGGGTCAGAAATGGTAGTGTCTGACTTTCCTGTTAGAGACCTGTCCCCCTTGGATGGGCGTGGTGTCGCAGGAGCAAGGCGGGGTGCTGAGGGCTGCCAAAGTCAGCACATTGCCGCCTCCCCCCACGTCTGCGTGCATGCGTGTGCATGTGTGTGCTCACCCGTCGGCGCCATGGTGAGACCCGTGCATGCTGGTGTGCGGAATCCTGCTCAGCACACCTCGTTCCTTTGCGGCATCTCCCAAATCCGGATGTGGGAGCTGCGGTGGCAGCATCGTGGCTCCCTTCTGGAGAGGGATGCTGGGGCTGGGAGACGCCAAGGGCTTCCCCGCGCAGGGGGGTTGCAGCCGGCAGGACCTCCCAGAGGTGTTGTCCCCCCGGGCACCGCTGGGTGACCCCCCTGGCACTGCTGTGCGACCCCCCTGCCTGTGGGAGCCCCCGGACCATGCCGCAGGCAGCAAACCGCATCCTGCGCCCTGTGGCAGTGGGTGGCCTCGGAGGAGCTGCCCAGAGGCGCAGATCGGGCATGGTCTCACCACCCACGCACTGCACGCCCATCTCTGGCTAACGGCAGCAGCCGCCTCAGTGGGATCCAGAAATCCCCTTGGCATCCCTCCTTCAGGAGCTGGTTTGATGGACATTCTCCATCATCCACCTCTCCGCTTGGAGGAGGACAGAACGTGGAGAAGTGCCGTGCTCCGCTGCTGTTGCCAAGCCGAGGTGATGGACGCCGGGCAGGCAGCAGTGACGGCCGCGTGCCCGGCAGTGCTCGCGTCCCGCCGTGGTGACAGGTGTGGTTTAAGCATGAAAAGGCGCATTGGACCCCGGCCCGGGGATTCCTGCGGCTCGTGGCTGGTGCGGGAGAGCGCAGCCGCTTTCAGGCAGAGAGAAGGTGCAGCTGAAGGGAGATGGATGTCCAGATTCAGCTCCTGGGTGTACAAAGTAAACGGAACGATTTTTGAGGCGTAAAAACCTGCATTACACAGTGTGGAGGATCTTTAAAAGTTAATTTTGCCCGATTAATGCATGTGGATAAAATATACCATTAAACTTGCACTTTGTAGAACTTGTAAAAATCTACAGGTGCATGGAATCATAGAATTGTCTAGGTCGGAAGGGACCTTTAAGGCATATTGTATTTTATAACAGTGTTTTATTCCTGTGTTTTGCATTACGTGTGTAAGCCATTCCGCTGAACTCCATCAAGACGTTTCTTTGTTTCGTTGTAAGTGGGCACATTTGCAGATTTGAGACCACAATCCTGGATTTTGTAAAATGAGGCTTTGTTTACTTTATGCACAAGAAGAGTCTGCAGGTGTTAACAGCTTTCTCTGAGTGCCGTTTGCAGACTAGTGGATGGAGAATACTGTGTCCAGCTTTGGAGTCCCCAACAGCAGAAGGACACGGACCTGTTGGAGCGGGGCCAGAGGAGGCCCCGGAGAGGCTGGGAGGGCTGGAGCCCCTCTGCTGTGAGGACAGGCTGAGAGAGCTGGGGGGGTTCAGCCTGGAGAAGAGAAGACTCTGGGGAGATCTTCCAGCCCCTTCAAGTCCCTCAAGGGGCTCCAGGAAAGCTGGGGAGGGACTCTGGAGCAGGGAGGGGAGCCATGGGATGAGGGGGAATGGTTTTACACTGAAAGAGGGGAGATTTAGGTGAAATCAGGTGGAGAAATTCTCTGCTGTGAGGGTGGTGAGCCCCTGGCCCAGGTTGCCCAGAGCAGCTGTGGCTGCCCCATCCCTGGAGGGGTTCAAGGCCAGGTTGGACGGGGCTTGGAGCAACCTGGGCTGGTGGGAGGTGTCCCTGCCAGGGCAGGGGGGTGGCACTGGGTGGGCCTTTAAGGTCCCTTCCAACCCAAAACACTCTATGATTCTATGATAACTGGCCAGGGTTATCGTACCGAGTGATCATCCCTCTCTGCATAGACCCCGTCGGTCTGTGTTTGCATGTCCTACCACTGCTTTTCCTTTAGCCTTCAGATTTTGGTCTCACAGTATTTTTCAAGCTGCAAATCCTCTCCCAGTTGGTTGCAACCAGAGGCCAGCTTGCCATTTCCAAAGACACGCAGAGCACCATTTCATCTTCAGCCTGCTTTGGTCCATGTAGCCCAAGCACACCTAGAAACGATTTTTTGAAAGAAATGATGAAAGGATGTGTTGTAGCATGGTGTGGAAGTAGGCATAAACTATGTTAAAATAGCTTCAAGGAGCTTATAACAGCCATTTGAAAATGCACTTTGGAGCTGTGAGTACATGAAATAAAGTGCACGTCTCCACAGCTTGCTGCTGAACACAGCTTACAAAAACGGATTAGGAAAAGAATCAGTTTCTTGCAATCATTTGTTAGTAAACTTGTAATGATTTACTTTATATATTTAGTTACTGCGGTTATATCTCCCCTTAAGTATTATAGAAGTCACAGAAAGGTAATATAAAGTTATTTCTCCCCTTAAGTGTTACAGAAGCCACAGAAAGGTAAGCCCACCCCGGCGCTGTGGCTGCCCGGGGCTTGCCCAGGCGCCCGGTGTCCCCCGAGGCCCCGTGAGCTGCAGGGGACCCAGGTGCCCCCTGTGCGCGAGGGGGCTGGGGGCATCCGCTGCCCTGCGCAGCCTCTTCCTTCTGACCTCCCTCTCTGTGCTTCCAAATTCCCCGCTGAGGGGGAGGGAGGTAGCACTGACACCATTTTTGCTGCTTTTTGAACATAAAACTGCATCAGAAGAGTGATGGCGAAACCCACAGAAACCACTTCACTCCCTCAAGCTTCTGTCCTTGGCTGGGCCCTGCCCCGTGGTGGTGCTGGTGGCCGTGGCCATGGCTGTGGCTCCCCAAGGGCGCTGCGGGGAGGCTGACGGCTTGGGACGGTCAGGACGACCACCCGTGCTGTCTCCTGTGCTGAGACCCCCACTGGGGTGGGCACCTCTGTGCGGCGAGCTTGGCGAGCTTTGCCGCTGCCCTGGCGCGTGGCAGGGGATGGTCTGGAGAGCCCCAGGGCGCCCAGCTCCCTCCACAGCCCTTGCCAGAGCCGCGGCAGCAGAGCCAGCCCAGGCCTGCCCCAGGATGCTCTGACCCGGCGTCCTGCACCTGTGGAGCTTGTGGTGCGAGCAAAGCGCCTGGGGAGGAATAACGCCCTGCACCAGGACAGGTTGGGGCTGACCTGCTGGAGGGCAGCTCTGCAGAGAGGGACCCAGGGGTCCTGTTGGACAACAAGTTGACCTTGAGCCAGTAACGTTCCCCATTTGGCCAAGAAGGCCAATGGTCTCCTGGGGTACATTGACAAGAGTGTGGCCAGCAGGTCAAGGGAGCTCATGCTCCCCCTCTGCTCTGCCCTGGTGGGGCCACATCTGGAGCACTGGGTCCAGTTCTGGGCTCCCTGGTTCAAGAAGGACAGGGAGCTGCTGGAGAGGGGACAGCGGAGGCTACAAGGATGGTGAGGGACTGGAACACCTCGCTGGTGAGGAAGGGCTGAGAGCCCTGGGGCTGTTCAGCTGGAGAAGAGCAGGCTGAGAGGGGATCTCATCAATGCTCAGCAATATCTAAAGGGCGGGTGACAAGAGGATGGGGACAGACTCTTGTCAGTGGTGCCCGGGGACAGGACAAGGGGCAACGGGCACAAACTAGAACATGGGAAATTCCATCTCAACGTGAGGAAAAACTCAGGGAGGGGAACGGGGAGGGCACACGGCCACATCCTTTCCTGTGAGGGTGGCAGAGCCCTGGCACAGGCTGCCCAGAGAGGTGGTGGAGTCTCCGTCTCCGGAGACATTCCAAACCCGCCTGGAGATGCGTTCCTGTGCCACCTGCTCTGGGTGACCCTGCTCTGGCAGGGGGTTGGACTGGAGGATCTCCAGAGGTCCCTGCCAACCCTGGTCATTCTGGGATTCTGGGATTCTGAGAAGAGCCAGGGTCCCCCCTTGCTGCTGGCTGGGGTGAGGGCAGCCGGGACTGTGGTGGCGGTGGCCCTGTGCAGGCTGCACAGCCTGTGCAGGAGCAAAGGGTGGGATGGAGGGAAGGCGGGGGGCAGGCAGGGCGTACCCTGGACATGCATCCAAATGGCGGGTGGGAAATGGCTGAAGACCCCGTGCCGCCCGGTGCTAGGTGGGTGTAGGCAGGTGTTGGGTGTAGGCAGGTGTTGGGGGCAGGGTCGGTCGGGGCAGCCCCCGGGGCAGTGTGGCACCGACAACGGCCGGTGTGTGCAGCTGCGCCGTGCAGCGGGACGCAGCCCTGGTGTGCCACAAAACCGGTGTTTTCCCTCCTTGCTCAAGTGATGGTGTGGGGTGGAGGTGGCCAGCGCTCACCAGAGGGCAGGAGGCTCGGGCTGCTCGGGCTCCTCGTGTCTTCACACCCATCCCGACTGCAAAATCAGTAAAATAGCCCTAAAAACACAACGCAAAGGCAGGAGTGTTCAGCAAATCCCCCCACACGGGTTTTTCCGAGCCTGGAGGCAGGACAATGCGCTGCCATCGGCAGATGCTGGTCGCTCTGTCTCCAGGAGGAGCAGAGCTGGTCCAAGTATATCTAACAGGTCAAGCCTTGAAATGAAGAAGCAATAAGCCACTGAAATGGTACTATCACCGAAACATGATTGATCAATTGAATTCTATCAGAGACAGTGGGCAGTGAGATTAACTCAGGCCTGATGGGTTCAATGAGTTAAAGCATGATGTTCATTTCAGCTTCATTTCACCAGTCTTTGCTTGTGAAATTGGTCAATCAATAGAGGTTGAAGATCATATATATATATATTGGTGACCATCTTATAGGGAATATAATCTAGCGTAGTCAGCTCCTGACTCCGGCCGCCTTCAGTGGGTAATGGAGACAGAGCAGAGACTCTATCAGTGCCATCGAAATGGCCTGATATCTTCTCCAAATGAAAAGTATTTTTGGATCTCTGATGATTTATCTTTTTTTTCCCCTCTTTCTCACTTTGATCTACGGCAAAACCCATACCCATCTTCGTGAAATATAGTGATTTCTCTTGAAAATATTTGCGCGATGATCAGCTGTATACACTTCAAAATATAAAGCTTCTTTTTAGTGATACTGTCCTTTGAAAAAATAAATAACAGTGCTTAGAAAACTCAAATAGTGTAAATGCAAAGATCTCTCACTGTGTATGTGGTTCTGAAAACTGGGAAGAGCTGCCAAATGCACACAATCCCGAGAAGGTGGCATGAAAATTCAGTTTACGTTTTAAACAAAGCCTTCCAAATGGTAATTAAAACAAAGTCTTTATCTTCTCTGGACTGATTTACAGGCATGCTACAAGGAAACAAATCACCTTTTTGCCTCCTGGTAATATTTCATTTGCTTCATAATGTTTTAAATGTGGTGAATAACATCCTTCCTAATTAGCCTGCATTTCCCTGTAAGGTGGAGTAATTAGGTATGATACCAGGTAATGAAGTTGGACAGTACAAATTAGAGACAGAAACCATGTCCTTTATGAATATGGGTTGTTCGTGGTACTAGCTATTTACTTCCTTGATCAACCCTGTAAAAACACGCTGTTTAAAAAAAAGAAAACAACCTGAAAACCTGAAACCGGAAGATCCTCTTTTTCGTCAGAAAAGCAGCGCATCAGACAGATGTACCACAGAAGTGTGCACTTCATGGTAAATCATTATTATTAATTATGCTGGCAGTATTATTCCAGTAGGATTCATGGGTGACACACGTTTCTCAGCCTCTGTCACCCGGCTGAGGTCTTTGGCTGGAGGCCCACGCGCTCAGACCAGGGCAGGGTCTGTCCCCGAACAAAAAAAGACAAGGTGGACTTGATCTTTTTCTTTATTTCAGTGGTTTTTATTGGTACTTTTATATTCTGCCTTTTTTTTAAATGATAAGCTTTAGGGCTTTTAAACATGCTCTGGTGTTTAGTGAGGAAAGGGTTGAGGGTCATTTGCTCGCCTTATTTTGGCCCATAGTCTTAGAAACGTATAGGCAAAACGCTATTTTAAATCAAATGAGTTACATGGTGAGTATCAATAAAAATCTGTTTTAGGCATATATAGCAATTTCAAATGTTCTGCTGTTTCAGAAAACACGTTATGGACAATGTCCTGGTTTCAGCTGGGATAGAGTTAATTTTCTTCCTAGTCGCTGCTGTGTTTTGGAGATAGTATGAGAATAATGTTGCTAACACATATTGTTTTGGTTGTTGCTAAGTAATGTTGACGTTAGTCAAGGACTTTTTCAGCTTCCCATGGAAGCTGAGAGGGTGCATAGACAGGATGAGCTGGCCCAAGGGATATTCCATTCCATAGATGTCGTTCTCGGTATATAAATGGGGGTTGGCTGGGGTCAGGAATCCATGATCACTGCTGGGGATGGGCTGGGCGACCGATGGTCAGGTGGTGAGACCAACTTGTGTTGTATCACTTTATTTTGTATATTCTTTTATTATTATTACTATTATTTTCCTCTTCTGTTGCTGATCTTCTAAACTGTTTTTATCTCAACCCATGGTTCCCCTCCCCTTTTCTCCCTCTTCTTCCTACCCTGCTGGGGGGGTCAGGAGGGATAGACCGTCTGTGTGGTCCTAGTTGCTGGCTGGGGTTAAACCACAACAGAAAAGTATTTAGCTGTAAAAGTACATTAAAAAAAACTAAATCGCAATTTCTCAATCTCTTTAAACTGATCTTGCCGTTTGCTTAGGTCCCCAGAAAATAACTTGCTTTTAGTTAACGAAGACGTAGTATTTCTGGATGACAGCCATGCCACTTAGAGAGCCTTTGGTCATCAAGACCGTGCATGGTGTCTCTTCTCAGAGGTGGATCTGTTCTGTGCCTGAATCTTCACAGGCTGCCCAGATTCTGGTTAGCCATAGGAAATCTTTGGTGGTGTGTGACATTAACATTATGTTAGCCTTCAGCTGACCAAGCCAGGGTGGTTTCTTTGGAAGCGTGCCCAGCTTTTGTTTTGAAACCATGGGTCATTTTTCTGGGTAAAATACGAACAGGGAAGAAGTTGTTCCTGCAGTTCGGAGTGAGGAACGATGGCTTTTCCCTGTGCCTAGCAAGTGCCCGCTGGTGAATGGGGAACCAAGGAGGGGGTGTGCCTGGGACATTGCCCCATTCAAAGGTGTACCCAACTCGGCAAGTCATAGAATCATAAATCGTTTGGGTGGGAAGGGACCTTAAAAACCATCTCGTTCCACCCCCCTTCCCTGGGCAGGGACACCTCCCACCAGCCCAGGTTGCTCCAAGCCCCGTCCAACCTGGCCTTGAACTCCTCCAGGGATGGGGCAGCCACAGCTTCTCTGGGCAACCTGGGCCAGGGGCTCACCGCCCTCAGACTGAAAAATTTCTTCCCAAGTCCCCGCTGCAGGTCCAGGCTGGACCATGCCCCAAGAGAAGCCGAGCCATGCCCAGACCAGCAGGTATGGTGCTTCTGGCGTCATGCTGGGAGGGAGGTGCGTTGTGTCAGAGGTGGTTCAGAAAGTGGTGGTCTAATGGCACCACCTTGTCCCATCTGTAAGATCTGCTGGAGATAAGGGATGAAACGTTTGCCTGAGAAGAATGTCCTCTTTTGCATTTAGAGGAGTATTATATCTGTGCTCTTCATTAGCATTTCTGGAAAGGTGCCATTGGACTGGGAACTAACTGTTTTGCAGAGTAGGTAGGTACACACGTAGTGCTACTGTCAACAAAACATAACCCTCCTAGGTGGATGCATTGATTATATGAAAAATGTTTTTACCACTCCCTGGAGCATATTTATAACCCAAAGTGTTTCAAACCTGCCAACAGTATTTTAATTATCGAAGATATTCTAGAGCATTCAAACAATGCGTAATGCTAATGGTAATTATCTCACATTTATATAATGTCTAACAACCAAATGCATCCCAAAGACCTTCACGAACTTTCAGGTGTAATGTGCAGCGTGTAGAAAGTCCTTTACTCGTGCAGTGAAAGGCAGGACTTACCTGCTGTTAGTCCGAGTTCGGGAAGCACAGTGAAAAAGAACAAGTTATCGCTTCGTTCACGGGACGCAGAGAGAGAGTGATAATGAGAGCGAGTGATGCTTGGGGGGTTCCCAGTCTCCTCTCACCAAAGTGCTGGGGGCTCTGGGCAGCGACAACCACCACGGTGGTCCCAGCCCGGCCCCATTCCTGATGGGTCCCTCCCCGGCAGCGAACCCTGCAGGCACTGACCCCTGTCTCAGCGCAGCGCGGACGCCATGGGGAGCACGTTGCAGGGGCTGGTCCTGTCCCAGCCCCTCGGGAAGGCATGTGGGGACCACCTGGAGGCACGCGGGGAGGCAGCCCTCCCCGATGGCTGCTCTGACCATGCTTCCACCACCCCACCAAATCCGTGTCTTCAGTTTCAAACCCCTCCAGAGCCCCGCCGCCAACCCCATGGGATTTTGTCCCCTGCCACGCAGCCCAGCTCCCTGCGGCATGGCACCTGGCCTGCTGGCTCCCTCCTGGCTCTCTCCGGCACTGTCTTTGCCTGTGGGTTTCCCTTGCGGGGGGTGATCTCCTCCTCTCCCTCATGTTTCTCGGGGGGCTTTCGGGGTGGTCCCCTGCTGGATCGTCATCGGGAGCCTGGCCCCAGCCAAGGCTTCTGCGCCAGGCTTCGCCTTCTGCTGGCTCCTCTTCTCTGGTGTATTCACCCTAAAAAAACCCAGAGCTGCCCTCCCTAATACAAGTTCTGCCGGCGAAACGTGGGTCGGCTGCTCCGTATTTAAATGCAATGGGCTCTCATTATACACCTGATCTCTGGGTGTATAAACAATGCGCAAACTGTACTGGCATCACCAGGAACATTTTCCAGGTCATACCACGTCTTGGATCATTTCACTCCCTTTCATCACCCCCTTTAGACCAAAACTGCATAAAGCTTTAACTTTGATGCCAAATTGTGAATAACATTAGTTTAACCTGAAATTTAAAGCCAGCGTTTCCGTGCTCCAGAGACAGGGTCTCCCCGGCCTTTTGCTACCATGCAGCTAGCAACCAGAATTTTAATTTTATAAGCCATGGTTGACTAAACCCAGCACTAGGTCTATTAGATATTATTTGATTTAGAATAGTAAAAAAAAAAAA
>VYZM01000011.1:180136-197966 GCA_013398915.1 Dromas ardeola | reverse complement strand
AAAAAAAAAAAGATTTAAAGATATACTGCTCTCTTATATCCCTTTATATTTTTTCACAGCTCTGTACACATGCCTAGAGTTTCTATTCAGAGGACGGGTTCAGGGTTTTTTTCCTGCATGGAATAAACTGATGTTTGCACTTTACAAAAGCCAACATTGACTACTCTTGATTTAAGTTGCATGACTTTGTCTAAACAGGTAAATATAAAGCTGTTGTGGCATAAATTGCTGAGCTAAAGTTTAGAAGGAAGTTTCCAGCACTAATTGCTACCATCAAATGCCTGTTCAGCGTAAGCGTGACCTGGGTGGAAGAAGTATTTCTGTGTGTCGGTCCCCCAGTTTGAGAGATCAGTCTGTCAGCAGCCCGGTTTTGTGGATACACGGCGTTTCTGCAAAATCCAGCTGTGCTGAAGGATGATCTCAAATCAATAGTCCTTTGCGAAAAATCTTGTCTGCCGGCCATCACCCGTGTTAGTGATGCCCACCACGTGTCTGGGGACAGAACTGATGTCTGCAGCAGCAGGGTGTCCTTGCACGGATCCCCTCTGGTCCTTACCCTCAAAAAACTTGATGCAGAATCTACCAGAGAAGGTCCAAGTGATGTTATTCCTCTGCAGACTATTTGGGTAGTAAGCCACTGCAACACTCATGAAAATCTTGTTGTTAAGGTTGCATTTGAATTCTGCTCCTCAAAACCACCTCGGCAGCAAGATTCTATTTTTAAAACGTTTCCTTCCTCTGTCTAGTGCGGTGTTGCCATCTGGGGAAGAAATCTGATATTTACTGTTGTTCTTGGAGTTCCATCTCCTGGAGTCCTGGGAATACTGCAGACCTCAGCTTTCAGTGCGTGAAAGAAACATTTCTTGCACTGACAGGTGAAGGAAAAGTAGGAAACCACTGTGAATCTGCACAAAGCAAATTGAAACAAACCCCTCTATTGCAAGAGTCTTTTCAAACTGCCAATCTAAACATTTTTCAAACTTGTCTCATGGCTTTTCAGCCATGGGCGGTCACTTATGACTTCTGCTAAAATTCTCTGCCAAAGAGGGGAGAGGGAAAAACGTGCCTTGGAGACCAGGCTTTCATTGTGCCAATAGGCTAAAGAAACACGACGTGAACCTGCAGTGCCAGGAGGGTGCCTGGGATCAGGCCTGGCCGAAGCTGCTGCAGGAGTAACTCAGTGCCGGGGACGTCCTGCTGCAGTGTGGCACAGGCAGTGCCGGCGTTTCGGGGGTCCCTGGCCAGCAGGAGGTGGTGCTTCCCGGCATGAGCATGCCAAAGCACAGAGGTCGGCATGGATGGAGCTGAGCCAGGGCTGCGTGTTTCGCAGGGAGCGGGTGAAGCGTTTGGGCCGAGACTGGGCAAAGCGGATCTGCCAGAGCTGACCCAAGTGGGCTCTGACCGTAGCTTCAGGGGACGTCCTTATCCTCCCATGTCTTCCTGCATCCAGACCGTGAACTAGACAGGTTCTCAGGTGGTGGTGTAAAAGTGATGCGAGCGAAGATGTGATCGCTATCCTTTTGTCCTGCCTTTAAATTATGTGTGAAATCCTTGATGGTAAATTGTGTTGAGGGTTGGCTGCGGTGGAAGACTGGTCAGAGCATCTTCTGGCAATGTGTGTCTTGCATGTAACCTCCTCTCAAAGAGTCCTCATGGACCCACATCTATTTAGGGGATAAAATGAGGCATGCCTGTGTAGGTCTCATTGTTGCAATGACTGCTTATTCTCTGTCTTTTTTCTCCTCTTTGAAAGGTATTCAGGAATCTCCAGTACCAAATGGCCATTCTCTCCCGGGCAGAGATTTTCTTCGGAAACAGATGCGAGGAGACCTTTTCACTCAGCAGCAGCTAGAAGTGTTGGACCGAGTCTTCGAGAGGCAACATTATTCTGACATTTTCACCACAACTGAGCCCATCAAACCAGAGCAGGTACTATTACAAACGTTCAGTGTTTTCCAGGTGTGCTTTCTGCTGGCAGAGGTCTGTTTGGTGGACATCACCGAACACTTTTCAGAGTCACAGTAGAAAAACATGGAGAAAAGGTGTCATATCAAGCCCTTCAGCCAAGTGCATGTCAGGCATAAAGCACTTGAGGATTAAAACTTGTTGTGTAAACATTAGCAAGTGTTTGGGTATGAAATTACACCTGATCTGGGCCAGTTACATCAAATGAGTCCTTAAAGAGCATCACAGCTTCTGATGCTTTTGTTAGATCTCAAGCAGGCTATGCAGGTAACAAGGAGAAGACTTGCAAAACTCAATGCCTAATTGTGGTTCATAGTTAGCATGATTTTGTGCACACAAATTAGATTTTTGTATCCAGAAATGGCTTATTAGGCATGTAATTGGCCATTTGCTGAGAGAAACACCCAATTAGTATGTGAAGGTAAATTAGTTGCACCTACAGATTAGCTGTGTGTTTGAGAAGGACTTGGCACTAATTTTTTTGGAAAGTTCCATTTTTGCAGGCATGATACAGAAGCACATGTGAAAACTGGTGATCTCTGTCTCTCTGTGTTTTCTTCTTCTTGGGTGGCAGCCTTTAATTTAGCTGCTGAGAGGGAGGTGGAAATGCATATATTGCTGTCAGCACCAATAGTAGCTTGCTACTTAATGATGTGGCTGGCCATTAATCTTCAGTGTTCTTAATGTTAGACCTGCTTTTTAGCAAGGTGGATGAACGCTCAAACTGCAGACAGACACTGATTTCCCTTGGAGAAATCTATACATTTGAGGGCCACTGGAGGCTATCTCATGGCAGCCTACTACCATCGTGGCTCTAGTTAAGGAATATGTATTGGTATCAATTTTTTGAAAAATGACTTAGTTAGGCTGAAAGTCATATGGTAGAGTAGAAATTCCTCACGCCTTTCAGCTCACATCTGTCATTTGTTATTTCATTCCTAGAGCAATTTGTTTTCCACCAGCTTCTGCTGGTTTTGTGGTTTTCCTCGTTTGTATTTGCTGAGGAACTCTGCAGTTCTGAACTCAAGCTGGAAAAAGATGGGGAAGATGCTGAGGTCAATTTGATTTTTTTTAAAAAACTGGTGAGGAAAGCCAAAGCAGCAGTGTCTCTGGAAGGTGAAATGGCCTTCACGTACCACTAGATGGTGGTTATCCCATCTGAACACGGGTGTTACTGGGGAGGACAGGCACTGTGCCCAACTCCTGCAGCAAGCCTTTCCAGTGTTCGTCACTTCGATGTTGTGTGGTGTTAAATCTGCCCCTCTTTAGCTTCTATATGCCAAAAAAGTCATTACAAAGAGAGTGGTGGTGGAAGAGGATTGTTTCTTCGTTTCTGTGTTCTGAAGTCTCCGACTCATGTTGCTGTAGCTCAAGGGAGTCAGTCCAGCAGTGAACGTTCATCCAGAGAGAAACTTTTGCTGGTTTAATAGTAAGAATGGGAAAAAGGAATGAGGATGTTGCTGAAGTATTACCCCGATTGTCAAATATGGGATATTCAGCTGTTGGTGGAGTAAGGATCTACCTGGGTCCACATGAACAGCTGTCGCTTGAATGGCTGTGGTGCCAGGGAGTTAAGGTTGGAGATACACCCCTGTTAATCTGGTTAACAGGGTACTCTCTACATGCCCTGGGAAGTCAAATAGATGCTGAGAAATGTGATACTGTGATGTAAAAAAGGTGCTTAGCAGAAGCACCTTGCCTAGGCGTTCTAAAGTTTAATTACAGATGGAGATCTTAGCTGTTTGCTTTCATACAGGTTGGAGCATTGTTGTTTGCTTTGGGAAGGCTGGGCCATGGTTAAGGGCTCGCAGTTCTTTGGGGTTGGCTTCTGCTTTTTGGTAGCATGTGATGTGTAACCCTCAATAGGAACGTGTGTGATATGTGTGATCAGCTCTGGTTCACAAGGATGAGGCATGACCGAAGCAGTCACGTTTTACCTCTTGGGCAAGTCAAGCAAAGCTGTCATGATACTTAACCAAAGCAGAGAAGCTGTCTGGATCAATTAGTAAGGCCAAAGAAATCAATGAGAAAGAGAATACTGAGAACATTAATGATGTGACTTGGAAAACCAGAGTTGTCCCTGCTATAGATTGTTGTAGTAAACCAACACCTGCCTCCGGTGTCTGGCTGTGCAGAGCGGCGCTGAGCCCAGAAGCCGTGCACCGGGCAGTGGTGGATGTCTGGAGTCCTGAGCTATTACTGTAGAGGAAAATGAGGAAAAGATGCTCCTCCCCATAGAGACAAGATGTGGGGAGAAGTCTAGTAGGAGCCGCCAACCCACTGCTTATCTATTTTACTAGAAACTTGGTCCAGTAGCAGCCAGCGGAATATCACTAATTTTAGTTTGGCACAAAAACTTGTTGAGGTCCTTGCATTGTTCACCTGAGGAGGGCTCCAGGTATTTTACTGGAAGATTTGCTATTTTCTAGACAAGGAAGTTCCTTTTCCTCCCTCTTTTGCAGCTCCTCTCTAAGTCTTCCTCCTTAAATGTGTGCTGGGAACAGTCCCGTGGCCATGGGGAGTTGTGGCACAGCGAAGTGTTGGCAGCCGCAGTGGCTGAAGGCTGGGTCCTGCTGACCAGAGTCCTCCTGATGCATTTTCTGGACAAAATCTGCCTGTTGGAAGGTGTACATCACCCCTCATGTAGATGGACGTGTAGATGGGCTGTGTGGGAGTGCTTGCTCACTGCTCCCGAAGCCTTTACTTTGAGTTCTTCCAGTCTATTTCCCTTACTTTTCCATCTTTAATGTTTCCCTCAGTCCACCTGTATAAAATGGAGACTCATGAGTTACTTCTCACCTCAAAATACCTTGTTCTTCTGACAAGCATCATCTTGAGTTTTCGCGTCTGCTGTAAACTGTGCCTTCTATAGAGAGAGACCCACAGGGAATGAATACTTGTCTTGGGCGAAGGGCCCAGACAACGCTGAGAGAGAAGGCAACTGCTGGACAATGACAGGAAAATAAAATAAAATAGCAGGCAGTCTTTTGTTCAGAAACGGTGCCCGTGGCATGCTCTGGGTGAGGCAGGGATCCCACCATGGGTTCGTATAATTAAAGACTGTCAGACTGCGTGCACTGGGGTGCAGAAGTAAGGAATCTCATCTTATGTGCCTCGTTTTGCCACCTAATGCTGGGCGCTGTGGCCGTGCGTGGGTAGGTGTCTCTGCAGCACAGGTACGTGGTGCTGACAGATACAGAGCATGAGAAATTGTTTGCTGTGAGGGTGATGAGCCCCTGGCCCAGGTTGCCCAGAGAAGCTGTGGCTGCCCCATCCCTGGAGGGGTTCAAGGCCAGGTTGGACGGGTCTTGGAGCAACCTGGGCTGGTGGGAGGTGTCCCTGCCCAGGGCAGGGGGTGGCACTGGGTGGGCTTTAAGGTCCCTTCCACCCTGAACCATTCTGTGATTCTATGAGTCCCCTCACATCTGTGTGTTACGGGGAGTCACCAAGGCATGAAGTGCTCTAGAAGCACCCTGGCCCCAACAGAAATGTGCTATAAACATGAATCCATGTGTAAAATGAATGCCTTTCCCTCATGTTTGTGCCCTTTTGTGCTCATTTTTTGCAAACACCCCATGATTGATTTGCACTGGCTGCAAATGTTCGTGGAAAACTGATTTCACGTATCTGGGCACGGATTTTGAAATGCATTTAGTGGGGTGTTTGCAGCACCTCCATCGCACTGCCATTCCGCTCGTGGCTGCCGGCCACCATCGGCCAAGAGAAAGTCCAGGGCTTGAACATTCGGTAGCCCTCAGGTCCTAGAGATGGAGAGCCACCGCAGCGTCTGCCTCCCCGGGCTGGCAGCAGCTTGGTTCTCCTCTCGGCGCCTCTCCATGTGTGTGGGGACGGCCCTGCTGCTCCCCACTGTCAGCTCCCCGGTGCAGTCCCACCGCTGCGGGCATCCAGACCTCCCTCCAAGCAAAGCCGTACTGACGCAAGAAGCAGTTTTTCCTGCCTGCCCTGGAGTTGTCCTGTACAGCCACCCCCATGGTGGACCACGGTACTCCCACCTGGCCCCTGTCACCGGCAAAACCCACTGTGTCCTTCTGATGCACAGAGCTGCTACAGCAAGTGGTGTGATTTTCCAGTGCCTGGTCCATTAGGAGCACCCGGCTGGGGGAACTGGAGGTGCCCATGAGGCCCATCATCCTCTGATGGCTTCCCACCATTCCGGCAAGAAGGATGGAGGAGCTCGTGTGAACCATTGACTCAGATGCATTCTCCAGTTAAAGCACGGGCAGGAGACGTTCCTGGGGATCAACCAAGACCTGCCGGGGCCAGGGGAGTCTGGACGGGTACAGGGGGCAAGCCCGGGGCTCACAGACCAGCGTGCTTTTGGTGGCCATGGGAGCAGGAGGAGTGCCTCTGCAGGGGAAAACCGTGGGGTGAAGGATGCACAGCAGGATCCACTTGACAGGAGAGGCAGTGCATTAATTTCCTCAGAATAAAGAAGAGAATTATCAATGCTGGATTTCTGTCCAAAACAGAAATGGATTCTCTTGTATTTTCAGCTTCACACATGGGTCCAATCGAATACTCATTGAAGCCAAAAGGAATATTTCTATTGACTTCAATAGACTTTAGATCAGGGCCATAATGAGGCATAACATGATGTGACCAGATTCAACGCTATGTAGGTCACCGACTTCGAAGGGAACTGCGTGCAGCTAATAGCAGATAATTCCCAGGCCTTTGCTGATGCTTTCTCATTGCTTGTAGCTAGAACTAAACCGAATATCTGTTCTTGTCTTTATGTCTAGATAAAATGTAGATATTCTGGGTTGGTAGAAACCAGGCAGTGCAGATAAGCCTGGATCTGGAGATAGGGACAGGCAGATGAAATCTGGATAACTAAGGAACCTGAACCTGAAAAAATTATTAATAAAATGAAAAATGTTGGAAAAAATATCACAGAATCATAGAACAGTTAGGGTTAGAAGGGACCTTTAAAGGTCATCTAGTCCAAACTCTCCTGTAATGAGGGGATTTTTGCACAGAGTTAAAACGCCTCAGTTTCAGAGACAGTGGTGATGGAAGAAGTTCTCTGAACTGACCAAGGGAGGGGCATAAGTCCTTTTGAAAATCTTCAGATTTTACTTTTATCTTCTTGGAAAGATGAAAACTTGTTTTTCACTGTATGGAGCTCTGATGGATGGTGCGTCCACAGGAACGCAGCTCCTGAGAGCATGGAGATGTACGGTCCTCCTTAGTGTTGGGGTTTGATCTTCAGGAGTAAGAGGGAGAAGTCAGAAACGTGTCAGATAAAAGAAAGGTCAAGAAAAAGTCAGTTAAAGCCAGAAAGGGTGACTCGTTTTTCTATTTGTGTGAATAATGCCTTTTTTCCTAAGGGACGCTACCTTTGGGTAGAGAGTGGCTGCTGAGGATCTTATTAAAGTACCCTGAGACTTGCGATGAGAAGTGCAGAGCTAGTATTTGCTTGTATCATCGTAAAACTTCTTGTTGTCCGGTAACAGTGAAAATTATGGCACTTACTCATGGCTATATTTGAACATACAGAGTAAAATTTTTTTCTTGATGTGCCACCTGCAGAAGAGATTTGAGCATGTAGGTGTGAGCTGTTGCCCATGGATTGAGTGGGAGCAAAGAAAACAAGACAAGAAGACACAGCTCAACAAATGGACACAAATGCTGAAATTGAGATAAAAAAGACAAAGGAAAAGGAGAAGCGGAGTTCGGCATCGCTCTGCCAGCTCTGCCGACAGCTCCTCGTGTGCCGGTGGGTTGGGAAGGCGAGACTCGGTGTGCTCGGCACCGTGCGTGGCGGTGGAGCGTCCCCTCAGCCCCATAGGGGTAGCAGCAGGTGGATGTGGCTGTTGGGGCACACAGGGCACAGTACAAGTTTGTGGGTGGTTGCATTACCCCCGTGATGTCCCGTGTCCCCCCCAACCAGCAGTCGGTCCCCATCCTGCACCGGTGGAGCTTGTCCGGAGTTGGCAGCTGGATGGGCTGTGCTGGTGGTGGTGTTGGTGCCGGTGGCAGTGCTGGTGGTGGCGGGGGCAGCGGCGGGTGCTGCCCGCTCATCCCCGTTTTCCCGTCAGCGTGAGCTCCTCTGCCTGCGGAGACGGGTGCGGGGAGCGCGGGCGGCTCCGCAGTTCCCACATCTGCGCCTCTCCCAGCTGGAGCCGCCTCTGACCCAGCCCATGGCTTTATTGGTGGGAGGGGAAAAAAAACAACTTTAAAATCCAGCCTAGGAGACCACATCAGGAGAGGAAAAACCTTCCCATATTTACTCTCGGTAGACTATTAAACAACACCAGGCTATTAATTTGGCTTTTGAGTCTTCAGTAAAGCCCATAAAAGCGCACAGTTGTCAAATGGAGTTCATTTTAATTTCCTTTCAATCACAGTAAATTATTCAGGTGATAAATCAGCTGGGGCAGCCTCCTGGCTGTAATAGAAACCCTAATTCCTGGCTAATTATCCAGCCCATTGCTGCCAGCAGATCAATAACCCTACCGAATGGAAAGGGCGCGGGGTCCGGGCGGGGGGACGGCAGCTGGGAGCAGGGTGGGCGCCCGTGACCGCTGCGGGGGGTCAGGCTGCGCAGAGTCCCCTGCATCCCCCGCCGTCCGCAGGGGATGCGTCCCGTTCCCGGGGCAGGGCAGATGTGGCTCGGGGCGGGGGGGGCCGGGTGCCACGTCCCCCTGTGCGGACGGAGGAGATGGAGCCTGCTGGGGCTGGAGTGGGGGTTCAGCACTGCCCGCCGGGGGAACCCTGCTGTGCTCTCGCCACTTGGAGGGCTGCGGCGCTGGCCCTTCACCGCGATTCTTCTGCTGATTCCCCAGGTGCGGGCGTCGCTGCTGGCGCGCAGGACGGGCCGTGTCGGGGTGCTTGGGCGGTGCGGGAGCGGGGGGCTGCCTCCTGGGCAGCCGAGATGCCCTCGACGGCGGTGCTGCCTGTCTCTGCTGGCAGGCAGTCAGCACAGGCAGCGACAGGGACAGTATCCTTTCAGGGAGTCAGAGGCTACTCAGAAGGAGACCTCAGGCTGGTAATATTTTTTCTTGCCGAGTATTATCTTTAAATAACGGCAAAATTTAAAGAGGCTGAGAAAAGACTGTAGAGGACTATTGCTCTGCCGTAACACAGGGCGCTTCACTGGGATGGAGCAGCAGCTCTCTGGAGACGACAGTGGCACTTGCCCCAGTCTCCCTGTGTGAGGTTCAAGGGCTGCTCCATGCTCAAAGCTCTTCAAGCCCTGAGACGATGCTGCTGACCACGGCCTCCGGTTCACGGGGAGCCATCAGCTCCCGGCCAAACAACAGGGTTCTGCAGAGGTGCCGGGTAGAGCTCCTCCGTCTGCCAGGGTCCCCCGGATGCTCCGGGGCGCTCGGAGCTCTGCACTGCCCTTGGCTTTGGAGGATGAGCCTTCGGGATCCCCATTCCTGTTCACCATCACCAGGATTGCTGCTTATTCACATGACGGTGGCGCTGGGAGCAGCACGGTGCTGGCTGTCCCCAAAGGTCTCGCTGTCTGGATGGGGAAGACAAGTGGTGGCTTGGGAGAGGAAAGCAGTTTCCCTGGAGTGCAGATCCAGAGAGAGCAGCCGAACGCCATGACGGTGCCACAGAGAGGCTGAAGTCTCTTCTCTGAGCCCTCCATCCTTTCGTCACGCTGCTGGGGACAGAGGGGGGCACCACCTTTTCCTTTGGCTCTGCTCTGTTGTAGGGTCAAGAAGGAGAAGAGAACCCTGCTGTGGTATTTCTTCCTGCTGAAAATCAGCTCCTATGCGTAGAAAGCCTTTTTTATTTTAGAGTAGCAGTAGGAAGCACAACTCCTTGGGCCAGCACCTCCCATTCCTGTCCTTGCCTCTCTGCCCTCCCTTACAGGCGTTTTTTGTGTGTGCACGAGCTTCTGAAGGCTGCACAGAATTCCCCGCGTGTGCAGTCTTGTTGTGACATGTCGCGTTGGGTGGTGACAGTCCCTGCGGACTGTGTGGTGCGACACCTGGTATTTTGTGTGACGGGGGGCTGCGGTGGTGGGGAGTTTTCTGGGGAAGCAGCGTGACAGGAGCCGCTTATCCTGCTCGCGTCTCTCCACATCAGCATCATCTTTGCCGCGAGCACCCTGCAGCTTGCGTGGGCACCTGGGGGTGTTGTGTGGGCCGGGACTGGGATTGAAACGTCTGGTCTTTGAGTCAGCAAAAGAGGTGGGAAGACACCCAGGTGGGGTAACCCAGGGGATGTCCGGACCGCAGAGCGGGCAGAGAGCGGGGGGTGCCCAGCAGCCCACCTGAGCTCGATGCCCTTTCCCACGGGAGCAGCTGGTGACTGGTTCTCCTGCTTGGTCTGGAAGCAGTGGGCAGCCTGGGATTTCTCCTGCAAACTTTTCCAGAAGGCGATCGGGAGCGTTTCCAGGGGTCTGTGGTGCCCAGCGTGCAATTCCTGTCAGTGCTGCTGCCGGGCGATGGAGCCGGGGTTTCACCACACTGACCCTGCTGTGCTGGCAAAGCGTGGAGGTGCTCCTTGTGTCAGGAAACCCACAGGCTGCTTCTTGTCCTTCTGTGTCGGTCTGTCTCAGCACAGCTGCTGTGAGTCAGAGCCTGAAGAAACGGACCAAAAAGCAAACAAAAAAGAGCTGCTGGGCCATCCTGGCTTCTTCCCTCTCCTCCCGGCAACGTGTGGCTGAATCGGTGCCATAGAACCAGGCTGGGAGAGAGCAGCAGTGCGCACGTCTTGGGGATTTCGGGGTGTGTTTGAAAGACTGGAGCTCTCCCAGTGCCTGGTACTTCATTGGAGGTGCCCCAGCGATGGCTTGGGTTTGTGCCGATGCAGATGCTGAGTCTGTCACCTTGGCTTGCTGCGGCTCGTTCCCAGCTCGCCTGGCTTTGCCCGGGGACCACGTCTGGCTCCAGCAGGGCAGAGCCTGGCACCTTGTCACCTCCTCCCCTTGCCCCAGCAGGGAGCGGTAATCCCAAAATACTGAGGTAGACAATGCCTTCAGGAATTGCAGTGCATTCCTGCAGAACACCCCCTTTTTTTTCCTCCTGGCTGCTCTCAGATATGACCATATGTGAAAATACAAATTCCTGTGCTGAAGGAACGGACAGCCTTGCTGTGTCTGAAGCTCAGACATCTCCATTGTCCCTGTCTCTTCTCTCTTTGCTTTGTACGGACGCAGCGTGGGATGTTTTTCCCCCAGGAAGGCTCCCTGGGTTGTGCGGGGGCTCATGTGGAGGGGGTGTTGGTGATGTGCAGCGCGTGGCCGGTGTGTCCCCGGCTGCTGTCCCCGGCATCCTGGTGATGCTCCAGTGCTCCGGCGGGCGCCGAGCCCCAGTGCCAGTGAGGACAGACCATCTCTGCTGTGTCCAGGCATGGCTGGGGGCTCCCCAGGGACTGAAACGCCACCGAGGGGGAGTGCGCTGTGCGCTTTACCCCGGGTCTGGGGAAGTGGTGCTTGGAAATGGCAGCCTTCACACCGTTGCTGTTGGGTGACGTGGGCAGGGGATGCTTCGCCAGTCACTCAGTTTCATCTCAGCACTTCACACCAGCTTTGCACCTGGGGATTAGTGATGACAGCGGAACACAAAGTCCTGCAAAGGCAGCGGGTGATCTCCTCCAGGAGACTCACCACGGCTTCCATAAGTGTGCTACAGAGGTGTGAAATTTAAGAAAATTTCCCCTTGTGTTACCTTGCCAGGAGTGTCCACGTCTCCTTGCAGCACGCGAACTGGTTTTGAGTAATTGTATCTCTTTGTTTATCATGTGTTTTGCGATAAATAGCTATTTTTTTTCAATATAGAGAGATAAACGAGGTCTATCACATCAGCAAGTTTTAAATAAAAGCTCACATCTTTGTCTTCAGCGGAGTCCTCCTTCCAAGTTCTCATGTCACCAGCAGAGAGATAATGGGAAATCTGTCATTACAGAAGAAGTCACAGGCAGTAGCTAGTCAAACAGTGGACTCTGCCTGAGAGCTGAGGAGAGCAGTGATTTACTGGCCACCCGTCAGATTTTCAATATCACATCAAGGCGTAATAGATGAGGAAGATGAGTGGAACTGTAATTGCTCATGTAGTCTTTGTCCCTTTGGAAAACAACAGGGGAGTCATTCATGCACTTTACAGTATGTATGTATATGATGCTCCACTTGCGTAGGAAAATAGTTGTGGAATTGTCCTGAAGCTTGTTTTCACTGTGGAAAAAAGATAACGTCATGTAATGGCACCAGTTGGCCAAGATTATGTCAAAGCAAAATTGACCAACTTCCTTATGTCTGTGTTAGCCCTGCAAGAGAGAGAGAGACTAATCTGTGAGTAAACACACTTGCCCGTTGATTTATTTGAAGCCTGGTCTGCTCACATTATGTTTGAAGTGAAGGGCTTGCATTTGAAAAACGGAACAGCCTTCTTAGTCGCCGGTAAATGTCTGGATCTCGCAAGCTTTGATTAGTTTCAAATTCAATTTCCACCCTTTGGTTTGGAAATCAGTGCTGTTTCATACTCATTTTGTAGACTTTCTCTAAATCTGTCCATCGCTTTAATCAACAAAGGTGAGTTTCTCAAAGTACGCTCCCAACACAGCAGTTGAACGCCTGGAGATCTCAATGCGCTAAAGCATCTTGTAAGGAGCTGAACTCTTCATGGCAGTGGGAGTACAAGACACATGAGCTGGCGCAGGAGAGGCTCTGCAGGATCCAAGGGGGCACTTCTTCCCCCTGGAGACAAGTCAGGAAGGGCAGAGGTTGCCTTCAGAAGTTGTGCAGTCTCCATCCGTGGTGGTTTTCAAGACCCAGCTGGATAAAGTCCTGAGCGACCTGGCCTGGCCCCATAGCTGGTCCTGCTTTGAGGGACCTCCGGAGGTTCCTTCCAGCCAGGATTATCCTACGACCTTGATGTCCAGAACCTGCTGTTCATTCTAACGGTTATGTTGTGACTTCCTATGGTTGCAATGGACAATGTGAAGAGCGTGGTTGGGGTGGGAGAGCAGCACCCAGCCCAGATGGTGTGGGGTGAGACGGACGGAGCACCCAGGAGCCTAAGCAACTTGCTCAGTGCAGGTGCTGGGATTTCAGAAGAATGCTGTAGTTTTGGGTTGCCATTTGCTTAGGAAGGGATTGAATGAAACAACCTGCAAAAGTGGTTGTATGAAGACGAAAAGCAATTGTGGAGCCAAGCTACCTCCAGAAAAAAGGGATAGTTTCAAAATTCCTCTCTGCTTATATGAATAATGCTTCTCGAAAATCTGGTGGCAGCAGAACCTGCTGAAATGAAAAAAAAAAATTAAATATGAAAGGATGGAAACTGTTAAATCAGGAGAGCAGCTTAACACACAGGGGTATGGTTTCAGCCCTGCTTCTCTCACCTTGAAAATATAATTGAATAAGGGCGACCTGGGAGAGGCAGGGGTTTCCTCGGCTCACTCTCCGTGCTGCAAAGGTCCCCTCCAGGCTGAGACTGACCTAAGGTCGGTCCAGACGAGGCACAGATGGAGCTGAACCCGCAGGGCTGGCGGCAGCGGTGCCTTTCCGAAATGGGAGTGGAGCCAGGCAGGAGAACTGCGCTTCTCAAATGCTGTGTTTGGCTAAAAGTGGTTGACCGGTTATGGAGACCTGTCTAAATAATTAAAATACACAATTAAATAATGGATAAAATTAAGGTAGATGAGAAATTGCCATCCGGTTATGTGGCTGATGAGCAGTTTTCAAGCATTGCCAAGTAGTGAGGCTTCACACGAGTGGGAGGTTTTGTTGAAGGCACAGACCCCACGTCTGTGTTGTTGTTCAGGCAGGTGGCTGTTCTCTGGTTCTGGCAACTGTAGAGAACAGTTCGAAAAATGTGACCCCAAATACACTTCTGGCGTAAAAATCGGGGCGGCTGTTGGGGTGGGAGAGACCCTTGGGTCACACCAGCAGTGAGTTCCCTTCTGGGTGTCCAACACCGTTCCCTCGTCACGATGTTTCACGGCGTGCGCAGCGCCCGGGCGTCTCCAGCGCAGCTGATGTTTTGGCCGCAAAATGATGATTATTACAACAGCAGCGCGTCTGGCTGAACCTGTCTTTCCAACAAAGAATGTTTTGATAAAAACTGAAATGTTTCACCGAAAGCTGTCATCTTTGATGAATTTTCCATGTAGGAAGTCCCTTGCTGGAGCCTTTCACAGTGGCGAGGAGGTGCAGAGCCTCCAGCAGCGGCAGGTGGTGGGTATCACCAGACAGAGGATCTTTGACTGGAACCTATGGGTATAAATACCCTATAGGTGTCCTGTAGGTACTCTGTAGGTACCACGCTCTTTGGTCAGCCTGCTTCTGTTTTGCTTTGTTTTCTATACCCTTGTGCAGACAATTTGTAACACTCATGGGTGTTTTTGCTGATGCCGAGGAGCCCGTTTCCCTGTCCCGCGGGCGGGCGGGATGGACGGGGGTGATCAAGGGAAGAACCGGGTGTCGCGGGGTGGGTGACGTTCTCCATGAGGGCAGACCCTCCTTCTCCAGCGCCTTGTCCCGAAGCCCCCGGACCTACTGCTGCTCAGGTTTAGTTGTCAGCAGGTCTCAGATAATTAGCAAAGGGCGAAAACAGCTCAAGATTTGTCCCATGAGATTAGTAGGGTAAATCCTTGTGCCTGTTAGTCCTTGTTGAAAGTCACGGCTCTGCACCATCCCCCGGATTACCCCCTGCCCATCGTTCCCCTCCCCACCAAGCATTGCCCGCAGCACCTGGGAAGGGGAAGGAGCATCTCCCACCCCGCAGCCCCTGCGTCCTGCCCTGGCACATCTCGTGTGCTGCACAGAACGCTCTGGTTTAGGGATGCGTCGGGGGAGTCGCATGGCCTGCCATGCACGGGCAGTTCCCCCCCGAGCGTGGTTCCTGCTGCCTCTCTACCCCCCTGCCCCGAGGACTTGTAACCAGAAAGTGCTTCGTAAATCTTCCGAAAACAATGTTTGTCCATATATTTCTGTCTTTTCCATAAAAATGCTGTAATGAAAGCTGGCTTGCAATATTGTGGCCCTTCACATTCCAGTGTTGGCTACAGGTGAAGAAATGAAAGAAGAACTTTGGAAAATTATGTTTGGCCTGTTTGTTGTTTTTTTTTAATGTGGTCAGATCTACATTGGGGATTTGGTTGGAAATGCAGGATTGGAGAAAAAGTTGCCACCCCCAGAATGGAAAACAGAAGACTCCGGCCCCGATAGGGTCACCAGGCCCCCAGGGCCCCCAACAGGAAAAGGGAAAGTCGTTTGGAAAACGACAAATGTGTGTTGGTGTCCGGGTTTAAAAGTGGCCTGAAATTCGGGAGTTGGTGGGTTGATGTGAGTTTGTTCAGCTTGGACTTGCCACAGAGCCCAGCAGAGTCCGTGTCTCTCTCGCTGGGTTTTGTTGCGGCCAGAGCTTTGGCCACCCGGGGCTGGGTCATGGGCAAACCCTTCCCCGGGGTATTTTGCCGTTGGAACTGCTTTGGAACCAGTTTGTTGTGCACAATACATAACATGATACGGAGGTCGTTATGAGAGGATTCTCAGATGGCATTTGTGAAATACCTTCAGATGGTTCATCTGAAAGCATTACGGAAATCATAGAATCATAGAATGTGTTGTGTTGGAAGGGACCTTTAAAGCTCATCTAGTCCAACCCCCCTGCAGTGAGCAGGAACATCTTCAACTAGATCAGGTTGCCCAGAGCCTCATCCAGCCTGGCCTTGAATGTCTCCAGGGATGGGGCCTCCACCACTTCTCTGGGCAACCTGTTCAGAGATAGAAATGTTGTTCAAATACAAATGTTGTTCTTGCAAATTTGCACAAGACTTCTCAAGAGTCAGGAGCCGCAGGTAGGATGGATTGAAGATCTGGCAATATTCATTTAAACTTCACACAGATTCTGAGTGTGCCGTTGTACTTCTGCTTTGTAGCAGAAGTTCTCTGCTAGGGAAATTTCTCCGTAGGGAAATACTTGATGGTGCTGTTGGTTGTGTTTTCTTCCCTGCTCGCCCACACCAGGTGCTTCAGTGGAAGCAGAGGAGCTGCCGTGATAGCGGTTTGTGCATTTTCCCTCCTCTTACAGCTGAAATTGTTATTGCTGGGAGTGAAAGTGTCCAGTTCCCATCCTGAGAAACAGCAGGTTTTAGCAATATCTTGTGGCCATGAGTGGCAAAAAGGGGTTACGTGCTGGGTCTACAACAAGCAAACTGCTTTTTCCACCAGGGTGGGGTGCATTACGCTTTATTTTAAGTGGTTGCGTTACACTTTATTTCAGTTGGGTGTCAGTTGGGTGCCCCTTCTCTTGGCGTTGCGCGTCGGGCGGCGGAGGCTGCAGCAGAGCGGGGAGGCGACAGGGCAGTGGGTGCCGGGTTGAGGAGCCATGGGGTGGAGAAACACCCCGCGAATCCCCAGGAGAAGCTGGAGAGGAGCGAGCGGGGCTGCCCCAGGGGAGGAGGAGGAGGAGAAGGCTGGGAGAGGGGTGGTCGGAGGGGGCTCGGGGCGATGCTGCGTTGGGGAGGGTAGGCAGCTGCGGTGCGGTGGTGAGGATGGGTGCGCAGTGCTGGCAACAGGCGAAGGGTCCTGCAGCATTTGTTGTGCAAAATTGTTCACTTTCCTCATTAAGCCGAATTGGTAGGTTCTGGCATGGAAACAGCCAGCTGTTTCCGTGTTCCCCTGCTCTGGGCCAGAGCCGGCAGCACTGAGGAGGGAGGGCGGTAGCTGGAGTCCGTCATGGCTTCATTTCGTGTCCTGGGGGAAACCGAGCAATGTTTGTACTGTGAGAGGAAGGAGCTGTTGGGGACAAATGTGTGAAACTTGCAAATCCTGGCCAAAGCAGAGGTCAGCGCTCAGCACTGCAGCCGCTGCTCATCCAGGTCTGAGTTATTGCGCTGGCGAGGCCGAAACCTGGAAGGGCACCGCCGCTCGCCAGGGGGGTTGTGACCATTTACCTCCCTTGGGCTGGGTGATTTCCTATGGAGGCTTCTCCTTGCAAACCAGCAGTGAGGGTCCAGTGGGCCCCTTTGCCGCCTCTGGGAATGACTGGGGAAAGTCCTGGCTGGGAAACATCCGCGAGGGTCTGCAGGTCTCTGCCGTCCCCCCACCGGACCCTCCAGGAGAGGCTCCAGGACGGGGGCGCGAGGGGTGGCCGGGGGGGACTCGTCAGACCGATGGGTCTATCATCCCCTGTGCCACACAGGCTGTCCAGACCTTGCCTTTATTTAGTCTGCTAGCTCTGCCTAAGAAATAATAATAATAATAATTAAAAAAAAAAAAAAAGAAATGTTTTGAGCATGCAGNCTTTCAGCATGAAGCAGGGGCTGTTTTCTGCGGGGCCGTTTCGTGGGGTTTTGTTGTTCGCGGCGGGCAGCCATGGCGCGCGGGTGTGCGCGCGGGTGTGATTTACTGGCCTGTGCAGTGCCACATGTCTTTAAAATTACAGTGCCCATTTCCTGCTGAAATAATTTCTACAAAGAGAGGATCCTATTACAGCAAGAGGAGCGCGGACGTCATGATTTATTATTATTTATGGTCCCAGGGCCTTGTTTATGCACGATGGGTTAGGTGCTCAGGATAGAAATGCCATTATGCAAATGACATTGAATGTCCTTACTGAGCCTAAATAATTTTTGTGTTGGACGATTAAACCTCATCTGTTATTGATATGGGCTGCAGTCGGGCTATTAAAGAGTCCCAACAGTACTTACTCCCAGTAATGGGAAAATTGAGAGGAAGAGGCTAAACAATTGCCTCAAGTGTGCCGTGATTGTCTGGTAGGAGTGGAACATAACGAACCCCCTGAATGGAAATCGTGTTTACTACTTAGGGATAAATAAAAAGGGAGAACATGCAATAAATTACGCTTTGTGATGTGAATCGGTGCACCAGAGAATTTGCGTACTTTCAGTTTATTTATTTGAACTTTATTTATTT
>VYZM01000011.1:83189-180104 GCA_013398915.1 Dromas ardeola | reverse complement strand
CGGTGGGGCGGGATGTAGATGCCGGGAGTAGGCAGGGAGGGCTCCCGCAGCGTGTGCCCCCGTCCGGGCGGCTGGGGAGAGCCGTCCTCGCCGGCGCTGCGCCGTCCGCTTTGACACAGCTGTGCGGTCACATTTTGATCAGTGTTGATAGCTTATGAATTCCAAAATTGACAAAATTTACAGAAAAATGAGGATAATCCATCTTCCTTAGCAGCCTGTCAGGAGCTGGCTATACTTCATAATCTTCAATTACAGATTCTATTTTCAGACATTTACATGCAGATATTAGAACAAAATGAAAATGAGAAACAAAGAGCGAATGGAAATGCAGCTATTTATATGTATAAAAGAAAAACAACAGGTAAATTCTAGGCATTTAGAATGGATTTGGGGGTCCCTTTGGAAAATCTGAGAACGGCTGTGTCCGCTTATGGGTTGCACTGTGGAAATGTAAAACGTAGCGTGTTGTTTCCCACATGCAGATAATCGGAAGATTGGGTCAAAAACAGGTCAGTTATGCTGAAGTATGAGGGTGAATGTGTTCATGGCAGGGTGCACTGGCTAATTCCTGCTATCTTCAGAGGAATCTCTGGGGATGTGCACAATTTTAATTGCATTTGGGCTAAAACACAGCACAGCTGTTAATTTTTCAAAAACATATATGTTTTGTGAAAGGCAGCTTCAGAAACACTACGTTTACACCAAGGGAGAAGTATTGTACCACTGAAATCAAACTTCCATGTCCTGTGAGACAGCAAAGAGCCCAATGTTGCTGAAAACAAAGAAACTGGTGTTTGGCCCCAAACAGCTGTGTAAATAGCTTTTACTCTGGAGCAGAATTGGTTTCGGTGGCAGCGCAGGGAATGTGACGTGGGTTATGAAGGGGGGGTGTCGAGGCAGTGATACGTGGGTTTTTGGGTGCCTCCCCCATGCCGTCCCTTCCCATCCCGTCCCAAGGTGGCTGAGCAGGAGGCGTTAGGGTGGATGCTCCATTCCTGTAAAATCCCTGGCGGAGCAGCGCCTGTGCCCGTGCAGCTGCGAGGGGTGCTGGGTTCCTGAAAGCCTGGGGAGATTAATTAGGTCTGCTTTGGATTAAGCTCTCCGAACCATATCTAATGTTACAAATTCCTTCCCTTTGTCAGGCTGAGGTGGGGGTTTCCGTGCACAGCCTGCCTGGTGCGTGCCACTTCTGCCTGTATTTGTTAATTTTAACGTATTACAATGCGACGACTTGGAGATGTTGGGTATGGGGTCGGGCTTGCTGCTGCCCCGCGGGGTGAGCGGGGCCTTTGGTGGTGGTGACCTGGGAGACAGCACTGCGTCTTTTGGTGACCTCCAATTAATGTCTGGCTGGCTTAATTGAGGAGAAGTGTTGTTTTTGGCAGCTTGGTGCGGCGCGGCCGTCCTGCTGCTCAGGCTGGTGTGGGCAGGGGGAGGTGGCACGAGCCACAGGAGCATGGCCACCTCCCAGAGCCCCCACGCCGGCGTGTTGCTCCGAGGGTCCGAGCCCGTTGTGATGCTGCTGCTGCTGCAGCCACTGCTGCCGCTGCTGCCTCCTGAGCAGCCACGCGAGGAGAGGCATTGCTTCGTGCCTGCTGGGTGTTTTGCAGGTGGTTTGGAAAACTGAACAGATGCAAAAACCGACACATGCAAGTCCTGGCGGACATCAGCTGGTTCCTTGCGATGGCTGCTCACCCTGCGCAGCAGACAGCTCTTTTCTGTCTTCACTTGGAGCAGTTTGGGGTCTGCATTTACAACAAGGGCCAGGACAGGAGGGGGATGCATTTGTCTTATTCATCCCGGCCTGTGGGACCTCCCCGAGTTCCCCACGCCGGCACCCCAGAACCAGGCTGTTTCAGGGAGTGGTGATGTTCCCCACTGTGCCTCCATCTTTGCTGGCCACTTTGTGATAAAATTCCAGGTAAATCTCAGAGAGAAGGCTGCTGTACGTGCAGGGTAGGTTGACCTTTTGGTGGGCTGCGCTCAGGCATCTTCTGTAGGAAAGGCGCAGGGTGAAGGCGGTGATGGGCTGTCTCGACGCGTCACTGTAGTGGCGCAGGAGGCAGCAGTGCCTCCAGCACACTGCGGAAATGGTTTGAAAATGGTACCGAAATGCTCCTGCACCCTCCTCCCTCCATCTGCCCCTCCCTGGGGGGTCATATTTAGAACTGAAGCTTTTGCAGTAGAGGGGTATGTGAAGAAACCTCCCGGTTTGCGCTTTGCAGGGGGCACTGGTGGGGCAGGACCCCACGGCCCGCGCCAGGGGGTGATCTGCTGCCCATGGGCACCGGAGACCACGCCACGCCGCCCCACCGAGGAGAGCGGGATGGGGCAGGGGGAGCGCGAGACCCTGCCTCACCCCGCCTTTCGGTTTGTCCTGCTCGGTCTCTCCTTTTATATTTTCCTCGTTTCACGTGTCTGTGTTTTCTCTCCTCCATGCTATGGCAGTGGTGCTCCATGCTGATGAGACAGTGCGTGGTACAACCGCAGGCAGTCATTTTTCAGGTAATTTCCAGGGTACTGAACACCTGACTCTTGCTTTTGCACCTACCGAGCAGCAGGTTGGGCTTCCCGCCATGCGGGGAGGGACCCCTGGCCGTGCCCGGCCATTCCAGGCTGTTCCGTGCCGGCGGCAGTGCCGGCTCGCCGGTGGAGCAGCCACATCTGAGACCCTTCTGCTGTCCCCGAGCGGCTGGGGAGGTCAGCAGGAGGGTCCTGACGGGGGTCCTGGGAGAGGGGCTGCTCCACGAGCACAGCTCCCCCTGGGGTTTCTTCTCTCTGGACAGGGTGTCTGGAAGGACGAGCCCTGCCAGGGGGAGCGGGAAGAGGGGAGGCTGTGGAGCCTCTCGCTGGCAGGGGCTGTCATCCCCCGGCCCGGCATGGGGGCGAGGGGGCCGCAGGCAGCACCGCCGGTGGGTTTGGGGCTGGAGGCTCTTCTGCTCCCCACCCCTGGCTTCTTGGGGGCCAGAAGGTTCCTTCTTCTGACCCTCGCCTCCCTGCAGCGTGCTGGCTGCCGTGGGCCATGGTGTTGGCTCCTCCTCTGCCCACAGCTCCCTCTGCGCGGTGCTGGTGATGGGGGAGCGATGACCACAGGGGGGATGTGACACGGGGGGTCACTCCTCTTCCGGGACCCTGCAAGGCGGTGGGGGATCAGCAGCCCCAGGGGCGCCCCCTCAGCATGCGCTCTCACTGCCCGGGTGCCAGGAGCACCGATGGTGGGCAGTGCATGGTTGCTGTGGCTGCTGGTGGCCGATCACTGGTGGCCCTGAGGAGGGATGTGGGCACAGTTTTGCCATGGGAACCAGGAAGTGGCATGAAAATCCCTGAAAATCCCTCTATTCTTGCACCTGGGAAAAGTTGCTGAGCCATCGCAAAAGAGGCACAGTTCTTGTCTGCAGCTCCTGGGACAGAAAGCTGTGAGAGACCCCAAATCTCCATTTCTCTCCCATGGCTCCATCTCCTGGAGCCTGGCAGCAGCTCTGCCCGCCCATGGCTCTCCCTCCACGCCGTGCTGGGCAGCCGGAATGCTCCTGGTCCTCCGGTCTGCTGGAGTGGTCCTGTGGTGTGTGGTGGTCCCGCTGCCCGTGGGGGGGGCCGTGCGCCTGTGCATCGCTCCATCTCCCTGTGGCAGGGTGACGTGGATGAGCACGGGATGCCACCATCCCCTCCCTGGAGTGGTGTGCTACAACCCGATAGCTGCTCGCTTCTGACACGGAAACTGGTCAGCCGCTCTGAGCCTGAAAGGCCAAGCTCGCGGTTGGTGGACATGGCGCTTCCACACCGTTATGGTTCAGAGGTGAGATGTGGCCCTGCTTCATGAAAGGCTGAGGGATTTGGGTCTTTTCAGTCTGGAGACAAGAAGACTGAGGGGGGATCTTATCAACGCTTATAAGTACTTGTCAGGAGGATGGGGCCAGGCTCTTTTCAGTGGGGCCTGGTGACAGGACAAGGGGTAACGGGCACAAACTTGAGCATAGGAAGTTCCATCTCACCGTGAGGAAAACTCCTTTCCTGTGAGGGTGGCAGAGCCCTGGCACAGGCTGCCCAGAGAGGTGGTGGAGTCCCCGCCTCTGGAGACACTCCAAACCCGCCTCAACGCATTCCTGTGCAACCTGCTCTGGTAGGGGGGTTGGACTAGATGATCTCCAGAGGTCCCCCCCAACCCTTATGGTTCTGGGATTCCCCCTGGGCCCGTTCCTTGGACCCCAGCAGGGCATAAAGATGCCGTGTGTCGGTATCTGCAGCCATCTCTGGACTCCTGTGCCTGGGGTTTGCAGGCGGGGGCTCGGACTGGTCACGGTTGGGCTTGTGTGAGGAGCGGCAGCCCCAGGAACCACTTTTGTCAGTGGGGTTCAGCCGTGCCCCCCCTGCCCAGCCCCGCCAGTGTCCCAGCCTGTGGCACAGTGGGGTGCTGCCTCCCCAGTGGCCAGTGTCCGGTTTGTCCTTCGGGGGCTGGAAGCCGCGTTCATATCCTGCCCATGGAGAGTGGAGGGTCATTGTGCTGTGGGAAGATCCAAAGAGATCTTTTAGTCTGGATGCCGTGTGGTTACGGCTTGCTTAGAGCAGCTAGGGTGAAACACAGCATCCGCACCCAGGGACTGGTGCGTGCTCTTCTCCAGACATCACAAATACCAAACTGCAGCGCACAAGGACAGCTTTTTCCTCTGCCGTGTTGCAGCCCCATCCCACACCGCTCGTATATCACCAGCTCCGGGATGTCTCCACAGGGCTCCAGCTGTTTGGGGAGCAAAAAACCCAACAGTGCTGCCACACGCACCCGGTGCAGGTGGAATGGGGGTTTGCAGATGTGTGATGGCATGGAGCAGTGGGGGAAGGCTGGAAAATGCATCTCAGTAGGGCATGGAATGACGAGAAGGAGCTTTGGTTGCCCTTGTAGGAAGGAGAAAGGCTGGGACCATCACTGGTGTCCTCCTCAGAGGAGGGATGCTCAGGGGCCGCCCTTCCCGAGGTGCAGAAGTGGGGCTGAAGCAGAGTTGTGGGTGTGCGTGTCTTTGAGGCAGTGTTGGTAGAAGAAGGGGGCTGGGGGCATGAAGGCAAGAGAAACGTGAGGGCACGGAGGGTGTCAGAGGAGGAATAAGCTGAAAGGGCTGAGGAATAGGACAGGTTTAATTTAAAGGTTAGTGATGAACACAGGAGACAGGTCCTTGCTGAGAAACCCTCGGTCCAGAGGACCCTGTTGTGCTGATCCATGGGATGGGTGAAGGGATGAGGACGGGGTGGGCAGCAGCTGGTCACTGGCAGAAAGCGTATGTCATGCTCATCTGCAGGAGGTTTGTGTGGGAGATCCTTCAAGGTGACAGGGTGTACTTGTGCCTCACGCAGATGGCATCCTCAGAAGAAACGTGTGTATTAACACAGACCTGCTAATAGGGGGCTATCCACGTAGATTAACTTCTGTTTGAGTGAGAACTGAGCAACAGAGACACAAACAGATAGATCTGACCCGAGCTGTCGAGCTCATGGCAGATACCAGATTGTGTGATGGGTTCTTGGTCACTTCCAAGAAGCTTGCAGGAGGGAGAAAGACATTTTCACTCAGGCCAGCTTTTGTCTCCTTAATAAAACAGGAAAAGTTAACTTTTTCACTTGGTCACTCAAAAAAAATTGTGGGGTCCTGGGTTCCCCAGCGTGACTTCAGCTCTGCGCAGCTTCTGCATTGACTTAGTCTGCAGAAATGTGGTGGGGACCAGCCTTGGGGTGGTTGTTATTCAGTTTGTCTGTTCCTATTGCTGTTCTTCACTTGACATCGTTGTCCTCCAGTTGCTGCAGGCGTGATTACAATCTCACAAAGAAGGGATTAAAATTTAAAGTACAAATAGCAACACAGAAGGGAGAACGTTGAAAGGAAACTTCCCAGTTTTGTGTGAATGATCCTGACAATCAGAAATCATGGAAAAAGGCAAATGAAGATAAGCTTTCTGCCACGTATGTGGAAGTATCACCTGCTGTATATTGCCACAGCTGTACGGAATTTTATAGGGTTATAGGACATAAGAAATACAATTTCTGAGGACATGCGCTCATTTACCATAGCTTCGACTAATGAGATTAAAAAATTCCCATGAGATGAGAGAGCACCCTTACACCAGTCAGGCGATTTGTTTTAAAATAATTTGTATTTAGAAACGGTTGTCTACAAATCCATTCATCAAGCAATCACTTTTAATTACATGCACTTTATTTCTTGTGACATGATGAGGAAATGCAGCGTTCATGAGAAAAGGGGGGAAACGGGACACCCCGTTCCCACCTGCTCGTTAGTGTGTGTCTCTTCAAGTGCCACCACTGGAATAAGGAGAGTTCGGGTTAACTGGCACAAACATTTTCCTCTAACAAGCAAGTAGCTTGCAGTCAGCAGTTACAGCCCCCAGTTACTCTACGAAATTTCCTCTTTAAGGGAAGCCTTGTTACATATTGATGAGTTTGGCTTCGGTTTTATAAAGCAAGCCCATTTTGATGTTCTCGGAGAACATCGGTGTTGAGCACAAGACACACTTATTGAGCACTTTGAATGCTTAACAGCCCCATGTAAATGGGTATTGCCTTCAAAACTGACTGAACAAAGGATTTTTGAGTTCTGTATTGCATCTACTTTTTGTCATATTGGCAATAGCTCTTGAGCAGTAAATTTATTATCGCTAAAATGCCTTTTGTTTCACTTTGCAGGCAACTGAGTACTCAGCCATGGCATCGTTAGCTGGAGGATTAGATGACATGAAGGCCAACATAACCAGCCCTACTTCTGCAGATTTGGGAGCCAGTGTTCCCGGGCCTCAGTCATATCCTATCGTCACAGGTAAGCCATTTCCAGCGCCCAAAAGTGCTGTGAAGTGTGTGTGTGTGCGTGCACGCGCGTGTGTGCACGCACGCACATTGCAGGGTGATGCCCGTTATGGAGGCGTTGTGTCAGATGTGGAGTCATTTGCTCAAAGAGTCTCTTTTTCAGCGCGATTTCATAGCAGCGCTGTTGAAAGTCGGGTGTGTGGCTGGGACACATCAGCAGTGTTTTCTTGGAGCCAACGGATGAAGCATCCATCCTTCTGGTCCAGGAAGAGGTACGGGCCTCCACCCCAAACCTGTGTCCTGCGCACCAGCGTGTAACCAAAAAGAAGAACACCTGCCTCTGCTTTTGGGCTTCGTCGCTCGTTTTTCATAAAGGCGCCTGGCATGTTTGGCTGGATGTGGGTTTTTGTGACAGTTCAAACTAGCCTGAATTTTGGCTGCTTTTGATTCCTACAAATGCACGTTTTATATACCATTTCTGGAATTGTAATTGTGCACTAGGGCTGAGCATTTTAATGAAAAGCAAAGGTTGTTTTTTCAAGGAATGCAGCATCATCTGCATTTATTCTGCTGGCATAGCACGAGACCTAAGGAACAGCTAGAATTTGATAAATGCTTTGGGCACCTAGTTTTGGGAATGACCACATCGCTTGGAAGGAGGTTGCCCAAATGGTAAGAAAATGATGAAATTGTGTCCCGAAGGAATTGTGGGAATCAGAAAAAAGGGATTTTAAAACTTAAGGCTCTATGTTTCCTATGCATGTTACCTCTGTGTGTTACTGCTGTTCTTGTGTCTAAGCCATGCAGATTTAATCACTGAATTTTCTCAGTTTTGCCCAAGATTGGATTTACTTGTTTATTTTGTTGCTAAAAGGGAAGGTGATACTTTTTTTAGTGTAGAATTATCATATCTTGAAAGCACTACAGTCTCATCTATCAGGAGAGCAGTTTTGAAAATGAATGTTGTTACAAAATTGTTTTAACCCAATGCGGCGTCAATATTTGGCTGCTATTGCCAAAAGTTTAGGACTATTCAAAAGAAATTAGAGAGTTTCACAAACCGTAAGGAAATCCATGTTTACCTTGAAGTGGGAGGGGAGAGACTTCTTGAAGTAAGTGTCTGCTACTGGGTGGGTGGTTCGAGAGGTAGACTCATAGGTAAGAAAGGTGTCTATGGTTGGATGGATGGACAGAAAAAGGGACTTCTGGACATGTGTGGCATATGACAGGTAGGGAGATAGAGTGTAGGTATAGATACAGAATCATAGGATCACAGAGTAGAAGGAATCTAAAAGGAATATAAAAGAAGGAACATGAACCGTCATGTTTGGGCCCATAAGCCACCCATACAGCCTATGAACGTTAAAAAGAAATGTCTCCTAAGGCAAATTATTCTGTAATTGTTTGCTGCAGAGCTCCTTGCATCTTTCTTTGAAGCCTGAAGTGCTGCTCATTGCAAAAGACCCAGGCTGCCTTTGCCCATCACAGGTGTCCTTTTGCCCTTCGTTCGTCTTCTGGGTGTTTCTCTCTTGCTCGTCTGGGTCCGTGCGCCTGTGACAAGCCTGGTGCCCTGTTAGAGGCATTTGTGCTCTGCTGATGAACAGCAGCACCTCGGGTGCTGCGGGCGTCGCTGCCTGGGCCTCTCCCACTGGGGAGCATCCACAGCTGGCAGCGTGGGGTGGGAACTGATGGGAGCCGTGTCTTGAGCTGCATTATCAAGGAGTGAAAGGAAGGCAAGATGACAGAGAAGCTGAGATGCTTCCTCGCTTCTGTCGTCTTCTAAGGATCTGCCTGTCCAAGATCTGCACTGGGTCAAAATCAGACTCAGCCAAAAGCTGTTTGATTCAATACTTCACCAGCACTTGTTCTTTTATGCTGGTTTAAGCACTTCTCGTGCCTCTTGGGTTGCTACTTCCTTAGGGTTGGGTGAGCTGACTGATCGTGTGTGTTAGAGCAAAACTGGCTGGAGACATGACGCTGCGGAGCTTGTTACAGGTTTTGCGTGGGTTCTCCCTATGACTTTACCTACACTTGAGCAGAAGTTCCAAATGTTAAATTTACTAGTTCTCATCAAAAGCACGGAGCAGGCTTTATGAGTAGCAAGCCTAGAAAAAACCTGCCATTGGTCTTAAATGTGACAGGGTGAGAGCTGTAACAGAACACATTTTACAAGGCAGTAGGTATTTATATCTTTAATTTGATATTGTTGTAGAGTTTTCTAACACCTGCATTCATAAAACTTAGATTTACACAAGCATATCAAAACCCCTTTAAAACCTATGCCTTCTGATATATCTTCAGAGAGGATTGTCTGACTGTTATCCTTCCTTTTCCTTTCCTAACACCCGTTTTGTGCTGCTTGTGCTTTGGGAGAACCCAGAAGCCCCTGGCACGATCTGAGCCCTGTAGCTGGGGATGTACCATACGCCTGAGCCGTGCTCTGCCTGAGTCTTTCCTTCAGAGCTGAAGGGACGTACAGACTGTCTGGGGCAGAAGGATTTAAGCAGCAAGCCATATTTTGTAATGTGCAAGACATCTAAGTTACAGCAGATTTGGTGATATATTTCTTACCACAGCTCTGGACAGACTTCTCCATTTTCTCCGAAGAATTAACTCACTTTTTGAGTCACGCCTGTTTTCCCACCCCGTTTCCTTGGTGGGACAGGGAATTCGGAAGAGAAGACTCGTTTAGGCATCGTATTTCATTTGTAATCAAAAGCATATTGCTACTGGCCTTTCATCTGTCGTAGGTATAACTGAAAATTACAAGGAACTGGGCGATGATACACAGGGGTGGTCATGAGTGCGAGATCCAACAGACTTTTGCAAAGACATCACAGAATCACAGAATTGTAGGGGTTGGCAGGGGCCTCTGGAGATCCTCCAGTCCAACCCCTGCCAGAGCAGGGTCACCCAGAGCAGGTGGCACAGGAACGCGTCCAGGTGGGTTTGGAATGTCTCCAGAGACGGAGACTCCACCACCTCTCTGGGCAGCCTGTTCCAGTGCTCAACCACCCTCACAGGAAAGAAGTTCCTCCTCATGTTGAGATGGAACTTTCTGTGTTCAAGTTTGTGCCCGTTACCTCTTGTCCTGTCACTGGGCACCACTGAAAAGAGCCTGGCCCCACCCTCCTGACACCCATCCTTTAAGTATTTATAAGCATTGATAAGATCCCCCCTCAGTCGTTTTTTTTCCAGACTGAAGAGACCCAAATCCCTCAGCCTTTCTTGATAAGAGAGGTGTTCCAGTCCCCTCATCATCTCGATAGCCCTTTGCTGTCCCCTCTCCAGCAGTTCCCTGTCCTTCTTGGACCGGGGAGCCCAGAACTGGACACAGTGCTCCAGATGTGGCCTCACCAAGGCAGAGTAGAGGGGGAGGATGACCTCCCTCCACCTGCTGGCCACACCCTTCTTGATGCACCCCAGGATGTCACTGGCCTGTGCTCTGCCCTCTGGGAACTTTTTTGTTGTATGTGGTCTGACCAAAGCTATGGTAAAATTCAGTGTTTTAGTGTTCCTAAGCTGGAACTGGGGTGGATGGTTGGCTTTAGGTGGTAGGTAAGGCAGGGAACACCTGGAAGAAGGTTAGCTTTGTGTCAGCCCCGCTTTGGTGATCAGGAACTGACTCATGAGAGATGTCCTGCCGGAACCAGGTCCTGGACCTCTTGTCTTGCCGGAGCCCTTGTCGGGCCATCAAGAGCTCGAGCCTCACAGATCTGTGATGGCATTTCTCCTGCAAACTGCTCCTCACTGGAGGAGGAATGGCCAACCTGAACTCCAGTCTTTTCGTGAGATTCAGAAAGTTTAATTTTTTCACCCTTTTTTGCATGTTTCCAGTCTTCCTTGTTTCAGCCAGGCTCTCCTGTGATGTGCCCAAGCACTGAAAGCCTTCAGGTACAACTTGTTTCGGTCATGCTGGGTAGCGTGGTTTTTAGCTGTAAAAGTGAGGGGTGGCTGGATAAAGCTCCACAAAATGTTCAAAGTCTGTGTCTGGTGGTGCTAATGGCTTGAGAGGTTGTAAACACTTTTGTAGCAGCTTCACTGTCATGAGACCAAGAGCTGCTTAAAACTCTGGGAACTGAGTTGCAGCATCCAGAGGAGTCTGTTGGTGGGAAACGTTCTGTGTATCAGGAACTCTTCTGGTGGGTGTGAAGCAGAGCTGTGAACGTGTGATTGCATGAGTGGGGCTATCAGTGGGAGTAGGGCTGGAAAGCCGCATTTCTGGGGTTAAAGAACTTGAAATATGATATACAGGGGTTTGAGCTAAGAACGCTAATGTCCTTTCAACAGCTGGTATCTGCTTTTCGAGCTTAATCAGTTTTTATGAGAAAGTCTGGAGACTTTCTGGGCTGCTATTGGTGAAGAGACCTAAGTCTAGTTCATTTTGTCAGTCTTAAGTCTGTAAGACAGATCATGAAATAATTTAATGCAAATAAAGCTGAGAATGGAGGTCCTAAGTGAATTATGAGCACAGTCTTTCATTGTTCTTGTTGCTGGGATGTGATGTGGGCAGCAAAGCAGCGTCAAGGGTTGAGTTGCAAAAGATCCTCTGTCATCTGTTGGTAGAAAATGTAAGATTTCTTAACAAGCTGGTAGATCAAAACATTTGGCATACTTTTTGAAGATGAAAAGATTGCATAAACATTGGCATTCATGCCAGCATTTACTCCTAGAATATGTCTAAGGAAAAATTTAGTGACAGTTCTCAGTACTGCTTCATCTGCCAACTCTGTTGTGTTATGGACCACCAGCCAAACCTCTGGTTAGAGAACCACTCGATTTCTCACCATCCTTTTTATGCCACATTAAATATTAAGTTTTTAAAAAAAACCCCTTCCCTTACTGCTTGCTGCCACAGTCTATAAGTGCTCTCTCCATTTACAAGCCAATGACATGAGCCCAGCTCATTACTGTTGTAGTCAGCAGTTTCCAAGCAGCCCGTGATTGTTACTAATTACCTGCAGATGCATTTTCCCTGCTCTGGCTTGCTGATTTCAGCGTGGTCGGTATCACTTTGAGAGGACAGAGCCGTGCTGACGTCTCGGCATGTCTCTGTGGCACGACGCCGGGGGCAGATGGTGGGACATACGGGCTGCAGGGTCAGTTCGCATTAGCGGGGCTGGGAGTGACTGCCGGTCTTACCCAAGGCAGAGAAGACCCTTCCACTGCAGCGGGGTCTGATGTCAACTCTGTGTCACACCGTTGAAAGAAGGAGCACAGAGCACAGTGTTGGCAGTGGGCTTCGGTCTTGCTTCTCCGGCAGGTGTTGGAGTGGGGGAGCATGGTCTTAGAATCATAGAATCATAGAACCATTTTGGTTGGAAGAGACCTTTAAGATCATCAAGTTCAACTGTTAACCCAGCACTGCCAAGTTACCACTACCCCATGTCCCTCAGCACCTCGTCTACACGTCTTTTAAATCCCTCCAGGGATAGCGGCTCCACCACTGCCCTGGGCAGCCTCTTCCAATGCTTGACAACCCTTTTGGTGAAGAAATTTTTCCTAATATCCATCCTAAACCTCCCCTAGTGCAACTTGAGGCCGTTTCCTCTTGTCCCATGTCTTGTTCCTTGGGAGAAGAGACGGACCGCCCCCAGGCTACACGTTCCTTTCAGGGAGTTGTAGAGAGCGAGAAGGTCTTCCCTGAGTCTTCTCCCATGCTGGGACATCTCCATCACCCTTTGCTTGCCTGCTCTTCCTGGTTGCTGCCAGGTCCCACTCGGACCCGCTGGCTTCCATCCTGAGAAGCATGTCCTGCGGCAGTTGTACTGAGGTGGCTGCAGGACATTTCGCAGCTTACAGACCCGTGCAGGGACAGACGAGACTGTGCCACATATGGACAGGATTCGTGATCCTCTGCACCCAGCTTTGTAACCGCGGAAGGAGTGTTACCTTATGTGCTCCCGCGTGGGGTCAGCCTTGGAGACAACGGTCCTGTAGAGCCAAGTACAGTGGCTTTCCTGCACAGTTTGTATGCATATCAGAAAGGCGAGAAGAAACAGAACAAAACCAGGAGTAGAATCCATTCATCATTTGGAGGGATGGAGAAGGAGAGACATTCTCAGCGGCAGTCAGCACAGAGTATCTGCTGTGGCTTGTGCTGGTGGACTCGTTCACCAGACACGGCTGATCCCAGATTTCGGGCTGAACTGAACATGGAGAGAGCGGGGTCGATGCATCTGGCTGAATAGACTCCTCCACTCCTGGGAAGACCAGCTTGGCTTTTTCATTAGTGTGGATGCATCCAACACCTTAGATGTAGTGTATTATCCCAGGTAGTTATTTCGTCATAGGTGGCACCGGTCTGTGGCTAATGCAGATAACAGGGATATGCTTAACCTTCCATATTCCTGCATATTTTGTCAAATTTTTGTAGTTAGGAAATGAAACCACTAAAATCGGATAAATGCATGCCAAAAGACAAGCCATTCCTTGCTGCTGTTCTGCTGTAACGTGGAGTCCTCTGCTGGCCTCTCTCAGCATATTTTTCCTTGGGAGTGCTCAGTCTCGTAGAAGTGTATTGCCTGATGGTTCATCCTTCTTCATTCATCCCATCATGCTTTGACTGCAATTTATGAGCCACAGTTTTGCCGTGTTTTGTTGCATGGCAGATATTGTTGGTCACTTCTGAAGCTAGGCATGAGACAATGACAAGGCAGTTGGACTGGAAACCTTGCCAAAATGAATCGTCCCTGAGCGGTTCAGTTTGCAGACAGTGTGGATTCTGATGCCTTCAACAGCAAGACGGAAAAGAGCCGCTCCTCTGAACTCCCAGACTGATCTCTTGCCAGGATTAAACACTCATAATATTTAGCTCAATACAATCTGAAAGAACTTCTTGGTTTTTAATAAGAAAACAAGTGCCAGGTAGGATGCAGATCACCTTCAGAAGAATGGCAACAAATCCTTCTCAACCTATGGACGGAGGATTCAGCTGAACAACCCTAGACACCAGCCTTTGGGTGGAGGAGTCTGGAGATGCCTTCCTCTCTCCAGACTAGAGTTTAGGCATGCAGTTAGGACTAGACATCTACTTTTTGCACAACCTAAGTTAGGGGGTCTTATAGCACACTTGATCATGATCCTCCTGAGCTTCAGTCTCCAGCTGATTAGGGAGGGTCAGGCAGTTTTTGAGCTGATGTTGAGGAGGGCTCCTATGCAAGCAACAGGACCAGCAGACACAGCACTTTGTGCAGGAGGATGCAGAGGGGGCCAGAAACTCCATGTGCAAGCATGGAAGTGGTGATGGTGTGCCCTGCTAGAGCTGGGAGTGTTTGCACTGCGGGAGGGGAGGCTCGCAGAGGGAGCCTTACCTGTGTGGGTCAATACTTGATGGGCGTGATCAAAGCAAATGCAAGCAGATTCTTCTCGGTGGTGCCCGGGCAGCAGGCCATGGGCGCAAACTGAGACAACAGAAATTCCTCTTGCACATGAGAAAAAAACCTTTCTGCCGTGAGAGTGGTCGAATGCTGGCACAGGTTGCTCAGAGAGCCTGTGGAGCGTCTGTCCTTGGAGATGCTCAGAACTGGATTTGACGTGGTCCCGGGCAGCCTGCTTTAGGTGACCTTGCTCTGAGCTAGAGCTGGACTGGACGGTCTCCACAGTTGCTTTCTAACCTCAGCTGCTCTGTGTTTCTGTGGTAGGCACAGTGCGTCCATGTTGCTGGGTAGGAGTCATTGTCTCTCTGGTGGGATCATGCCCAGTTCATGGAGGGAGAGGGTACCACTGGTACATTCTGAGGGTCTGCCTCTACTGGGATGTGCTGGAGAGGTGGGTGCAGAAGCTTTCTCATCCATTTATTTTGCTCTGTCTGTACATGTGTTTAAAGGAACATTCCTTAGATACAACAAATCATGGAAGAAAAGATAGATGTTTTCCTTTCACTTGTTCATTTTGTGTGGTTTTGGCGTTTGGTTTTTTTTTTCCTTTTCCCTTTTTTTCTATTAGAGAATCACGGAATCACAGAATTGTAGGGGTTGGCAGGGGCCTCTGGAGATGATGTAGTCCAGCCCCCTGCCAGAGCAGGGTCACCCAGAGCAGGTTGCAGAGGAACACGTCCAGGCGGGTTTTGAATGTCTCCAGAGACGGAGACTCCACCCCCTCTCTGGGCAGCCTGTGCCAGGGCTCTGCCACCCTCACAGGAAAGGAGTTCCTCCTCATGTTTAGGTGAAACTTCCTATGTTTAAGTATTCCTATGTTTAAGTATTTATAAGCGTTGATAAGATCCCCCCTCAGTCATCTTTTTTCCAGACTGAAAGACCCAAATCCCTCAGCCTTTCTTCATAAGAGAGGTGTTCCAATCCCCTAATCTTGGTAGCCCGATTCTTCCTCATCCCTGTTCTCAACTCACCCAGCAAAGATACCAGTGCTCAAAAGCTTTCCCTGGGATTCTTAACCTGACCTAAGCTCTCCAACGAACACTGTAAAGGCTCTGTCCCTCTGGAGAAGAGAGGACATTGAGGTTGTCTAAGCAGGTTGGAATGTGGCCTATTTCTTTTTCTGGCTTTGGAAATTAAGTATCTTAGGGGTACACCAGAGAAATCAAGGGTTCAGTCTCAGTAAGAAGCTGCAGGAGTGGTGCATGGTGAGGTGTGTACGTCTGGGTAGGGTGTTTAGTCAACGTGAATAGGTAAGATGGGAAATGGTGATGGGCTGAATGCTCTGGTGAAGGTCCGGGTGGGCCCCAAAGAGATTCTGGCTTCTTCACTGTGTCTTGGCTGGACTCCGAGTACTCATCCCACATCAGAACCGAGTCACCGCCTCTTTCCAAGGTTTCCTTCTCTTCGCTATTGCCAAGCTGAAGGCAGAAGTTTAATTGATAAACGGTGCTCTTTCTTCAACACCAGTGTGCTCTTTGGAACCACTGCTGAAAGGAGCCAAGAAAGGGCCTCAAGCCCTTATTTGATGTGCCCTTTATGACCCATTTCTGATGATGATCTGAGACAACTAAGTACTTTTTGTGTCAAATGGAAACAATAATGTGAAGCCTAGAAGCAAAATCAAAGCTCCCAATACATGCCTTTGTGGAATACATAGTGAAATAGGATTTTTCACTCTTTCTTGCACACCTGATGTTCACAGAGAAGACAACTATTATTTTAGAGATGTAAAAATGTGGTACAGGGTCAATATTTCATTAACGTAAAGTGCAAAACTCCATTTGGTAATGCTGGGAAATGCATTGTGAAGTTTGCTGTTGGTGATTCCTGAGAGGGAAAGAGGACATTTATTTTAATTTGTATATTGCTCTAGTAAAAAAGAAAATCAGCCCCCAGGCCTTGTATGTAGTTGATTCTGCAGTTGTAGTCTGTTTATTGTTGTGAATTTAGATCTAACCCCAGGTCTTACTGAGCACCATGGTAGAGCCTGGTTTCATTAGGAAACGTCTTAAATGAATTTGCTACTTTGCATTTTGAGAATGACCTATCAGAGGAACTCTTTTCACTAATTTCTCACCATTTAGGAGGTCAATGTCTGGTCATCCCTGTAGCAAGATCTGCAGGTGTAAAGGAGAAAGCACCTGCGGAAGGTAACTTATATCGTGAATTTTTGGATATAAAGTTAGGGGTCTTTGGCAGAGGGTGCCTGTTTCTTTCCAATGACTGTGGAGGTAGCTTAAGCTAGACCTGCGTGGGTGGGATGGACCTGCCCCGCGGAGGGGAAGGACGGTCACATGAGGGTCCTGGAGGGAATCGTTATCCAGCTGATGTTTGCTGAAATATTGCTAAGTGACAGTTTTACAGCTGTGCTTTCATTAGCTGAATAAAGGCTTCCAGTTATTTTGATTTCAAATTAAAAAAATATTTGCAGTTTTTTAATGAAAAGTAGTTTCAAAGAGAACAATTTCTATATCCCCATCCAACTCTCTAAAATAAGAACAATGAAACATTTTCACAATTCTTTCTTCCTTTTTTTTTTCTTTTTTTCTTTTTTTTCCCCTAAAATCAACACAGCTTGGACAAAAGTAAAGAAAAGGTTTACTTTTGTTGAAATTTCCTTTTTTTCTGTAAAAACATTTTGTTAAATTTTTTTTGTGGTCAATTGTAATAGCAATAATAAAAATTCCTGTTCTGAGGCCATTTTGTTTTGGTCATATAATCTGTCTCTATGAGCAAACGTTGATCAGTGTTTTTAACATTATCACCAAATTATACTTTTAATTTCTGTGGGACTGTTTTGAAGTGCAAATCGGTGTTGGTAGATGGTTTCTAGTGGAGCATAATGCTAGATTTACAGCTTAGTCTGTACATTTAATAGATAAAAGTGCAGATGCATTTTCCAATAATCTATTCGTCACTCCCAGTAGGGCCTGTCATGTTAAAGACTTGAAAAAAGGCCACATAAACTCCTGTGGAAAGGCAGCCAATCTGAAAAGCAAAAGTGTCATTTTTAATGACAGGACAGAGTCTAACTGAAACACTGTTGAATTTTTTCCATTTTTATGAATTCTTATCTTGCCATTAAAAAAGAACAAGCGCATTTGAGAAAGCAAACGAGGGCACTTGTACCCCACTAAGACCCAGGCTATTAACTGCCTCTTTTGATGATGTACAGCCTCACTCTGTTGGGAGTTTGGCTGAGGATTTAAATGTTGAATTTAACTATGGTAAACATGTTTTGGTGCAAAGCATGTATAATAACAATTTGCATTTACATAGCATCTTTTACTTAAGGATTTTGCAATCTCTAATTAATTAAATCTGTTTCCCCCTGCCCCCAATACCTCTGTGGTATGGATAATAAATACAATTTTAAATGGAACAGCCATGGCAGGAGGATTAAGACAAGCGGGTTCTGGTGCGCCTGCGCTGGTCCTGATTGTGGTGGGGCTGGGGCTTGTTCTGCAGACACCCTGAGCAGCCTCCTCCATGCCCACCCCGCTCCGAAATGCCCTGGCAAAGGCTGGGCATCCAAACGGCTCCGCACGAGCAGGTGGGAAATGCCTGGCCAGTTCCAGCCGCGGCGTCTCCACCGGCGTCCGGGTCCTGGAGATGCTGACCCACGCCGTGCCACCGCTGCGGCAGGGCTGTCTTCAGGGCATCAACAGCTGATTCCATCCACAGACAGCATTTCTCACTGCCAGAGAAATGCTGTAATTCTGTCATAGATCTCCAAATTGGAAATAAATTAAAAAAAAAAAAAATAGAAAGGAAAACACTCCAGCTAGCATAAATGCTTCCTAAATTGCTTTTTTTGGCCTGCAACACTACCAAAACATCTGAGAGTGACTGTGCAAGCTTCCAAAATTATATTTCCAGGCGGGTAGGGGGACAAATTGGCATCTGTGCGTATGCACGGCACAAAAATAAAGTCTAGTGGTAGTCTGAGTCAGGCTACAGATGTCCTTTCTAGGACAAGGTAATTGATGACACTGGTTGAAGACACCTCCAAGCTCCCTACACCACTGATGATATGATTGATGATAGGTGGCCTTAGTTGACCAAATATGAGTTAATTCTCATCTGATACTCGACCATTTGGGTGATTCTATGTATTTACGCAGGGGACAATGAGACCAGCAGTTTGGGAAGTAGAGGAAATGGTCAAACAGAGACAATTTGAGGGCTATGTGCACTGCTAGGCGATGGAGAGCGTGCCACAGGGGCATCTGCCATTAGCTCACACAGTCATACCATCACCTAGAAATGGGAATGTGCCTTTTTTAAAAAAAAAAAAAAAAAATGCATGGGAGGACTCAGGAAAGAAAAGCTGCAGAGTGTGAAGTGTTCCAACACTGGATGGGCACAAAGCCTGGTGGGCACTTCCCAAAGGGCTCGGCTCCTCCGAGCCGTGCGGAGCTCAAGGGGACGCGCTCCCCGGCTTTGAGGCGTGGTCTCTGGGAGGCCAGCAGAGACGGCATCAGCGCAGAGCCGGGACCGGGTGAGTGCTCTGACAGCTCCTGGCTGTTCCCAGTCGTGGTCTGCCAAAAGTGCCCATCGCTGAGCCAGGGGAGAGAAAGCCAAAGGATCCAGGTGTTTTAATGGTGTTGCAGCACATTTTGGGAGGAGAACATCTTCTGTCACAGAGTAGGAAAAAAAGCTCTTGTTATTTTCCCTACTGTCTTCTTTGAAAGAGCTCTTCCTGCAGTTCTGGCCCTGGAAAACACTGTGTTATCTATGAATAGAGATTTTATAAACCCATTTGGGGCTTTTTTTTTTAATGGACCGTTGTTTCTTTTTGAGTTTGTATTCCTTCATCCAAAAATATGTGAATTCCAGGTTTTGATGTCATTTCTCATAAAAATGTTGAACTGTAATGAATAAAAAAAAAAGAAAATGCAAAAAGCAAAATGCAGTGGAAAAAAGAAAACGTCGCTGGCATTTCCTCAAAATACAACTTGATGGATTTTTTTTTTTGATCTGCTTGATGAAACTGGCACATTTACCAACAGTGAGGAATATCACTTGTGGAAATCCCGTGAGAATCAATAAGGACAGGGACTGCCTGTGCTGCCACGGACTTGACACCTGGCTTGTGATTTTCACATAGATGTGGCAGAAAAGTGAATTCAGTGAGGACGTGAAAGGAGTATTGGGGTCCCACTGGAGTTTTCCTTCTTTTCGTCGTACATTCTTTGCAACAATCTAAATTCCTTGAGCTCAGCCCTGTGATGACACTGTGCCTTTTTTGAGTGTTGACTCCTAAAGAAAGGCTTGTGCATCAGCAATATCCCTGTAGAGAGGGGACACGTCTGGGTTATCCCCACCTCAGCAGGTTTTGTTTCTGGCAGTTGTGGGTCCAGACCTGGTGGCCTCCCCAGAGTTGAGCATCCTCTGTGGGGAGGCTGGTCCTGGACCTCTGGGGCTTGAGGATCTGCAGGAGGGGGGAGGGTTTGGAAGAGTGTGGTGGGAAGCCAGCCGAGGCTGCAATAATTGCAAAGTCCATAAGAGGTGTGGGATATTGGGGGATGTGGATGAGATTCCCTTTGCCAGCAAATCTGGTTTTTGGTGTTAAACAGAGGGCTTGCTTTTGCTCCGTCTGCCCTTGTTAATATTGGAATAAAGGTGGAATATGGAGACAAACTGTTCCCAGGCACTGATGCAGTCTTGAACATGTCTGTTAGCTGTTCCCGCAGTCCTAGTGCTGCCTTCATCAGCTGTTACAGGCAAACCCAAATGTCTCCTGGTCTGGCTTGGCCCTGTTCTGGCTCAACCTGTTCCCTTGGCAGCCTGTTCCAATGTTTGACAACCCTTTCAGTGTAAAAATTTTTCCTAATATCCATCCTAAACCTCCCCTGGCGCAACTCGAGGCCATTCCCTCTTGTCCCATCGCCTGTTCCTTGGGAGAAGAGCCCGACTCCCCCTGGCTACCCCCTCCTTTCAGGGAGCTGCAGAGAGCGAGAAGGTCTCCCCTCAGCCTCCTTCTCTCCAGGCTGAACACCCCCAGCTCCCTCAGCCGCTCCTCACAGGACTCATGCTCCAGACAGGTGGACGGTCACTGCCCCGGTCCTGCTGGCCACACTGTCCCTGATACAGGCCAGGATGCTGCTGGCCTTCTTGGCCACCTGGGCACACTGCTGACTCATATTCAGCTGGCTGTTGACCAGCGTCCCCAGCGTCCCAGGTCCTTTTCTGCCGGGCAGGTCTCTCTGATTGACTGCAGCCAAACATCTGCACCATGACCTTGGCATTGCCGAGCCTGGCTGCTTCCCCAGCGCGGGAGGTGCGGGCGGCTGTTGGGGCCTCTCGCTGTGAGGTTGCACAGGACCACGGGAGGTGCCTCAGGTCTTGGAGGGCGTGGAGAGGTGGGATCACCACCTCGTGGCTCATCACACCCTTGTCCAGTGTAGAAGGGTTCATTGTTGCTTACCAGGCTCGGGGATGGCAGTGCTGCAGGCTGCGTTGGGTTGCTCACTGCTCAGCAGAAAAATTTTGGCCACACTCTGTCCATTCACCACCTGCAGGTCTTGTCAGCCCAGGTTTTAATGGGAGAAGCTCTTAAGTTCCTAAGATATGAGTGGGATATTGGTGGGCCCTTCTGTGACGTGATTAGGTAGCTCAGTGACTCTGCGTGGGGGTGTTACTGGAGCGGTGGTGGAGTCGCCAGTGCCTTTGAGCATGGTGTGGGCTCCGTAAGCCCACAGTACGGTGGTGGTGGCTGAGGAGCAGGAGGTGGCCCTGTGGGCCCTGGTGGGGACCCCTGCGTGGGGGCTCTGCTGCCCTTCACTCCCGGTCCACCACCCGCGCTGGCCTCATCCCCCGCATCTCATCTCCCTTCGCCTGTGGCTCCCAGGAACAGGCCCATCCACCGTCCCAGCCGCCCCAGCAGCTCCGCTCCCGCCATGGCCAGCCTGTGGTGGGCAGCGGTGCCTGTCCCCAGGCTCGGCTCCTTGGGCCTGGCACCTCGGCAGCCCCAGGGCGTCGCAGGCGGCAGGGACCCTGGGGTGGCACCCGGCAGGGATGCCAGGCTGGACGGGGGCGGAGAGGCAGCATGGCGTTCTTCCCCTCTCCAGGACACAGTCCCGGCCTCTCCTTCCCCAGCAGAGCCCTCGGGCTGTCAGGGATGCCCCCAGCGTTGCTCAGCATCACCCCCACAGAGAGCAGGGCAGCGCTGCCCCTGTCGTCAAAAGTGCTGTCCTGAAGGGACTCCTTTCTCTGACCTTTGTAATTATTCCTGTCCAATCTTTCTTCATGTTTTCTTTTAATTATTTTTCCCTTTCTTCTCTTCCTCTCTTTTTTCCCCCCTAAAACTCCACCACTCCTCTCCAGTGTATTAAGGATGTGAGTGAAATTGATGGCTGGAATGTCTCAAGTCTTTATGATGATGAATGACTTTCACTGCCAAAGCTTTTATTGTCTGTGATTTGGGAAGAAGGGGAGCTGATTTATTGTGGCCGACTGTCATGCCATTTAATACAGTTATAAATCCTGATGCCATGATGGGCACCGTGGGCTGGGGACCTCCTCTGGCCACTCTCCCACCCCCCTTTTTCCTCCCCACTCGTCGTCCTCAGCTGTGGTCCTTGGAGGAGAGCGGGCAGAGGGGGTTGCACCAGGAGACCCCAGGATGAAGGTGACATCTGAGGGCTGGGCAAGCCCAGAGCATCTCACCGGGACCGGGCAGGCTCTCAGGGTGGACGGAGATGCCCCACGGCCCAGCCCGGGCACCACCGCAGCATCCCCTGCTGTTGGCGCCGTGCTGGTGGGGATGCTCTCGTCCCTCTTGAAGGTGGTGGAAGGGGAATCTCCCACTGTGGCTTGGGAGCAAGATCCTATTGTCTGCTTTTTGCTTGCAAGAGCCCTTAAAACGACATGTTGGTTAATATCTAGATATTCTAATTGCCTTTTTTACTGTGTTTTAGTGATCCTAGTGTAATGAGATAGGGCACCTGTAGTTTTTACAGGCAGGAGTAATGTGGTGCTGCCTCCTGCGGCTGATGTTGCCATTGTTTGGCAAAGCTTTCCTGTCCCAGGTGTCGGGGAGGGACAACCGGCCGGTGCTGGGGTCCAGGCAGAGCTGGCTCCTGGCCTGCGCGGCAGCTTGGCCGAGTCCAGCCCGTGGCCCCAGACAAATCGGTGTCAGCACAAATGGTGGCGTTGGCACTGGGGAGAGGGTGGACACCTGCTTGGGATGGGAGAAGTGGCCGAGCGGGTTCCTGACACTTTCCATAAAGTAATCCATGTGTTTTCTGGTTCATGAACAACGTGGTGCATCAGTTGAGCCACACATTTGACCACGCTGTGGGAGATGATCTCTACCCACCGGGCAGCTAGGAAAGAGACAGGACTTAGAAATAGGAACTTGGTCCTGCTGTTTCACAGGCAGATGAAAAATGCAGTTTTGCCTTAAAGTGATTTCAAATGAGGGGTTTCAGGTTCTTTCCACCAAAGAGAATGGCATATTTCAATCTTGACAATTAAAAATATTTTGACAGAAAAATACTGAAACCCAAGTATTTCAACGTTTCCAAAGCTTCACTTTTTCCATCATATAGAATCCAAGTAAAATGCCTGATTTCAGCTTTTCTTCTTATTCCAGGATAAAAATAGCATTATTGAAATACCAGAAAAATCACGCTTGGGTTGTTGATCTGGACTTTGTTGAGCCCTAATTAAGATGTTAAAATCTAGGATGTAAATATTTTTCCTGCGAGGGGCAGAAAACTGCTGATGACATTAGCAATGATCCTTAGATTGGAAATGTCTCCATCTCAGATTAATTCCAGATGCAGATCATAAATATTGATTCTTGTGAGATGGAAGATTTCAGCATGGGTTTAATGTCTCCAGAAAACAGGCTGGTGGAAGCTGTTGGCTTTTTTTTTTTTCCTGTCTCTATGCTTACCTAACAAGCTGAATTGCTGATTGCCAATATCCTCCCATCTTCCCCTGCCTGGATGCGCCGGGTCATGCCGGCCCGTGTCGGTGCTCCCGGGGCTCCCCTGGGCTGGGAGCAGGTGGGATGGTGAAGACCCGGGTCATCCAGTGTCTCGTTGAACTTCAGCAGCCCCCGGTGCCCCACCGCTGCAGGGTGCTGCTGGCCTGGTCGTGCCATGGCCCCAGGGACGATGCCACATGCCATGGCCCTGAGGTGCGATGCCACCCACTGGCGCATCGTCAGTCTTTGGGATGGGAGCTGGTGAAGGGTCTCCAGCGTCCAGCTTGGGATTCGCACCCAGGCAGGTTTGCAGGGCTCCTGGGCTTCTCCTCCTGCTCTCACTGCTCCCAAAAGCCCTCTGGATGTCACTGCTGTCCTTCGCAAGGCGACTGGAAACCCACATCCTCCTCTTTCCCCTGGTGCCTGGCCTGGGTCCCCCCCTCGCCGGGCTGCTGCCAGACCTCCCCACTGGCTCTCTCGCACCCAGCTCCCGGGGGACCTCCAAGACCCTTCCCCACCAGCACCGCCCCAGCCCAGCAGGTCGCGGCAGGGACCTGGGGCTCGGTGTCTCCCCAGCACAGGCTTGCTTGGCTTCTGGGACCCGTCCCAGGCCCCCACGCGCCGCTCTCGGACCTGGGGACAGTGTCCCCCAAGCTGCCGGGCTGGGAGGAGGAGGTGGGCTGCCCTGGCCGCTGCTCCTCGCTGGAGATGCTCCGGGAGCGGTGGCTGTACCCGTCCGGACTTTTTGTGCCGGTGGCCGGCAAGCCCATGCCACAGCCCGCTGTCCCCCTGAAAGCGGCAGCCCCGCTCCCGGCGGCAGCGGTACCGGCTGGTAGCAGGCAGCCGTGGCCACCACCGTCCCTGGACGCTCTTCAGGGAGCTCCATGGTGGTGAGGTTGGTGGAGGGGCTGTCACCGCGCCTCACGAGCCCTGCCGCGGGGCCAGGGAAGGTGCCAGAGGGTCTCCGGAGTAAATCTGGGAGGTTTCAGCCGAAATGAAGGATGCTCTCCCTCGTGAGCAGCTCCTTGTCCTCAGGGCAGCTCCTAGCCGGAGCTAAATATTTGCCAAAGAGGTGTGAACCTGCAGCACGGGGCGGGGGGGGTGGGGGTGGGGTCGAAGAGGTGCTGGATTTTCATTTCTCAGGGAGGGAGAAGTTGGAGGCCAGTCACCTCTCTGAACGCGTATCCATGCACAGCTTCCAGCAGCATCCATGGCTCCACAGTAAAATGCTGCCAATGCTCTTGTTTCCACCCCGTAGTTTGTAGCGTGTTTTTTTTTTCCTTGTAGCACCAGTGTCTGGAGTCCTGTCACAACGAGAGGAGTTGGTAATTCTTCACAAACCCATATGAGCTTTCCAGTCCTCTTGGTTGCAAAGAGAGGCTAAAAAATAGCTTCTGGGTGAATCCAAAAATTCAAACACTGGAAAAGAAACAAAAGGAAAAAAATATTTTATTGAAACGTCTTTTGATAACTCTGTTGATGTGGTGATTTTTTTAGTGCACCGAGCAGGTAGCTCTGCGTTTGCAGGAACAGGGATTCCGTTGGACCACAAACTTTTCCAGCTGCCGATCCTCTTGGTCATCCTGCAGCCTTCCAGCAGCACAGCGATTACTGCAGAGTCTCACAGAGCCTGCTGCGCTGCTCTTATTAGAAGTATTGCTGTGCAGCAGAAAGGAAACAACAATAAAGGGAATATGTTGCTTCTGCACGCGTTAAGAGCACTGATCAAACCACATGAGATCCCATTTCAGACATAATGTGCATTGGAGGGCAAAATTAGATTGAGAAGTAAATGGAGCCTAAAATTTCCATAGCTTTATTCGTCAGAAAGCTGTTTCATTGCGTGGTTTAATTCTCCTCGTTCTTTCATTCATTGCGTGTAGCGTGCTGGCTGGAGTACATTTTAGAAATAATGGGATGAAAAAAACCCCATCTTTAATTTGGCAGTGGTTGTGAGGTGTGTAAGGGCCGTTCAGACCTGAGATGTGAGGGGATACAAAAAGCAGGAACATGTTACACGGCAGCAGAAAAACAGCCAGACTGGCACTTTCTGCATTTTAGCAGTAAGAGGTGTTTTGTTTGGGGACTTTTTTTGGCTTTTGGTTTTGTTTTCTGGTGTATTTATTTAAGTTCTGAACTATTTGAAGTTGGTTTTATTATTTCTATTTCAGCATAGAGTTTTCATTTCATTGCTGCTTGTAAAATACACTGCACGATGAACTACACTGGTCCGAAAACCAGTATTTTCTAGGCTAAGATCTGCCATGGTAGTAAGCCCATTATTTTTATGGGAGATTTCTTTTCTCTCCCCGTTTAACATGTCTGTTTGACAGGAGGAGGCTAACTGGTCTCTCAGATAAGTAGACACATGGGGTTTTTTGCCGTTGAAGGCAACACTTGATGTCATTTCCAAGCTGACACAGATTGTCGAGCAGAGCACTGGATGTGCAGAGAGTCCCTTTTGAGAGAGGGGAGCTGCGGGTGTGTGTCATTGGCGGCAGCGGCAGGAGCAGAGCCGGAGGAGGAGCTCGCCCGTGTCCCTGTCCCGCGCACGCCTCTGCGCCTCCATCCCTCCGGGATGCGGTTCCGTGGTCAGTTTTCCTTCGCAGCCCATGGAAGGTGGTGCTTGGCTTCCCTCGCGCTGCTTCGTCAATGCCCAGGTGCTAATTGTCTGCAGTTTTGCCGCTTCCCTCTTGCATCATGAGCCGTAGAAATGCAGACAGGGAAACGTGCCTGCCAGAAAAATGCCCGTTTCAGGCTGTTTTCAGTGAAGTCTCTGTCCCCTCCTCGCTGTCACCTGGGACAGCGGGATGCCAGTTCTCACCTTCATGCTTTACCTCCGTATGAAGAGAAGGGGTGACCAGACCCAAAACTTGTATGAATATCTCCAGGAATTTCAGCATTAAGCACGTGGTGGTCTCGTCGTTGTGATGGCATTTTGCCCACCGGCAGACCTTGTCCTGCTGGGGCCAGGAGGAGCCGCCTTCCCCTGGACAGGCCCTGGGCCAGGAGCCTGTGGGGCTTAGTCAAACTCAGGTTGTCGGGTCCTTGTGTCCCCTGGCCCTTTCTGGGGTCCTCTGGAGGACGTGGGCTGAGCACATGTGGTGCCCCAGCTCCCTTGTCTGGGGTAGAGCCCTGCGGACCCCACAGCTGCCAGCGGATGCTTAAATGTACTCAAAACTAAGACTGATGGCAATGGGTTTCCGCTTCTGTGAAAATATTCAAGATTTTGACTTTTTTTCAGGTCTATTTCCAAATAAAAAAAACGCACCATCAAATCTGAGGAAGGTTTAACAGCTGAAAGTAGTCAACAAGGTAAAACCAGCCCAGAGCAGTGTGCACCTCTCCTCTTGTTTTCATTTGGACCACTTTTTGTAGCTGTCCTCACTAGCTTACATTTTACATAGCAAAGCCATTCCAAACTTGAAAATGAGTTTGTTGGGTTTTTTAAAGGAAAATGAAATATTCTAACATCGTCAAAGCTTTTCCCAGAAGCTTTTGGAGTTAAAATGCCCAAATGAACAGCCTCTCTGCTTACATAAGCTCCATCTTTCCACAGTTCAGGTTTTGTGGGACATTTCTGTCTCTTAATGAGAAGCTTTCGTTAAAAACGGTCTTGGCTGGTTCTGGCAGCAAACCAGTTGCGTCTGGTTCTAGAGGCAAGCCTGATGACTGTCGTCTGCCCCGCGTCCTCCTTGCCATGCGCCAGAGGATGCCTGGGTGCCGGCCCGGCGTGCTCGGGTCCTGAGCTGGCTTGTCTGACGCGCTTTGCTTTCCCCTTATTTTTTCTTCCCCTACTTTTATTTAATGAGCTGACATTGCTGACGTTGACTCAAGAGTGCTGGATGCACTGGCTGGAGCCCACAGAGGCCTTCAGCCTGGGGCAGTGACACCATTGGTAGGGGGGAGCGGCACTGGTGGAGAGGGGTGAGACCCCCCATCCAGGACCCCGCTTTGGGCAGCAGGGCAGGGGGTGGGACTGGATGATCTTTAAGGGCCCTTCCAACCCAAACCATTCTGTGATTCTGTGATTCCGTGATTCTATAATTGATGAAGCACCAGTGGTGCAGAGTTGTCATTTCTGGAGCTGGTGTCATGCACCCGGCGTGTGGTGGGGCCCCCTCCAGCTGTCTGACATGCTTCCCCATGCCTCCCCACGTCCCTCCCTGCATGCAACTGGGCACCTGAGACGTGATCATGCCGTGCCTTGCTGCACCTGGATCACTGGTGTGCCTGCTGTCCCTGTGCCTGCAGAGCGCACGCCCTGAGCTGGATGAAGGGAAAGCTTGCGAGGAGTGAAGGTTTCACTTACTGGGAGCCAGGGAGAGGTTAAATTCTGCTAACACATTTTAATACATGGCTAATTGTTGGCCACACAAGAATTCATAGAATCACAGAATGGTTTGGGTTGGAAGGGTCCTTAAAGATCATCTAGTTACACCCCCTGCCCTGGGCAGAGACACCTCCCACCAGCCCAGGTTGCTCCAAGCCTTGTCCAACCTGGCCTTGAACCCCTCCAGGGATGGGGCAGCCACAGATTCTCTGGGCAACCTGGGCCAGTTGGGTAGAATTGGGAAGGGGTGGGTGCTTGCAGAGACGTTGTCCACCCTAGGGTATCTTTTCCTAGTCTCCCTACAGATGTCTCCTCCAATACTTCATGTGTGTGTGTGCGTTAAACGAGAGGTCAAACCGTGGATTTCTAACTTTGCATGTGTTAAGGGAGGGGAAAGAGACCGCAGCAGGCTTCGAATAATCACAGTGGGTGACAGGGTGCAGCTCAGCTCAAGTCTGCAGACAAAGCCTCCTCATACCAGCAACCCTACAAAATACGTGAAAAGCTGGACTGTTGGGCTGTTTGTAGGGTGCAAGAGCTCCATGGCTGTGAGGAAGATGGGACGGGAGCTTTATGGAGCAGCAGGCAAAAGAGATTGGCCAGAAGAGAGGAGGCCGAGGGCAGAGCACTCTGCAGCTCCAGGACTGTTGCTTAGAAATTTTTGCCCTACCAGAAAGTGTTGCTCTTCCTTTTCCTTTTCCCTGCCCTGCCTCTTTTTTAAAAGCATACTTGTGTCAATGGGAAGAGTAGGAAAGACACCCGCTAGGCAGGACAGCCCTGGGCTCCTTCAGACGTCTGCCGCTGCCTTGCAGGTGAGGAGAAAAACAGACCACATCTGCAACCCCTGTTCCAGCGCAGTGTGCTTAATCTGAATTTTATGGCTGTGATAGCAGGTTACGGTGCCGCCGTCACCAGCCCTTGCAGCCCCAGTCACGGTGGACACTGCGCATTTCAATACCTCCGCCACTAATCTTTCCCCCACTGCTCCCGTTCCCTGGCTGCTAATTTCACGCAGGCACTTAAACATGATGGATAATTGTGTTCTGCTTATCAATGTTTAATTTAAGGGCTGTTCCATCTGACCTGGATGCCCTCTGCAAGAGCTATGCCTCATTATTGATTTCATGGTCACACCTGTGACATTACCTGCTTTGTAGGAAGTAGACTTTGACATTCCTGTGAGGCTTTGGCAGCCAGAGCTAATTGTCAGAAGAATAATCGAGTCAGCAAAATCATTACAGGTGATCTGTGTGTTACCACTGTTTTATCTGCCTCTAATTAGGTGCAGGAGAGGTAACTCATCGCAGTAAGCATGCCGCACGAGCTCTGATGTCCACAAATAGAGCTAGATGAGCGCGGGAGGGGAGTTATTCGTTAAGAGTGGCGTTTCGGCGTGTCCTGTGCCGGCGGCGTCTCCTTTCCTGCTGTGACAGGGCAACATGCGATCCCACAGGCATCAGTGGGATGCAGCATCCAGGATGCCTTTGGGCTGGACCCCACGCTGGGGCACATGCGCAGCAGCTCTGGGGCTGAGGTGACAATGATGCTGCTGTGGTGCCGAGCGCGGAGCGGTGTTTATTGTGTGATAAAAACAGATAATTTTCTTAAGCCATGCTCGTCGCTGCTTTAGGGTCCCCCACTGCCCCAGGCAGGCCCTGGGTGTGACCCTGGGGAGCAGGAGCCAGTGGTGGAGCTCCTCGGGTCCTTTTCCTGCTCACGGGGTTGCGCGTTTGGCCAAAATGTTTTCTTTAGGATAAAGACACTTCCCATCCCTGGAGGGGTTCAAGGACAGGTTGGACAAGGCTTGGAGCAACCTGGGCTGGTGGGAGGTGTCCCTGCCCAGGGCAGGGGGTGGCACTGGGTGGGCTTTAAGGTCCCTTCTAACCCAAAACACTCTATGATTCTATGGTTCTATAATGATTATAACAACAGGGTTAGCGTTATCAAAATCTTCACTGGCCAAAGGAAGAGCTGTTCTTAGTGGGAGCTGGATTTTTCAAAATAGCAGTCAGTTCTGGCAACACGTTTGACTGAAACAGTCTGGAAATTGGGGTTTACTTCTACAGATGAAGTGGCTCCCAAAACACCATCTCTGACAATCACTTATTTTCATTTTCTCTGGTATGAGGCGAGTGCACCCCTGGCTGTAAGGCTCTGCTCCCTCGCTGATGAGGCAGCTGGTGCCTGGCACAGTGTGGGGGCTGCCCAAGCCCATGGGTAGAACGAGTGATGCGTGCCAGCGCCCGGGGGCTGCGTGCCGGCCTTGGGTGTCCCGGTGGCAGAGCAGCACCAGTGCATGTCCCTTCCTCTGCTACCGACGTCTGCAGGCCTTGAGGAAGGCAGTGACATGTGCCAGGGCTGGGAACTGGACCCTGGGGCAGGCACTGACCCTCTCCGGTCGCACTGCGCGGCCTTGGGGACCACGCGAGGTCACTTCGGAGGGAGCCGACAGCCAAGTCCCACCCATCCGGCTCGGATGCCTTTGGGACTGGTTTTGCCCGTTCTGCTGGTGCACTGCTGCGGTCGATATGCAGTGTCCCTGCCGCAGCCAGCGTCGGCATTCCTGGTGCGCGGGGCCTGCCGACCCCGGGACCAAATGGGACGGTGCTGGAAGGATGCGCCTCACACGCTCCCATGGGCAGGTCACGGTGAGCTGGTGCAGCGGCATCTCTTCATCTCCACTTCACTTAGCATAAACCTGCCTTTTTAAAAATTGTTTTCTGGAAAGGCACAAGGGGTGAGGCAGGGGTGCCAGCGTATGAGAGGGACCCTGGGGAGAAGCTGCTGGTGGAGCACCTGGTGCGGGGTGTGAGGTGGTCGCATGGCGTGGGGCAGCTGTTCTGCCTCATGGTGCCGCAGCGGTGGGAGCAAGTGGGCACAGCGACACGCTGGCAGCGGCAGCCCGGCTTTCCCAGCACTGCCGACCTGTTGGTGTTGAAGCACTGTCTCCGGAGAGGTGGGATTACCCCGCTAACCCAGCGCACCGCCTGACCGGTGACCACGCTCCTGAGCCGATGGCCACTTCACGTCTGCAGTAGGCATGGAGCAGCGGGTGAAGGCTCGGTTCACCCCGGTGCAGCCCGTCCCGCATCTCCGTGAGGAAAATCACCCGCCCCGCGATTGCCGAGCACGGTTCTGCGGCAGCGGCCAAGGGGCTCTGTAAGCCCCCTCCCCACCACCTGAACCCCCTGCATTTTCTAATATATCCTTTGCAGTAATTAATTACCTCTCCAGTGGGTTCATTTCTTTCATACTGTTACTGGCAATCAGCTAGATAAAGGGAAAAAAAACATGTTGGTGCCCTGTGGTATTGAAAGTGAAGGGTTTTCACACTGTCAGGGTAATGAATTCTGCAAGGGTTTGAAGCACCTGAGCTTGGGGAAGTCCTTGTGTCATGTGTCTGGGAGTGACAACCCCCAGTGGTTAATTACTGCCATGGATGAGAGCTGAGCTGATAGCGAAATGAGATAATTTCATTAGTAGTTAAATTTGAAGTTAATTGGATTCACGTTTACACACAGTAGTATACAAAGACACACTTGGAAACGCTCTTTGCCGCGTTTTGATTTTTTTTTAAAAAGGTAGAGAACTGAAGACCGCTTCTAAACCGCTCCCTCTGCTTTTTCACTGCAGTTTGGCAGCGGGGGAGCCCTTGGCTGCCTCGGGCAGCTTGTCCCGCTACGGGGATGTTTGTCGCTGCCCCAGTGCTGCTTGCCACCTCCGCTTAGAGGAGCGCCACTGACCTCTCCTGCAGCTAGCTGCAAAACCATTTCTTTTTATGGAAGAAAATTACTTATTTGCACTTTTTTGAGAAATGATAATTTGCTTTTAGCACGAGCATGCTGCCGGCTCCTGGCGAATGGAGGGACAGAAGTTTGCTGCGTATCTTCTGTGTGCAGAGCCAAGCACTTTGACACGTGGCTGCGCCCCCGCATCCCGCAGTGCCAATTGATATTGTTACTATTCGGCACCGTCATATTCTGGCTTTTGGAGCAGTGCGGGATGAATTCTGGCGGGGATGTGCCTAAGGCTGAAGATGACGTGCAAGGTCTCATCCCCATAGTGAGCTTGCGCGGGCTGTGTAGGTGCGGGAGTGACTGCGGCAGAGGGGTTTGCCCCGCTCCCCCCGCGCCGTGGGCTGCAGGTGCTCCCCGTCCCCGCGTGCCCTCGCGCTGCCCCAGCCTCTCGGGGATGGGTCCAGCTGGGCTGGGACCGGGTGTTTTCAGATGGATGTCCTCCCTCAGGCCACCCAGCCACACACGAGCACTTGGCGTTTTTAACGAAATGAAAACGTTCCCAACATTCTTTGTAAGTCACACACTCTGTAGACTATACTTTACTGTGCCACATTTTTAGATCATTTTTCTTCATTTCCCCTCCTTCTCCTTTCAAATTCGCGTCTCATAAGGCACCTCAATGTGAAAACTGCAGTTGCCCTTAAGAATAGTGTTTAATAGTGGACAGGGCTTTGAGCAGCCTGTTTTAGTGGGAGGTGTCCCTGCCCAGGGCAGGGGGATGGAACTGGGTGGTCTTTAAGGTCCCCTCCGACGCAAACCATTCTGTGATAATGTGAGTGCTGCTCATTAGTTTCTTAATGCGTAGAAAGTCATGTAAAATACATGTTGAAGCCTTCTGAAAAATAACTAATTTTCCCTGACTACTCATTGTTGAATATCTACAACCCCAGCTGGGCTATTTCACAGGTATTTACCACTTCTGAAAATCAGGCCTAGCATGCCTTTGACTACACCCCAAATGTGGCACCCCGGCAGTGCCACAGGCTGTGCCAGTCCCGCGCCAGGAAGCCCTGGATCCAGCATCACGGGCAGGTCCCCAAGAGCGGCGGTGGCTGCTCACAGGCTGGTTGGGCTGTTGCAGAGCTGGGCTCCAGGCTGAGTGCTTTTCTCAGAGCAGGAGAACCAGGGGTTGCAAACCTCGCAGTGTGTCAGGACCCGTAGAGGAACTGTGGTGCAGACACAGGGACCCCGGGGAGCCATGTGGGGTGGCTGGTAGTGAGCTCCCATGGGAAGCGTGGTGCCCATCCAGGTATCTGCTCCATGCTGTCACCATGCAGTGCTGCCTGCTCGCCCGAGGGGCTGCTTGGCCAGTCTGTCCTGCAGCACCCTCAGTCCCTCAGACCTGCAGCAGCTCACCAAAGAAATGGTGAACTTTCTTCTCCATGGGAGAGATGGAAAGGCTGAGACTTTGAGAGGGACAGCAGCTTGTCTGTAGCAGTACTTAAAGCTGAAAATGAGTCCCTCGCCTGCATCTCCAGAATGGAGGCGTCTCCAGTCATCTCAGTCTCAGGTCTTTTCTGCTCTGGGTCTTTGTTTTTCAAAAAGGGTATTTGCCTGTGTCTGTGTGATGCTGTGACAAGGGTCATGGGGCACAGATAATCCCATACTCACATTTTTTGCCCAAATGCCACTTCTGGTGTTATTACTGTTTTTATCCTATCTTCATCAACCTACTTCAAACCGGTCTCTGGCTTAGCTGCACTCCTGGTGGATGGTGGCACTTTGCTCTCTGGCTTGTAGAAATAGGATGCTGCAAGAAAGTGGTGGACCATTTGGCACTAGCGGCATGCCACGCTCATGCGGTGGCAGCCCAGCTTCTCAGCATCACACGTGGCTCCTAGGTGCTCTCCTGAGTCTCCAGAATATGTTGGCCCCAGCTGAAGGCTCTCAGCTCCTCACCTGCTGGCCTTGGCAGCCTGGGCCTGGGATATTCCAGGTGCTGCTGAAGGTGAAGTGTTGGACCTTCACTCCTCTGGTGTGGTGGAAAGCTTCTGTGGCAGGGTCACCTATGGAGGAGGCAGAGCTTGATCGGCACCCGGCCATGATGGGGGAAAGGACCTTCTTCCCATCCTGGGAAAGACACTGCCAGTCTCACTGCATTCCACTCAAAGAGTGTGGACCTATTCTACCTTCAGTAACACAAGCACAGTGTATCATGTCTGTGTTCTGAATGCATCCCCCCCCTTCACAGGTTGTTTAGACCCCCCTCCCCTAAGACATTTCTCCTTGGGTGCTGGCTGAGCAATGGATCTGAGCTGTCGTGCTGGTGGACCCCTTGGAGATGCTCTCCAGTGTGTGTGGAGGAGCTGCGAGGTGGCTGGGAGGAGGCACTGGGGTGAGGGAGAAGGCAGGGTGCTCTGTAGGAGCACGAGAAGGGGCACGAGAGCTGCCATGTGCTCCCCCTGTCATGGAGGCATGTTGGCTGCAGACCAGCAGATACCACTGAAGGTACCAGTGCTGCTGGGGCTACCAGCCTTTCCATGGGGAGGGCACTCCCGGGAAGACGTAGCAAGGTATTTGGGTACCTGTTTTAGGTTTAGGCAGTGGCCTCATAGTGTTGGCAGAAGCTGTTCTTGGAAAGCCCTGCTAGGCTTTGCTCTGGTGATGCTTCTCCATAGGCTGGAGTTGGCAGCTGATCTGCTCCGTCCTGCCCGAGGCCAGCCCAGCGAGGCAGAGAGGGAGGCAGCTCTGCCCACACCCACCCATGCACCGTCTCCAACTTTAGGTGACTAAAACACCCTTAAAAAATCCCAGACCAAAATTATTTAGGAATGGGTATGTCTTGAAGAACATCAGTCTCGGTATCTCTGTGGCCCACTGCTAAAATGTAGAAGTTCGTTTCCTCTTGGCTGCTTTGCTCAGGTAGGGTAGGAACACTGTGGGGTGGAGGCTGCTTCTTGTCCTCTCTTTGTGCTGGGGTTATTAATGTTTCTTTGAAATAAATTATTTCAGTGCAGTTGAAACTTGACAGTTTGGGGAAAAAAATCTCACGGAGGACAGGGATGCTGCACCTCTTTTTAGAGGGACTGGGCGAAGCACATAAGATGCAATTAAGAGAATGAGGTGGGGTTGCAGCACTTGATCTTTGCCAGCCTGCCTTGACCACCTCCCAGCCCCTGCCTGAGGCCTGGCTGCAGTCACCCTGCTGTAGGCATTTGTCAGCAGATGCCAGAACTTTTGATTTGGAAATGGGTTGTGATGGAAGCCAGACAAGACCTGTAGACCAGACCATGAGTGGTGTTGTCTTGATTTACAGAGGAGCTGAGATGCTACTTTTCTGGGTGTCTCCAGTGGTAGCTACGTTGCTCAGTGCCCTTGGCATGACCCTAACCATGGTGGGTGTGACAGTGGCTTTGGAGAAAGTGAATAATGTTCTAATATTTCGCTATATTGAAATAAGTTGTAGGGCAGTGTTTGGGGTTTTTTATAGCTATTGGAAACCAAGGTGTGGGGAGTGGTCGGTGTGGGACACGTTGGGAGGGGAGATCACCCACAGACCTGGGCACCTCTGGGAGACCAGGTGTCGGGCCGTTCTGCAGTGACACCACCCCACCGAGGAAGGGAAGAGCGGTGGTGGCCCTTCTTGGGTCAATGGAGGGTTCCTGAGTGGTGGTCCCACCTGAAGGTCAGGCTGTGAGATGGTTTTTGTGTTAGGGATAGCCCTTGGTCGAGGGCTGCCAGCGCTGGGCGTGAAGTTTGCTTCTGCAACCAAATTTAAGTAGATCGCAGATACTTTTGCCTTCCCCAGGCTGTGAAGATGATAGAATCGGAGTTTAATTTTGTGTGGGAGAGAAGGAAGCAGGGCAGTGACAAGGGGAGAACATTTAATCTAAAAGAGCCATTTTCTGCTGCCGTTGAATAATTAGAATTCATGATGCGCTTCCGTAAGGGATCTGCCTTCCCCCTAGAACCAGAGAGCGAATTAATCAATTGTTTTGAACCTTAAATTCTTTTAGGATGTGGATGCACCATAAATATTCTGTAGGAAGGGCCTGGGAGGACCGGCGCGCATCCCGATTTGTGGATGCGGAGCGCTGAGGAAAGTGGGGCATGTGCTGAGAGATCGCCGCAGCGATGCCGGGTGCCGGCGCTGACGGCGTCGCGGCGTGGATCCCTTCAACTGGCAGGGGCGGTGGGGGAAGCTGGCCATGACCTGGGGGTGGTGAGCAGCAATTTGCAGCATACTTGCATTCCTGGCTCTCGTCTCATCAGATAAGGTCTCATTTCTTCGACAGTAACAAAACAAAAAAGATTTTAAAATTTTATTTTTAGATCAGCTCGAAATGAAATCATGGCTCAAAATCTCTGCCAACACAAAAAGTTAAAAAATGGTTTTGACTCCTGGGAAAACATTTAGTTCCAACCTCTCCAAGCTCTAGACACTAGAAAAAATCACCGTCATAAAATCAAATGCCTACTTAAAACAATTTGAGCATGAGGATCTCTCCATTTGTTCTGGTCAGTGGTGCTAAAATCAACAAAGTCTCATAACTTTTCTTGTTGATCTGCCATGCCATGTTCTCGTGAAGGAACCTGTACTCATAGTGATTTTTGCCAGCTGTTTTGGGCTGGTTTGGGCCATTTGGACTGGTTTGGGCCAGCAGCATCTTGGAGTGGGCTGTAGTCCACGCGGTCCCTGCTGTGCGGGGGTTGGAGGAGCGGGGATGCATCCTCCGGGCAGGGGCCAGGAGAGTGGGTGCCCCGGCTCCTGCCGGGCTCTGGAGGAGATGGGAGACCATGGGTGGGTTCCCTCTGTGGTGAGGGTTGTATCCTCCCCGGTGGGGTCACAGGAGCATCCCTTTCTCCTGGAGACCCACCTGTGGCCACAGCAGACAGCGATCTCACGGAATTCCTGCGGCAGGGATAGTGGCTGTCCTGGATGCCTGCGTGGGAGGCAGAGGTTGGGCAGGTCCTGTCTCCTCGGCAGCTCTTTGCTGCTGCATTGACTGCATATCCTGCCGTTGCTCCACAGGCACAACGTGTCCCCGCGGCGCTGGGAGCTGGGGGTAAGGGGCGGGGACCCCAGCCTCTGGTCCAGGGCAGAGGGAGACGGGGGACACCCCACCGCCTGCTTTCCCCGGGGTTATTTCCATGGAAGACCTGTGGGTACTTGGATAAAAAGACGTGTTTCTGCGATTTAAGTAAAGAGTGCTGCATCAGGCTGTCTGTGCATCTGAGCCTTCTTCTGGCACCACAGCAAACTGTATTTTAAACTGTCTTCACCTCTCAATGTCTTGTGTATGTTCTTTTTTTTTTTTCTAACTGGCTTTAATAAGAGATAAAAACAATGTCCTGCTTTGTATTTAGATCTCTGCAAACCGTCAGCCCGTGCACTGTGATTTTCTGGAGAGTTTTCAGGGAAAGTGTCATTAAGATCAGCGTTATTTCACATTTTGCTGTTTTCTGACTTTACAAATCTGAGCTTTGGAGTAACTTGGGAATAGGAGCGAGCAGCCGGAGTTCAGGCGGGTGCTCTCCTCTCCCCACAGAGCTCCGCTCTTCCCCTTCCCATCTCTCACTTCGTCGGAGCTTTGTGGCAGCTTATAGAGAAAGCAGAGCTGCGCCTGCCCTCCCTGCCAGGCTGGAAATCCCAGGCTGGCCCTCGCAGAGCAGTGATGACAAATGCATGGCTGTGTTCTGGGCGCTCGGGGAGATGTAAAACCATGTCCGCTCGTCGCGATGCTCACGCGGTGATTTGTTGGTTTGATTCCTCAGGTCGCGAGCTGGCAAGCACAACCCTCCCAGGATACCCTCCGCACGTCCCGCCGGCCGGACAGGGCAGCTACTCCGCTCCGGCGCTGACAGGAATGGTGCCTGGTGAGTCTTCAAAACAGGGAGGAGAAAAAAAAATTAAAGGGAAGGAAAAAGACAGCATTTCAGGAGGAAAGCGCCGTGCTCCGTGGATGCTCTGTGCCCAGGCGAGCGGGAGGCAGCGGCCATGGGGCTGGCGGGGAAGGGGGCGGGCGAGGGGGGCCGGGGCTCCCCGGCACGGGGGCAGCCCAGCCTCTGCATGGCCCACGGGGCGCCAGCGGAGCCCCCGGCCTCCCTTCTGCGCGGGTCGCGGGTCGCGCTGTTTCGGGCCGTGCCGGGGTCTCCCTGTTTGACACAGGATTTGCTGTCACCCTGTTTCCTCCGAACATGCTGTGTCCCTCCGTGCCATGTCCCGGGGCAGAGGAAATGTCACGACCTCAACATTTCTCTGTGCAAAACTGTGCCCATCCAGATGACTCCGGGGGGACACTGAGTTGTCCCCAGGGCTCTGTATTGCTGTCATTTCCTTCCCCTTTTTGGAGCTTCCCAGTGAGAAATGCTGGGTGGCATGAGCCCGCCGGCAGCCAGTGCTTGCTCCTGTGGCCAGTGGGAGCGGAGGGTGTGCAGGTGCCCGGCGTGGGCAGAGCAGGGTCTGCAGGCGCGTAACGTCACTGGTGCCACCCTCTGTCGCTGTTGGCTGCGGATCTGCAGGTGACACCGGGTGCTGGCAGCGAGCAGCGGTGCGTGCGCAGCGGCAGGAGCACCGAGCTGGGCTCACTCCTGCCCGAGCACCAGAGGTCGGGTGCGGCTGGAAATCAGTGCACTTGTTTCAGCCAGAGAGAACCACTGGGATTTGTTCCCAGGCTCCGCTGCCATTGGTCTGCACGTGGCAGACACTGCTGGTATTCTGAGGCCCAAATACGTATGTTAAAAGTCATGAATCTGGCCTCTAGGTATCGTAACATTCGAAAAGTGGTGATAACCTGGAGATTCTCTTTCTTTCCCCTATTGCTTTCCAAGCCCATAAGGTCATTTGAGCCAGCTCTTTGGAGTCAGCAAGGTTAGAGTTACTGAGGAAAAACTCCAAAAGTGGAATTTCATGTGTAAATGAAAATTTAGAAAAAAAAAATAGAAAAAAATACTTGTAATAGGAAAGTGGGAGTTAGTGACAGTGATTTGATATTCAGGTTCTTTTGGTGTTAATCTTTGTTACCAGCTCTGATTACGTCTTGCAAATTGGGTTCTACCAGATCGCTAAAGAGTTAAGAAAAAATCAGAAATTCTATGTGTTTATTAGAGTTAGAAACTGACTACAGAAGTTAGGTCAGAGGTTGTGTAGAAACCAATTTTTACCCACAGAAGTAATCTCTGAAAGAGTGAGGGTACCAGATGCAGTTTGTGAGGAGTAAGGTTAAAAAGTGAACACCTGAAAGCAGATCTTGTTTGAAAAGAGCATGAGGTTTCGTCCTTGTTTCACGCCATTTCTTACAGAAACACACACCTATGGACACTGTTATTGGTATACTTCTTCTGCCCTCAGCCAGGCTGCCGGGCTGGGATGGCACAGGCGACTGCTGACAGCAGGTGAAGACTTGAACTTGCATCAGCTCTTTAGCTCGACCTCAGGCTGTGATATAAAATCACAGAATGGTTTGGGTTGGAAGGGACCCTAAAGCCCACCCAGTGCCACCCCCTGCCCTGGGCAGGGACACCTCCCACCAGCCCAGGTTGCTCCAAGCCTTGTCCAACCTGGCCTTGAACCCCTCCAGGGATGGGGCAGCCACAGCTTCTCTGGGCAACCTGGGCCAGGGGCTCACCACCCTCACAGCCAAGAATTTCTGCCTGAGATCTCACCTCAGCCTCCCCTCTTGCAGTGTCAAACCCTTCCCCCTGGTCCCATGGCTCCCCTCCCTGATCCAGAGTCCCTCCCCAGCTTTCCTGGAGCCCCTTGAGGGACTTGAAGGGGCTGGAAGGTCTCCCCAGAGTCTTCTCTTCTCCAGGCTGAACCCCCCCAGCTCTCCCAGCCTGTCCTCACAGCAGAGGGGCTCCAGCCCTCCCAGCATCTCCGGGGCCTCCTCTGGCCCCGCTCCAACAGCTCCGTCTCCTTCTGCTGTTGGTGCCCCAGGGCTGGAGGCAGCCCTGCAGGGGGGTCTCACAGAGCGGAGCAGAGGGGCAGAATCCGCCCCCCGGCCCTGCTGCCCCCGCTGCTGGGGATGAGCCCAGGCTGCGGGGGGTTAAGGCTCAGTTGGTCGTGTCTGTTCCCAGGGGGTGACGTCCTGCCCCGCTGGCCCCCTCCTCTCCTGCCCGGTCCCTCCGGGGCTGGCTCTTTACCGGTGTCCTGGGCCCCTCCTCGCTCCAGGGGCATCCTCCTGCCAAGGGTGATCATCAGAAAGCCTGGGTGCGTTGGATGCATCAGTCCTGGCAAAGACAGCAATTTAGAGGCTTTTAGAAACCTTGTGGGAATCTACCACCTTCTTTCAGAGCGCTTTTCTCTGAAAATCTGACTGTGGTCCCCAGTTCCTTCCCCAGCTCTTCCATCTTCTTTGGGGTGCTGGGGAATCAACACATCAGGAGTTACCGGCTGTTCAGAAGCAGCTGCCAGGGTGGGATGGCAAAACTGCAGGACGTGGGGCTTGGCGGTGCTCAGCCAGAGGAGACGCGGTGAGGGTTCGGTGATGTAGAGTCATCTGAGCTGATTTTCCCTGGTAATAGATTTTATTTTTAACTACACATAGGCTTGTTTGACCTATTATATTGAATAACTGCACTGTTCCTCTCACTGGTTCCTTTAATAACAACCTTCTGCTCCAGCTAGTGTGAAGGTCAGCTGCAATTCCTGTAGGTTCTCCTTTTCATTTAAGTGAGAATTTGCTAACTAGCATCCAAAATACCTTCTTAATCCTTCTTTGACAAATGTCCCTTGCAGGACGGGTTTCAGAGCCTTGGTGGTGGAAGCACCCTGGTCCCTGAGGGTCTGACCCAGCTCTGGGTGACGGCTCCTCTCTGGTGCCGTTGGCACGTCCCCGATTCTTCCAAAACGTCGGAATTGCTGGAGCATGTTTGTCGTACCAGGGTCTCGGGGATTCATTTCACAACCTGCTGCTGTCTCGGTGTAGCTTTTGGAGCCTCTGTTAGAAATGTGCTTCCTTGATAAGATTTTTAATTGTTAGCCATGAATTTCTGCTCGTAATTAAGTAATTGTGTGAGTAAAGTGCTTAGAGACGCGGGAGAAATGTATACATGAGAAGACATAGCAGGTGTTTTGTTGCGTCCTTGTTGCTGCTGCCATCGCTGGTGCTGCTGTGGGCAGCCCCGTCCCTCACCGCACTGACGGGCGTCCACAGGGCTGGGGGGACTCTCCCACTCCCTGACATTTCCAGGCTGGAAACTGGAACCAGGAGCTGTGTGGATTCAGCTGCGTGTTCTGTGCTTCTCTCTCCTCCAGCTCCCCCTGTTCATCCCAACCAGAGAGGCTTCATCCCCCATGGTCCCGGCTCCTTCCCCGCCTCTCCCGCAGGAGCTGGTCCCCGCTGCGTCTTCATGCCTGGCACAAAATCCTGGTCCTCGCTCTCAGACCTCCTCCCTTCCTTCCCTGCAAAAGCAGGGACTTGCGTATCAATGGGGAATTCCCTCTTTCACGTGGCTCATGGACGCAGAGAATAAATTAATCAAATGCTTTTCTCTAAAGGAACCAAACAAGGAAACATGTGGCTTCGATTTCAGCCCAGAGCTTTATGAATGGGGATGTGGCATCGCTTGAGGCTCCCGTAAACAAGTTCCCTCCGCAGGTCACGGTCCCCGCACACTCTTCCTGCCCTTTGGTGGTTGTCACCCCACAGAGGTGACCGGAGAGGAGCTCTCGAGGCACTGCAGCTCCAGCAGACCACGGTGCCCTGACAGCACAGGGCACAGGTGAAATGCTGAGGTGTGGATGGATGGGAAAACAACGGTTGGGTGGTCAAGCCACCACTGTTGGGTTAATGCCATGCTCCAGCTGGGTGCTGGTGGCACCTGTGACACTGCAGGGTGGGTTCAGGGCTCCTTCTTTGTTATCATCTTCATCCACAAACGGGAGCCAGCAAACGGGAGCCAGCACGCCTCACCTCGTCAGGTTCTCAGACTGATGCCATCGGTGTGCCCCAGGGGAGGGCTGTCACTGGGAGGCACCTGCACAGGCTGGGGAGGAACATGAAATCCAACACGGCCAGACATCAAATGCTGCAGCAGGGAAGGGAGCACTGTGCAGCGGAACGGGCTGGGGACTGTCTGGCTGCTGGAGGGTCCCGGGGGACGCAGGCAGGGGGGGAGCCTGGCATGGGCCGGCAGTGAGGACGCAGCTGGAGGGAAGGGGTTGTCCCCCTCACTCGGCACTGAGGGACTCACAGTGGGAGTAGCGCGGTTCAGGGCCCCCCAGCACAAAAAGGCAACGGGCATAAGTCGAAACAAGCAAGATCAAACTGGGTCTGAGGAACAGCTTCAGGCTTTTCCATCACGAGGAGGGTCCAGCAGTGAAAGAGGTCACTCACAGAAACTGTGAAGGCTCCATCCTTGAGGGATTTCAGGCCAGGCTGGACAAAGCCCTGACGCCTGGTCTGGGGTCAATGGTGATCCCGCTGTGAGCAGGGTCCAGAGACCTCCCAGAGTCCCTTCCATCCTGAAGTGCCCCGTCACCCGTGACTCCATGATTTGATTATGGCACCGCTGAAAATGTGCTGCAGAATCGGGAATTCACGTGTTTCTGCCTGGCATTGAGAGCAGAGATGGAGTCAATAAGCCATTAACAGGCGGAGGACAGGTCGCTCTCTGGGAAGCGGAGGTGCCAGCAGTCCACGCCGGTGCACAGATGGGGCAGCTCTGCTCCGGCCCCCAGTCGCCGTTAAATGACAGAGCCACGAATCCCCCTCGGAGACTGGAAGGAGCCGTATGGACAGGTTCCCTGTCACAGGGCAGTGCCGAATGTCTATACAGGGACTGGGAGGAATTGCCTCCACATTCCTGTGGCCATGTCTCACCCCCTGCAGCCCCGGCTCAGCATCCCCGGTCCGCCCCTGCTCCGTGCTCTGTGCCTGGCTCGCGTCCTCTGCCAAAAGGGGGAAGGCGGCATAAAAAGAGTGACCATTGGTGAATGCTCCTGGATGTGTTGGGAGCAGGCAGGAGATCCACAGCGTCATGTGGCATCTATCGTGGGAAGCCACAGGGTCCTGGGGCAGCCACTGCCTACCCAGTGTCCTTGCCTGCCCGCTGCTGGGACGGGGGACGCAGCAGGTGGCCTGGAGTGGACATGTCTCTTCAGTCCTCATCATCTGGTGGCTTATGCCTTGAAGCAAGAGAGTTTGTACCTCTTGTAAATGTTTATTTGGTCTAGTGCAGCTCTGTATGCTCTCATTACTATTTAGAGCTTTAATCCAGTATTGATTCCTGGATTTGTGATCTCAGTACCGCCTCGGGGCACAGGATCCCACAGGTTAATGAGATGCTGTATGCAGAATTTATCTCCAATAATTTGGAGTCATTGTTATTGTTTGTTCACACTGTGATTGTGCCCCTGATGTGCTGTGGCTTTAGAAATGCGGAGCAGTGTTTTCCCAGCAGCCTCGCATTTGTCTCCTGGGAAGAGCAGGCAGGAGGAAGCTGCTTCTTCTCGATCCCATCCAGTACTCGCAGTCTGGAGCCCAGTTGGCTTTGCTTACACCTTTCTGAAGAGGCCGTCCCGGGGCTGTTTGGCTCTTCTGATGCAGGTGGTGCCATCTTCTGCTTGCAGCATCTGCCCTCTTTGCTCCCTTGTGCTTAGACACATGGTTTAGTGATGGTTTTTGTCAGTGTTGGGTTGATGGTTGGACTCGATGATCTGAAAGGTCCCTTCCAACCTGGGCAATTCTATGATTCTATGATTCTTCACTGCCTCGCATTTGCAGATTTGGCTTTAGGAGCGTACCAGCAGCTGCTTGGGAGCACATCACTGGGAAGCGCAGTATTTGTGGGGATTTTACTTCATGACCTGTGTGGGTGACCCAGAGCATTTTTTGAGGTAAAGTGTTTGAAAGGGAGCTCAGCTGCTAGAGCGACGGTCTGCTGGTCACGGAGAGCACACCGTTGCTGTATTTCCCTTGCCTGTGGGAGGCTGGACCTCGTCCTGCTCCTCCTCCTTCCTCCTGGGCTCTCGTCTGCCACTGGCTGGGGCTGGCATGGTGGTGGGGACCAGCGCTGCTTGCCCACGGTCCTTTCTTGGTCCTCTCTTGTTCCACACACCACCAGTCGGTTTCCAGCATTGGGCCAGGTCTCTCTCCACGTATCCGTGGAGACTCATGTCTGTGGGACTGCTCCCAAGATGTGTCTGAAGGTCTGTGGGGAAGTCGGTGGCCATCAGCAAGGGGGAGACACGAGGAGCGGTGCTGGAGCTGCAGCTTGCATGCCTGCTCTGAGGACCACCGTCCCAGGAGCTGTGACCCGTTTGGGTCCTGGCCAGGATCGGGGCAGGAGGGCTCACGGCGGTTCCCACGGCCAGGGCTCAGGCAAACCGTGCCTGTGTCCAGCTTCAGCGTCTGCTCGCCCTCGCCATCGGGCTCATGGTGCACGGCTGATCTGGAAAAGGTTGTGCTCGGGTAGCCATGATCATTCATTTAAATACTTACTCCAGTTCTTCCGTTAGATGTGCTGGGACAGCAGCCCCTGCTGCCCCCCGCGTTCTTTTCCCCCATCTTCCCTCTCCCCATCTCTGGGGACAGGCCCCCACCCCAGCCCCGTCACCCGTCTCCCCTCCCGGGACTGCCATTCGCCCTGTCCCCTCCTCTCCTGGCAGGCCCCGCGCCCCGGGTGACAGGAAAGGGTAGACTGTCCGGAATAGTGATGCTGAAAATATAGTCATTAATGGGACTCTCGAAACCCAGATGTCCTTTCTGAACACCGGTAATTTGTTTTTAATGAAAAACCATGCAGTGACCCTGAACAAATGAATTTCCTTTATATGAAGTCTATGTGCAATTACCCGACTAAAGGGACCTGAAAACAGTGACATTCAAAACTGGGCTTTGAAAAGAAAAGCATGAAAAATAGCAACGGTGTCGTTAGCCATCTTTTATCTAGGAGAACATGCTACTTCTAATGTGCAAAGCAGAAGGAGACGGTGTTGGGAAACAAAACATCTGGGTTTCAAATGCATTTTTAACCTGTGTCCAGCAGATACTAATGCGGAGGAGACATGACTGTGTGACCTCCGCCTGTGGGGGCTGTTTCTCCCCCGGGAGCGAGCTCCCTCCCCCTCCACAGGGACGCAGCGGGGTTGGGGGGCGGTGGTGAGGGTGTAGGGGCTCCGGAATAAAGCCTGTGGGGCTTGGTGGGGTTTGGTGTCCCCCCCAAGCACGCTGAATCATAGAATTGCCTAGGCTGGAAGGGACCTTTCAGATCATCCGTCCAACCATCAACCTAATTTTATTCATCCTTATTTTCATGAGTCTGTGTTATTTGTTCTGGCGCTGCCTTTGCCAAAGTTTTGTGATAGCGTTTTGTAATCTTCTGACATGCAGCAGTACATAATTTGAAAGAGAGGTAGCTGGGAGGTAAACTGCTTAAAAAGAGAGTCAGAGAAAGCGAATTACAGTGTGTGGGATGACAGAGGGCATCGGTGGCAGAGCCTGGACCGGGTCCTCCTCTGAGGTACAGCAGAAGGCTGGAACCGCTCGGTTACGTGGGCAGTGACGCTGTTGTGGCCAGTAAGTGTGACAGGAAGATCAGGCCCTTTATCCTGTAAAGACCTGGAGCAAATGAGGAATAAACCGTAACATTTCTTTGGTGAAGTGGAACGTTTACAAGTTACCTCCTTGGAGCCTGGCGGTGACTCCTAAGTCCATTTTATGTCTGCTCCACCTGCTCCACACTGCTATTACGGCGGGATTGTGCATCTCTGCTCGGATTATGGGCACTTTTGTGCCAGTATCACCACTTCTTGAATCTCACGTAGCTCAAACCCAGCCATCACCTGGCGCACACCAAAACCACTTTCACCCACCAGTTGTGCCCAGAAGCACCCACAGCTTCCACCGCCAGAGCCGGAAGACCCGCTGCCAAGGGACAGAAGTATTGACATTTGGCAGTTAAGCACGTTTACTGTTTTTCCCCCAGTCTAGGGCTGCTCCACAAAGGTGCCTCCCCACCCTTCTGTAATCTCAGAAGACAAATGCCAGAGAAGTTTCATCACGTTTGATGGAGCAAGTGATGTGCCGTCACAAATATCTTGGGGCAATACCAGATTGCAAATCAACTGACAAATGATTCCCTTAATTAATAATGAAGCAGTTAAGTAAATGGTATGCGTTTATCCGCTGCTCCTGTATGTTTTGAATGAGGGGCTGCGAGGGTCTTGGAAGCCTGGAGAAACATTTTGGGTGTTCATCTCTCAGGAATGTAATTACCGCGCTTGCACAGAATATAGACAAAATTTATATTGTTTTCAGTATGATGTTGTCAGATATTATTTCATTAAATTGATTTAGAAATTACACTGGAGAGGGCAATGAGGTGAAATGTTGGGAAGCCAGCAGCGGCTGGATCTGCTCTTCCCAAACCCGCTTTCCTCTGACAGACCCAATCCTCAACTGGGGTCTGTTTGTTCCAACCCACGGCCGGCGGGGTATCTGCTGGTGGCACCAGCTGGGGATGTGGTCCCAAGTGTCCCCCGCGCAGCAGCGCCGGCACCGCGGGCTCTCTCTGCTCTGGCCACAATTCCTGCCTCCTCCCGTCGCGGTGAGAGGCTGCGCGTACCCAAACATAAGTAAGCAAGGCGAAGTGTGTATAAACAAAAGGGTCTGTATTCGGGAGCGAGGAGGAGGAGAGAAAACATATTGTATTGCTCCACTCTTTGGAAATTTCTATGCATTTGTAATAACAAAATTACCATAATTTGCTCGTTAACGCAGCTAGATCAGTCAAGCATTGTTCCAAACATGCAGAGGCTGCTTCTCGCTCTAGGTCTGCCAGTGAGTTAAGCACGGTGGAAATTAGCATGCAAATAGCCTTAATTCGGCGGCCGAGCTGTCAGATCCGCATTCAGACGCTTGTTCCCTTTGAAATCCCTGACAGGAGCAGCTCAGGCAATCCCACCCTCAAGTAGATCCAGCCAGAAGAGGTACCAAGGGGGCACCTCCTGAGTGACAGTTTGGCTACCTTCAGTCAAATCCATCAGTCGCGTCAGCCGTGCAGCAACGCCGGGGGCTGCGGGGCCGGGGGGGGACACATTTCCAGCCAGACCCCAAAGCTGAAACCGCCCCCTCCCCACGCTGGGAGGGTGCTGGGGTTTGGGGCTTTGATGCCGCCTGCGGGACAGGGGATCGCTCTGTTCAGACGCTGGTTTTCAACTTAAGCTGCTGGTGGTGGCAAAAGGCGTTGCTGTTGGGGGTGTTCAGCGCTGAGGGATGGAAGCCGGGGTCTGGAGTCGTTTCTTCTGGAGCCCAGCCCAGGGCTCCTGGCTTGGCCGTAGCTACGGAGCTGGTGGAGCATCACTGAGCAGGATGCTGTGCTGGGGAAAGCAGCGCGGGGTCGGCGTCAGATGGGGAGGGACTCTTCACCAGGGAGGGGAGCGATAGGACGAGGAGTGACAGTCTTAAACTGAAAGAGGGGAGATTTAGATGGGATATCAGGAAGATATTCTTTACCATGGGGGTGGTGAGCCCCTGTCTCAGCTTGCCCAGAGAAGCCGGTTTAAAACCATCCCCCCTCATCCTGTGGCTCCCCTCCCTGGTCAAGAGTCCCTCCACATCTCTGCTATAGGACATCTTTAGGGACTGGAAGGCTGCTATAAGTCATCTGTCCCCTATGACTGCGGTAGATTGGGATCAGGCTCTGCACTGACTGCAGAGTGAGCTGGGAAATTTAAATGTAACCTCCTTAATTCCTACATAAAAAAAGACTAAAACCAGCACTCTGCTCCCGACTCGATGTCCGTTCAGCAGCAGATGCACCAAATCCCATCAGTCTCGGGTGGCAGCAGCAAAGGCAGCTTTGCCACAGAGAATCTTTGCTGCAGAATAAATAACTTCCAGGCACGTGCCGATGCTTTGGTCCCATGGAGAGGTGCGTGATGGAGCTCCTGGAAGGATAAGCTGTGCCAAGGTTGCAGGGGCGCCGCATGCTGTGTCGGTGGCGGGCACTGGGCATGGGGTGGAGATGCTGCCCCGACTTCTCTTCTCCTGCCAGCATTCTTCAACCCAAAGGAGCCGCCTCAGCCCAGGCTGTCCAGTCTTCATTTACCATCTAGTCTTCATCTTACATTTACTGAAGTCAGGAAATGTAACACCATCCCTCGGCAAGGAGCCTGGTCCCACAAAGATGTGCCCTGGGCTGTCGGGACGTGTGGGGAGCCGTGGGTCCTGCCAGGGGACACGCCACAGCAGCCACGGTGGCCTCAAGCATCAGCCTGGGACAAGATGCCGCATCCATCTTCCTTCCTGCTGTGTGTCCTCGTCCTTGGCACAGTTTTGGCTGGATAAGGCTGGGCTCAGTGTCTGCAGGCGCTGCTTGGGAATGGCTTTGACGACAAAACGTTTCACATCAAGAGAGGCCATCCCGCCGGAGGACCGAGCTGCCACGCTCCCAGGGATTGACCTGAGACTGGCTGACATGTTTTTTCTCTGCATTAAAAGGATGACTGTAACGTGGATGTGGTGTAAAACCAAAGCAGTGCCGTGAAAATCAAGTGAGAAATTATCTGTCTTCTGTCACTCAGGCGTTCATTTGCATTGTGTTTGGTGTCAGAAAGAAAAACTGACATCTCTGCTGGGGCCGTGTTTCTGTATTTCAGAGCTTGCACAAGCTCCCCGCAATGACAGAAAGAAGTGGAGGGGGAAAGCGGACCCTGCTGACGTGCTACAGCCGCCGTGCAGGGGTGGGTGAAGCCTGGAGTCCAGCGGGAAGCCTGGCCGCGGAGGCGGGAGGGCAAAGGTGCTGAGGTTCGGGGTGGCTCAGCCAGGAGTGCTCATCCACGCAGGGGTTTACAGGAGGACAAGAGGCTTTCCGTCCGTCGAAGGACGGCTTTCTGCTGCCTCAGCAGAAAGGCCAGGACCCAGCCGTCGCCAGGCATAGCTGGTCCCGGATGAGGTCCCCGCCTGGTATGACGCGGTGGCTGAGGATGGGGATGCTGAGATGACGCCGGAGTGGGAAGATGGTCCCTCAGCTGTGCAGACCCTTTCCTGTCCCCAACCACACGTGCGTTTGCAGAAAGCCGAAGGCTGCTTCCGTGTCAGCAGCAACGCGCCTTTGTCAAGCTACTAAAATGCTTAACTTCCAGACTTCGCGATTTCCACACTGTGGTTACATTATTATGGCTTATAACATTATATCTACTTCTGCTACTAGCTAAATTACTTGTGTAATTCCTGGAAGTAACTTTGCATTACATTATCATTATGAAGGCTGAAGTTATAAAGAAAGGCTAAAGCCAGGATGAAGCACAAAGCAGAATATTTTCATCTGAACCGAGCGTAACATTTCCATCACATAGTTTGGAGAATTTTTATCCCACAAGATACTTCTTGGCACTTTTCGCCCCAATTTGGGATGAAAGCGTATTGTAAAGCTTGGTGTTTTCCATGAGATGGGTATTCTCCCTCCCATCCCGCCTGCGCGAGCAGCCAGTCAGTTGGTCAGGAGCGGGTGACACCGTGCCTGCCCCGCGCGCTGGAGACAGGAGAGCCTGGGCGCAAGGGCAGGGACTGAGTGACGCCCTGCGTGGGTGGGGGGCACCCGCTGCCCCCCGTCCCCTCCCTGCCCCTCGCCTTGCCCGGGCGCGGGTGGATGGGGCTGTCCTGGTTTAGCCCAGATCGGCCACTGGTGAAACCACAGATGCTCTACCCCACCGCTCGCTCCACGGAGAAGAGGAGGAGAGATAAATAGATTTACGAGTTTAGAAGGATCTACTTTAATGAAATAATAATAATAAAATAAAAAGGAAATAATGAAATATGTACAACAGATACAAAACCACCATCGAGCTCCCAGGATGACGATCCCATCACCAGTCACTGGGGAAGTCACAGACTGGACTTGGCGATGGATGGGAATTGGATTCCAGAGCTGGATTCTGGAATGCCCACACCGGGATCGAAGGCAGACAAACAGACAGGGTCCTCCTCAGACACCGGCCATTGAAGAAAGAGGCCAACCCTTTGATCCCTCAGCTTTTACACTGAGCAGGGGGCAGATGGGATGGAACACCCCCTTGGTCAGTTTGGGGTCCCCTGTCCTGTCCCCTGCTCCCCGCAGGTGGGACCCCTCTACGCTTTTCTGCTTCCGACCCTCCAACGGGGCAAATAATTATCTGAGCTTGGTTGTTACAGCAATAAATATAAGCAAGAGCTTCACTATAAACATCAGGCGTTATCACTCTGAGAATGAACAGTTTTCTGCCCAGTGTGCTGTTCATTTCAGAGAGTTAGAAGAGGCCTAGCCAAGAAGTACAATTACTGAAGAGAAAGTTGGTTCTGTTCTACCTCAGACCAGGACAAGGCTTTGTGGGGGTCGCTGGCAGCTCCGCAGCATTCGGGAGAGCTGTGAGCTGGTTCGGGGCGAGCAGCCACAGCATCGGCACAGAGCGGTACTGCATCCTGGCACCACATCCTGGCACCGCATGCCGGCACCGTGTCCGGCAGCACCGGCGCCAAGGCCCGTGCATGGTGAGCATGGCGAATGTGTCTTGCTGGGCTTGGCATCGCCGTCGGTGCAGCTTCTTGCTGCTGGGTCTGCCTGGGGTCCCCGGGGGCTGTGTGCCGGTGGCTGGTGGACGGCTCTGTTGCAGGGCATATGGGAGAGGGAAGGGGCAAATTCCTTGTCGTCGTTAATTGTAATGCCATCTTCTATGCAGATGAGTTGTGCAGTTGTCCTCCTGGTGCAGGGAGATAAATCTCTCCTAACGCAGTTCCAATGTGGTTGCTCTGTGGCACCACCTACCTTTGTTGTATTAAAGTTAAATACCTTTGTGTACAAAAGTTTAAAGTGCATAGCTAAAACCTGTGTGCTCACAGTAATTGCAGATGTAAATCTTTTTGTCACCCTGCAAAGACTAGGTGAGGTATTTCATAAATATGTCAGAAGCGGCATTAAAATTTTATGGCAGGCAGCACGGGTCGAGAATAGTACAGTGACTTCACAGCAAGGTACGTCCACCTTAACCCACAACTCATCAGTCATTGATGGGATTTCTGTGCCTTGTAGCTTCTTGGAAATGAGGTAGCGTTACAAAAATCTGTGTGTTACTGTTTTCTTAAAATATGACAGCCTACTCAGAACCATTATTAAAAATAAAATTGTACATGTTTGAGCAGGCGCTAGTTAATATAAAGATAAAATAAGGGGGGAAATACTGTCCAATCTGTATGATCATAAAATTATATGCAACCTTCATTAGAAGTTAATTGGCAGTCCTGATGGGACTGGGAACTTTGGAGAGACGTTGTCTGAATGCGACCAAGTGCCTTCCAGCCCCATCTGCGATAAACTTCTGCCTGGCTGATCTGTAGGAAAAATTATCCAGTGTACGGGCTAATTTCATTTTGAAATCGGACGTGTGAAAGTTCGGTTGATGGTTGCACCCAGACCGTTCATGGAAGGGTTGATCAATGACTACAGGAGCGGGACATGCTTTTGGCATGTAAGTGTAGTGGTGGAAGGGCTCACAGATGGTAATAACCGATCTATTGATCCGCTGGATTCTCACAGCGGATTTACCGGTGATGGAGCACAAAGGGTGCAGGAAGCGTTTCTGGGTTCCAGCCAGCAGGGTCTTCCTCCCGCTTGTAGGAGATAAATGAGCTTTAAAAGCAAAATGTGGTTCACTGTTTGTTTGGGTTTGTTGGAGGAGAGTGTTGCAGAGTGCTGCTTACACCACTGGCCGTGGTAATTAATGCTTACCGCTATGTTTCCTGGCTGTTCTTTCAACGCTACCTAATTAATTAAATGGCATTAGCAGCACTACCTGGGATCGTGTGGGTGCCTGCGTACTCGTGGTCGGGCGGACTACAGCAATACATCGCAGCTCCAAGGGCTCTGTCTTGGCTACAGCGGGATGAAATTTTTGACATAGTTTTATTGTATTGTGTTTAAACATGGGTAGAGGGCTTAGTGCTCTAAGAACTTGTTGTTTGTCAGGGTTTTTTTTAAATTTAAAATCAAGAAGTGAAGATTTTGTTCCGTGTCGGGAAAGTTTTACTTGAAAATCATCTGTGAGGGCTGTTCTTTGGTTGAAATCTATCCCTTTCAATTCCATCCTCCAAAAAAAAAGGAGGGGGGAAATATTAATTGTACAGAAAGTATTTCCCCTTTTCCATTTATTAATGCTTTATTCACTTATTTCCTGTGAGAACAGATAAACTGCTGGTTACAATGCCAGGTGAGCGAGGTTCCACAGACCAGGAGCAGCTTCCCGTTTTGATGCAGAGAATTTTGAAAAGCATCTTCCTTTTTCCAAAACTGCTCACTGAGGTTTTCCAAAACAGCGTTTTTCAGTCCCCTCGGGAAATGTTTCTTTTTCACTTCCAACCACAAACCTGTCTGGGCCCGGGGCTGTGCAGGCTCGGGGAGGTGTGTGATGCTGAGCATCATCCCGCCCCCCGGCACCCTGCGGGGGGACATCGCCTGGACCGAGCCCCCGGGGACTCCTGACAGCCCCGGGGCCGTCACCAGGCCAGCATCGAGCTCCAGCTGTGGGTTGGTCTTAAGGGAACAAAGAAGGACAACGGAGCTGGTGAGGGGTCTGGAGCACGAGCCCTGTGAGGAGCGGCTGAGGGAGCTGGGGGTGTTCAGCCTGGAGAGAAGGAGGCTGAGGGGAGACCTTCTCGCTCTCTGCAGCTCCCTGAAAGGAGGGGGGAGCCAGGGGGCATCGGGCTCTTCTCCCAAGGAACAGGCGATGGGACAAGAGGAAACGGCCTCAAGTTGTGCCAGGGGAGGTTTGGATTGGATATTAGGAAACGTTTTTACACTGAAAGGGTTGTCAAGCATTGGAACAGGCTGCCCAGGGCAGTGGTGGAGTCGCCATCCCTGGAGGGGTTTAAAAGCCGGGCAGACGTGGTGCTGAGGGACATGGGGTAGTGGTGGTTTTGGCAGTGGTAGGTCAATGGGTGGACTCAATGATGTGAAAGGTCCCTTCCAACCCGGCCAATTCTGTGGTGGTATTCTATAAGCAGCGAGAGCACGGCGCCTGCCCCGTGCCTGGTCCTTGCTCTGCTCCCTGCGGGCGTCCATCTCCTCAGGTACATCTTCGGGTACGACTGGCCAAGGAATCCTGTTTGCTTCTCCTGGGACTTTTAGTTGGTTATCACCCTGGGTATTTCCGCTGAGATAAATTGGGTAGAACATGATGGGCTTTTTGCTATATATAGTGTATTTTTCCTGCTCAGCTTCTTCCCAGGGGGAACATCATTTCTGAAATACATGTTTTGTTTAGTAGGGCTGTACTTTGGTATTTTTTCCCCTTTTTTTTGTGCTTGTGTTTTTTGTAGCTCATGGACTGCTTGGTCCTTGGAGCAGAAGGCAAAGTTATCAATGTCCTTCCACCTGTGGGAATTCTCTGGACAAAGAAAATGCGAGAGACCAGGAGAAGACCTGTCAGATTACTGGTGGTCAACCCACCATGTGCCCTGGGTTTCTGGTCCCCCAGGCTAAATACAGCAGATGTTTGCAGATTCGAGCAGTGTAAATCGTAGAATCATGGAATCACAGAATGATTTGGGTTGGAAGAGACCTTAAAGACTACCTAGTTCCGACCTCTCTGCCATGGGCAGGGACACCTCCCACTAGACCAGGTTAATCACCGATCCCAGTGTTTGCTAATGAATGTTAAAATTGGAAGAAAGTCCACAGTTCAATCAAAGGAAAAAATGACAATGAAAATTACTTTGAGCTTTACTTCAAAGATATAGTTTGTTTTCCAGTTGAGATTTTTGGAATTTTTTTTAGCCTCATTGAACTCAACTCAAAAACTTAGCATCTCTCTGAATTAAAAAGAAAAAAAAAAGATAGTTTGGAAAGCATCTGATTTTTTAAAAAAATTAAAAACCAGGGCTCTTTCTAACTGAAGGATTTTGTCAAAATTGTCACAAATTTGCAAAAGTCTGTTAGTGATGCGAAACTACTTTTTTGTGTGAAAGCAAATTTTAAGTGAAAGGTGTTTCCCAGCTCCCCTGTACACAGAGAAAACTTGTAAGAGAGAGAGTTCTGTGAGTGACGGAGGCTGCAGCTTCAGGCAGGGCTGCAGACCCCTCGCCCTGAGCCACAACGGCGGCTTAGGATTCGCTTTACGGAGGGGAAAACCCGCCGTTGTTCTCTGCAGAGAGGCTAGACCATTTTCTGTCTTTCCCAAGGTCTCTCACCTGTCTTTGTCGCTCTGACTTTTCGCGGGGTGCTGCCCAGGGCTGATGGATCGTGAATCCATCTCTGGGGCAGCGTTGGCATTCAGCGGGAAGCGATTTTTCCTTCTGTCCTGTGGTTTATATGGGCCTACGGCGCAGGCGATGCTTTTGTGTGGCATTTGTGTAATAGATTTTGTTGGGATAGCCGTTACTTCACAGTGTTAGCCAGCGATGCGCAGGCTGCTTGGGTGCATTCGTGTGGCTCAGTGCAGTCTTTAGCCCTGCTCCCCATGCAGTCAAGCATATCTTAGCTACCGGTGTAATGATTGTTATTGGAATTCGCTGAAGAAATTTATGGTCCATGTGATTACTTCCACAAAAGACAACAGTAGAAAACAAATAAAAGTCATGAGAATGTTAATTTTAAAAAGTTACAGTGAGGTCCTTTGCCGTAAGGGAAAGGTAGAGACTTCTGTAGCTGCTGCCAAGAGGTCGGGCTGGAGGGGAGAGGGATTCACCCTCAGGACCCCAACTCAGGGACAAGTACAGCAGATTGTATTTACACTTACCCAGGACCCCAACGAGGAATGGACGAGGTGCTGCTGTTCTTGGCCAAGACTCTCATTTTTGTCCCACAGCAACCCATTCATGTCTCTCATGCAGTTGCATTTATTGAACACCATTTCTCCTGGTTTGTTTCAATTTTCTGCCAAAGGGAAGGGCTAAATAAGACGCTGTCCTAAACCTGGAGCTTGGATGGCAGAAGGACCCAGCTAATGGGAACTGGTGGAGAAGCCAGTGGCTGGGACAAGTCCAACAGGACGCACGGCACGGCCACAGGGTCGTGGTCACTCTCCTCATTGGCTGCCAGCGACTCCATCCGGTGCTCGCTGGGAGCTGTCGTGGGGTGGTCGCCGGGAGGAAGGCGTGTTCCATCACCTGCACGTTCCGTCACCTGCAGCCATCATACGGACACAACCACTCATCCCCATGGTCCCGATGGCTTCTCCCCATCCCAAACGCGTGTGCAAAAAGCTCGTATCTGAGAGAATGCAACGGAAAGTGCACAAACCCGTGTCTGCCTTCACGTAGCTGGATCTGGTTGAGCTGTGCTGTCTCTGGAGCTTCTGATTCATGGGGTCTTCTGAGACTCTGGGGACAGAAGCAACATATTGAACTTGGAAGTGACATGTAAAACTTCTTTGTTAAGTATTTGTTTAAATTTTGCGTTTCAGTCCAAAGGTACCAGCCACTGGGTAACAAGCACATCCCATGTTTGACTAGGCTGCTGGTTTCTGCTGGTGTTAAGTGCCACATGGTCCTAAGAAGACAAGGCTAAAGGACGCGTCCATGACTAATGGGACTGCAGCCGCGTGCTCTGTGCGGTGAACAGCGGTGGAGCAGAGACAGCGGCCAGGCTTTCGAGCAGGGGCCTGGGAAGATGTGAAATCTCCATCTTGGGAGATTCCCATGCCTTGGCTGGACATGGCCAATGTCAAAGCTGGCCCTGCTTTGAGCAGGGCTTTGGAGCAGGTAACCTACCAAGGCCCTATCCAACTTACGTTACTCTGTGGTTACAGCGTCCATGTTTAAAAAGAATTAGATGGCAAATAATTTGCATCCCTCTCCCACTTGCCGAGATCCAAATGTGGCTGATGTTGACCCTGGGTCTGTCCCACTGCCCAGCAGACATCCGACGGTGTCCGCTGCCGCCTCTGCCCCATCCTTCTGCCTTTCGGTGGGGAAGGAGGGTTTCCAGCAGCCTCCTCCCCCAAGTGCAGCACCAGGATGCCTGCGTCCTCCCCCATCCCCCGTGGGGGCAGTTCTCTGAAGCCGTGGCTGTTTGAAAGACACCATGAAATCTCTTTCTTCACCTCTTGGTTCTTGAGATTCTTAAGCTCGCGCTTTTCAGTTTTTCTGCACATCTCAAAGGAAACTTGGCAGGAAGCTTACCTTAAAACCAAACAGACTGGTAAAAACAAGTTGATAATCCCCAGAGAAGATGCTGCAGAGCAGATAACGCTGCCTTGCCTGCAGCAGCAGGTCCATCCACCACCTTCAGGCTCTGTTTGGAGCCTCCCTAGGGGCCCTCCCCATGGGCAAGGGGACAGTGTCACTCTCCCCACTGTCTCAGGGTGGCGGGCATCTCCCAGGGCTTCCTCCCAACTTGTAGCAGCAGCCCCTGGGAGTCGTCGTCCCCACCTCCCACGTGCCTCTGCCTCTGCTGGAGACGGGGTCTGACCCTTTTTGGGCCACAGCTGCGTAAAGCACGGTGGAGCCAGGTCTGCGGCGAGAGGCGGGCTTACCCTGCCAGAAGCCCAGGGTTTGGTGTCTTCATGTCTTGGTGATGCGTTTGGTGTCTTTGTGTCTTGGTGATGCCAGAGTGACTGAGGAGGGGTTTTACCCTCTCACCCGGTGCAGGCGGCGTGGGCAGGCACCTGCTCATGTGTGCACCGCGCTGCACGTGTGCGCGTCCCCGGGCAACCAATGTTCTGCGGTTTCGAATGGGCTGGGGGCTGGCCGCTAAGCAGGGCTGTCAAGAAGTGTGGCTGATGGACCTCGGAATATCTGGTGGAAATCGCGAGGCATTCGTGCAGCGTTCATTCATCTAGCTTAGTTTCACTTATGGCTGTGCCATTTGTCTGCCGAAGTGCTGCGATGGTAGTAGCAGGGCTCGAGACTTTTCTCCCGTACTTCTCCTTTTCCCTTCCCCTCTCTAGTATGTCTGTTCTCTCATTTTCCTTCCTGCCCCCCCTTCTCTCTCTCTCTCTCTCTCTCTCTCTCTTTTTTTATCCTTCTGCAAGGCTGATGGATATGCAGAGTATGTTAAGAAGCAAGCAATACTGTCACTGAGCTGATGGTGCTCAGTGACTCCTCGAGCTCCTGGCTGGTCTGTACTGCAGGAGCCTGACACCCTGACCACTGAGGCATAAAAAACAGAGAATTGGAAGCCTCAGCCTGACAGGCACCGGAGCATCCCCCAGAGAGGGTCCACGATGTGTGTCTGTGTGTGAGTGCAGGGAGGAGGGCAGTGGGGGCGGTGGGGGAGGAGAGCGAGGCAGGGGAGGATGAGACAATGAGATGTCAGCCCGTTCCCACCCGCAGCCCTGCCGCAGCGCTGATGAGCCCTCGGCACGCGCGGCCCCGTGGCCTGTGCAGGACAGAGCGGGTGCCGGCCGCCTTGGGAGGACGGGAGCGATGGTGCCAGGAGAGGGGGGCAGAGCTGAGAATGTGTGAAAATGTCCTCCGACGGGCACGGTGTCCTCCCTCGGGGTGCAGCTGCTTGCCAGGAGCCTCCTTCAAAGGCTGAGGTGCTGGCAGTGCAGGGAGGAACTGGGCAGGATCCTGTGCCAACAGCCTGCGGAGGAGGGATGGCATCTGTCCTGCCGTCCTGTGCGCCCCGTCCCTCTGTCTGTCCACCCCGCAGCTCCCAGGGAGGACACGGCAGCAAGGCTTGTTCCCATTGCCTTACCTGTGTCATGTTGGTCAGGCGGCGCGACTGTTTTGTGCAACTAAAACAGGGCTAAATGTCTGCATTCCTCACTGCCCCGCGGGAAGGGAGAAAGGGAACCCCTGGGGAAGGTGAAGTGCCAGACCCTGCCCGCGGAAGAGGCACCCGCAGGATGAAGGGATTTTCGTGTGGTGCACACTGGAAGCAGGACGTGGCCGTGAGCCTTCAAGGACAGGGAAAGATTGTGTCACCCACCCGAGAAGTCACCAGCCAGTTTGCCATCTGAGGGCAAACACGGGTCGGGCAGAGCCGGGGCAGAGACCTGGTGGAATCTGGGAGTGGGGAAAGAGCAGGGAGGGCTCTGGGAGCGCAGGCAGCCCCTGGTGCAGCATCGTGAGGGAGAGGACGGGACCAGAGAGGAGCTGCCGTGTCCTGTTGGGGAGAGCTTGCTCCCTGGCTGGCGGGAGGCAATGGGGACGCCTTTGCCAATGGCCCTGGTGCCTCGGGTGGCTCCTGACATCGCTTTTGGCTTCACTGTTTTAGAGTGGGCACGGTGACGGAGGTCACCTTTGGGTACTGAAGCCATCTGTCACCCAGGACAGATAGCAGAGAGAAATGCAGATACAATGTACTTCACCAGGAAGAAAGCTTTGGAAGCAGCTCTGTTCTCTGTGGCTCACAGTGAACTAATGCCATTCCCTAGAAGCAGTAATGAAAACCTGCTCTGACCGTGTACAGAAGAGTGGCCAGCACAGCCGTGCGTGCTGAGCGCGCCAGCACCTGCCGCTGCGGGGTTCAGCCCTGCTCCTGTTGCCCCGTCTGTGGACGCTCGGTCGAGGCTGGCGGGTGCAGTCCCACGGCTCTGAAGGGCTGTGGGGAGCAGAGAGGGGCTGCTAGCGGAGACACCCTGGAGCACACCAGTGGTGGGCGGCTCTTGCCATCAGCATGTTCGGCGCGGTTACCGGAATCCTTTGGTGCAGGCTGAGAGGCAGCTCGTTTTAACCAAAGCAGCAACATGTGGAGACCAAACTACCCTGGGCCCGACCCCATACTTTGATGCCAACCTGTGTTACTGCTGTATCGGCAGAAAATACCTTTGCAGGGGGCCGCAGCTGCCGGGACTGAGCGGCTCCCGCAGCCACCACGCCCCCAGCCGAGGGCTCCTGGCGGCGCAACCCCACCGGCCACCCCAGCATCGTCCCCTCTCTCCCGGGGCCAGCGCGTCAGCAACTCGCCTAAACCGTGTCCTGAGCAAGGAGGTCACTCACCCCGACATGGTCCCCAGGGCAGATCTGTGGTCGTGCCGGCTGGGGGTTCTGAGCCCATGGAGCTGGGGACGGGGCGGCGGGGGGGGGTCTCTGCTGCTCAGCCGGGGTACGGGCAGCCCCTGGGTACGGGGAGAGGACCAGGACCCGCGAAGGTTTCAGCGAGCGTCTTCTGCAGCAGCCCTCTCCTCCCCTTGCTGTAGGAAACCTACTCCTTCTCCTGTGCCTGCGTGTATTTGTGTAGGAGAGACGGAAAAGAAGAGGAGGGAGAAAAAGAGGAGGAGAGACAGAGGAAACTGTCATTCGAGGAAGTTTTCCTTGTAAATCAGCGGCAGTGTTGGTATTTGCATGGTGGTGGAGCTGGGTGCCCTGCGCAGGGTCAGAGCCCCATGGTGCAAGGCTCCGTCCTGAAGAGCTTGCAGCTGAAGTATGAAACAGGAGGCGACGTGAAGAGAACAAACAGATGGGGAGGGCAGGAGCTGGTGAGGAGATAAATAGCAATAATTCTTTGAGTCTTTTCTGTGTCTTTGTCTGGAGGGTTTCAAAGCCATCTGAAAGTGATGCTAGCATCCTTCTCCTTGGGTTAAAGTGATGGATGGGTGTCTGGGACCAAAAGCATGTTCTTCTGGAGAGCCTGGAAGGGTGCCCAGTATCTAGAAGATGAGCTGGTCTATCTCCTGCCAGCAGAGAGCCTGATTGAGCAGCCCTGTCTTCGCATTGTGTCCCTTGCCCTGAGCACTGTAGGTCCATGGAGGCGAGCGCCAGCCCCACCAGGGTGTCCCAGACTCCACTCCATCCCTCCTCCCTGTCCCGCTCCTGCAGCACAGGCTGCCCGAGAAAATCCCACCAGCACAGCAGGCCTGGGCTGCAGCATGAAAAGGACCCGTAAAAGGTGTCTGCACCCATTTATTTAATAGTTGTCCCACCCATGTTGCTCTTCCTCAAAGAGGGTGGCCAGCATTGCTTGTTCTCCAGCCATCACTGGAGAACAGCACACACGGAAGGGCTCCTTTTCCCCACAACGGTAATTGTGATCCCAAATCAAATGATCTGTTGTTTTGTCTTTTTCTCTTTAACTTAGGGAGTGAGTTTTCTGGGAGCCCATACAGCCACCCACAATATTCAACATACAACGACTCCTGGAGGTTTCCCAACCCTGGACTCCTGGGTAAGTTGCTGTCCCTGCCCTGGAGGCTTGGTGCAAGCTGTGCCCCCTTTGCACCCCAATGACAACCACCGTGGTGGTCAGGCGCGTGTCCTGACGTGGTCCTGAGTCCCCATGCAGGACTACAGGTCTCCACTGGGGCATGCAACCACTCTTGGTTCCCTTTGCCCTATGCCCAAAACTCTTGTCTTCCCCTTTCTGCCCCCTGAAATCCTTCCAGAGACACAAAGTGTTGCCAGAAAGCAAAAAGGACCCCATTTTTTTGAGGGTGAGGAATCCAGTTCAGACTAAACTTGGGGCACTTTATGGGGAGCGCTGCCTTCAGGGAGACACTGGGTTGACCATGGCCAAACATGAGCCCCGTCGCTCCCCACCTTGTTTCTTGCTCCTTGGAGCACTTTCTGTTGCTCCCCAACCCCGCGTTGCATCTGCTGCCCGGTTGTGTGCTCACCCGCTCCATCCCTCCTCTGCAAGGGACCGCCATGCCCGCGGAGCCTCGCTGACGCCAGCACGGTTCCCACAGGCGGTGGTGGAGCAGGAGCCCCGTGGCTCACGCAGGATCATGGCCCTCATGTGAAGGATAAACATAATCCATTTTATGCCACTGTCAAAAGCTGGCCCACTTTGACCTTATATACATGTAGCATGCAGTAATTAGAATTTTTCCATGCATAATTTGCATGGATGAGGTAAGTAAAATACCAATTAATTGTCATCTCTCAACACAGGAGTAGCATGCCTTAGAGATTTCCAGATTTATGGATGACAGGGCTGTTATATGTGACCTCCAGCAGCGAAATAATTTTGAATTTTTGTCATACTTTTTTCATCCAGTTTCTTTGTTTTAAGTAATTGAGTCCCCATGTAATTGAGCCATCCAGGCTGTATTCATCATGGTTCTTGTCCTTAAACAAATCCTCAGGGAGCAATAGACAGCCTCTGCCTCCCGTGCCATGGTGCTGGTATAATGCTGCTATTTGCCGTGCCACATTTAAGGGTTTGTTAGCGCTTCCGTCATAAATCAGCGGGCAGATCTCCAGCTAATATCGATGGGCATAGCTGCACAACGCCGGGGGAGTCCCTGCGCTGAAGCCCGCAGTTTCCATGGCCACAGCCAGCAGCGCCTGCGGGGCTTGGGCTTGGCCGTCCGGGGGAGGATGCTTTAGCCAGGGGGAAGAGTGCGCGCCGCGCTTTCTTCATTTCTAATGTTGCCCCTCCTTTGGAAGCCAGAGAGCTGCTGTAGCAAAGCTCTGCTGCAGGGACAGGCCCGGCGAGCCACGTTTTAGGTGGCACGATATTAAAAATGAATGAAAATGCAGCCCCAACCCTGCCCTTCCGCATGGAGAGAGGGCTTTTGGCGAGGATCCCGGGCTGCACACCGTGGTCCAGGCTGTGGGTGCACCAGAGCCATCCCGGAGCCACCCCGGAGGTCCTGGCCACCCCCGCGGGGATGGGCAGTGGCCCTTTGACTCCAGCAGCAGCAGGTTGTGCCCATGACCTGCTCGGCTCCTCGTTTCGGATGATGGGCTGGTGTAAGCTCTGGTGCACTGGCCAGAGTGGAGGGCAGGGCACGTCACGGTGGTGCCCTGGAGATGGGCAGGTCTGGGTCAGGAGAAGACTTTAAACCAGAGGCAGGTCAGGACCCAGCCACTTGCTGCCAGGACACCTTTTACCTGTCTGTCAGGTAAAAGGCCATTCCCTTTATTTTTCCCTGGTTCTTCCTCTTTTTCTTGTTTCCTTTTCAAATGATGCATTCTGGGGGCAAATTCCGTCAGCTGAAAGGATGGTGTGGTCCCGCAGCAAGGCTCGGGTCTCAGGCTGACGAGGATTTCTACAGCAGCATTGACACAGCAGCGTTTAAGTGAGGGAAGGGCAAAGAGATTTGAATGGTACCACTTTCCTTCAGAATCTGCAGCTTTATTGAAATTGAAGTGTTTCACAGTATAATGACCACAATGCCATTTTTGCTGGTGGGAGTTGTTAAAATGTATGATCTTGGCTTCCTTGTTTTTATCCTCTTTGAAATACTTTATTTCGATATTTTCAAAATCTTATGTTTTGGTAAACACAGACTCAGTCACTGCACAAATAACCTTACGTTGCTCTGGGTGTGCAATGACACATTCGGAGTTACAAGACTGGAAGTTTTGATGCATCAAAAAGAAAAAGAAATGGAAGTTCTTGTTCTGCAGCAAGTCGTAAGGATGAACTTACTATTCCAGTTCAGCCCGGTAACAAAACTGGGAGTGCTGGAGTTTCCTGGAGGGGGAATCCCCTTGTCTGACCACTGGCAGTGTAGCCTGAACCCCTGCGTGCTGCTCCAGGGCCCTGTGGGCACCCGTGAGAGCTGGACAGGGAGCTCTCAGTGAGCTGGACCTTGGATTCCCTTCCATTCTGGTCCAGAGGAGGCCCTGGAGATGCTGGGAGGGCTGGAGCCCCTCTGCTGTGAGGACAGGCTGAGAGAGCTGGGGGGGTTCAGCCTGGAGAAGAGAAGGCTCCGGGGAGACCTTGGAGCCCCTTCCAGTCCCTAAAGGGGCTCCAGGAAAGCTGGGGAGGGACTCTGGATCAGGGACGGGAGCCATGGGATGAGGGGGAAGGGTTTTAAACTGAAAGAGGGGAGACTGAGGTGAGATCTCAGGCAGAAATTCTTGGCTGTGAGGGTGGTGGGCCCCTGGCCCAGGTTGCCCAGAGAAGCTGTGGCTGCCCCATCCCTGGAGGGGTTCAAGGCCAGGTTGGACGGGGCTTGGATCAACCTGGTCTGGTGGGAGTTGTCCCTGCCCAGGGCAGGGGGTGGCACTGGGTGGGCCTTTAAGGTCCCTTCCCACCCAAACCATTCTATGATTTCAAGCCTCTCTGTCACAAAAACACCAAAAGAAAATGGTGTTGGTTTGGAAAAGCATTTATTAATCAACATTGTACCACACAGGGTGTTGGGAAGATCCATGACCCATCTAGGTGGGGAAGCCCAACCCGATTGCCCGTGGCACTCAAAGCTGGAGGTCAGTTCATGGAGCTGGTGCTCTGAGAGACACAGCAAGGTCCAGGTGCAGCTGTAGGGCCCCAGCCAGAATGTCTCCCTCTGCACCCACAGGCTGTGGGTTGGACACATCTCTTGTGCCTGCAGAGATCCTGCTTATCCACAGCCCTGCGTCCTCCCCAGGAGCCTGATCCCGCACTCCCTTCTCCCTGGGTGCCAGCTAACCCTGCTGGTGCTTCAGGGCAAGTAGGAATCTGTGGCAGAGCCTTAAAATCCTGCTCTGAGTCTCCTTGCACGCCCAGAAGGCTCCGTGTGATGAGCCACAGCACCCGCAGTGGAGAGGAGGTTAATTTAAACTACATCCAGGATGCTTCCACTTTTCTCAGGAGTATACGTGAGTGTGTTTAGTAATTCTCTCCTGAGAGCAAGCTCTGGCAGTATCAGCCTCAAAGCAGAAACCTTGACAAAATTAATCAGGACTGGTACATGGACTGACACAGTTTGTTTTACTAAGTCCCGCTCCCTTCACCGAGATGAAAGTGTAATACTGTAAGCACTTAACAGCACCTACATTCAATTAATTCCCTGTGCTGGCAACGAAGAATGGCACTGCAGCAATCACATCAGGCTGAGACCTGTGAAAAAGGAGCTAAAAGGAGAGATGCTGTGATCTGCAAGTGGCAGGAGGAAGGGATACTTGGGCTGAAAAATTATTTTTGGGGGAAATAAAGAGAATAGGAACAGGGAGAAAAAAGTGCACCCTCCTCTCCGAGGCAGTCCCGAATGCTGTGTCCCATAGCTCTTGTGGAAGGGGAGATGACCAGGCTGCAGTCCTCCAGGGTGACGTGAGAAGAAGAAGGCACTTTCCTGCTGTAGCTCTGCAGCGTCTTCCTGCTCTCCCGCCCCATCGTCTGGTGCAGTGGTCCCCGCACCTGGTTCTGCATCAGGGCACAGCAGCCTTTGCTGCGTGGGGCGAGCCAGCACTGTGCCCTCGTGGCCAAGAAGGCCAGTGGTCTCCTGGTGTGCACTGAAAAGAGTGTGGCCAGCAGGTCGAGGGAAGTCATCCTCCCCCACTGCTCTGCCCTGGTGGGGCCACATCTGGAGCACTGGGTCCAGTTAGAATCATAGAATGTGTTGGGTTGGAAGGGACCTTTAAAGGTCATCTTGTCCAACCCCCTGCAATAAGCAGGGACATCTTCAACTAGATCAGTTCTGGGCTCCCCAGTTCAAGAAGGACAGGGAGCTGCTGGAGAGGGGACAGCAGAGGCTACAAGGATGGTGAGGGACTGGAACACCTCGCTGGTGAGGAAGGGCTGAGAGCCCTGGGGCTGTTCAGCTGGAGAAGAGCAGGCTGAGAGGGGATCTCATCAATGCTCAGCAATATCTAAAGGGCGGGTGACAAGAGGATGGGGACAGACTCTTCTCAGTGGTGCCCAGGGACAGGACAATGGGCAACGGGCACAAACCGGAACACAGGAAATTCCATCTCAGCATGAGGAGGAACTCCTTTCCTGTGAGGGTGGCAGAGCCCTGGCACAGGCTGCCCAGAGAGGTGGTGGAGTCTCCTGCTCTGGAGAGATTCCAAACCCGCCTGGACGTGTTCCTGTGCCACCTGCTCTGGGTGACCCTGCTCTGGCAGGGGTTGGACTGGAGGATCTCCAGAGGTCCCTTCCAACCCCTGCCAGTCTGGGGTTCTGGGTGGCTCAGTCCCACCCCAACCACGGCCGGAGGGAGGACAGCCCCAAGTTCCCAGAGGGGTGGGCTAGCAAGAGGAGACAAACCCTGGCCACTCGCACGGCGTGTGGTGGCTCTAGCAGGCGTCCCCATCTCAAAGCCAGAAGAAGAGGTGGAGAAAGGGGCATCTTTTGTTTTGTTTTTTCCCCCTCCCCGTGCTGTGAATGACCTGGAAGGGGACAGAGAAGGGGCGCGCATGGCGGTGCGCACACAAGCACAGGGGAACCAAGCACGAGCGTGCCTGGGGCTCTGTCCGTCGCTGTCAGCACGTCCTGGCGCGCGCTGGCACGCCCTCGGCTCGGCACGCACCATGAGCAGGCAGCAGCAACACAGCCTAATGAAGAAAAACAATTCAATTTTGCCCTGGCTTGTTGCAATAACTTCTCTACCATTTTTGCTCACTGCATTCGGCGTGACGCTGCTCGTGGAGGGTTTCACTTGGCACGGTGTCCCCGCTCCCACTCGGATGCGGTCCCTGCGCTGTCGCGGTGCCGCGGCTGCTGGTGCCGGCACAGCGAGGGCAGGGCTCGGAGCCCGTCAATTAGGATTACATTCAGTTCTTCTGTGAAAAGATTAGAGAACAAGTAGGTGCCAGAAATGACTATGTCAAGAAATAAATTGATGGCAGTATGAATTAGAAAGGAAAAACGACAGAAGGACAGACGAGTCTGTTCTGGATGGGGGCATGGTGACAGGGAGGAAGAGTGAAGGCTTTGTGATGTGATGTTTTCATTTTTCACTTTAAATACAAGCTTTTTTGATTTCGCTGCTGAAAGGCAAGCTGGAAAATCAAACTTTAGAGAAGTGTAAGGCCGTTGGAAAGCGTGAGAGAAATATTGGGCTTTGGTAGCTGCACTGAGTCAGAACAGCAGCGAGGAAGAGGGAGGGGGAAAGCAAAGGCCCTGACCCCCAAAAGATCCTCTTTACCCTCAAACCTCAGGAAGTGCTGCACCTGGCTCCGGTGGGACCCACACATCACTCCGTGGGTCAGGGTGACATTGTTTGTTGCCGCTGGATCCCTTCCCTGGATTTTCCACCCCTCCGCCTGAGCTGACCTGCCATGGCCGGTGCCAGGCCCCAGCGTCTCTGCTGGCAGTCATGCCGAGGAGCTGGGCACCACCATCCCCTGCCCCCCATTGACCTCCTGGTGCTGCAGTGGGCGAGAACAGCAGCTCCAGCGGCTCTTCATGGGCCTGCGAGGGGTTTCACTCCCAGGTGCTGCCTGCTCCGCAGCAGGAGCTGATTCCCAAGGACTCCTGGGCAGCAGAAGTGTCCCTGAGGGGACACGGACCCACAGCATGGGCACCCTCGAGGGTTCACTGGCTGCAGAGAACATCCCCAAAACCCCAGCTAGGCAGGGCATGTGCATTTCGAAGTCTGGTGAGCTCTTCAGTTCGCCTTTGCTCATTGAAGGCCACCTGATTTGGCCAAGGGGGTAAGGGCAGGGAGTTCGGGATTGCTGGCACCTCTGGGGTGGGGTCACTCGTGAGACGAGACCGTACAGCCCGGCCAGCTACGGAGCCATTCCTCTCGTGGGCTCTTTGTCACTTGTCCAAACCTTCCTGGGGGACTCAGACGCACGTGTCCGAGTGCGAGTCCTTGCAAGGGGCTTCTTCCGCACCGCAGCATGTCTTGTGTCTCATGCATGGGAAACTGCTGGTGACTTGGAGACCAACCTGGTAGTGCCCTGAAAAATTTTTTGCCTGACTCTTTTCTTACATGGAATCAGAGTTGGTTTCCTCTCCGGTGCACTTGGAAGGTATTTAATAGCTGGTGTCTGGTATCTCTCTGGATACGTCTGAAGTCAAAGACTCTTCATCATCCAAGCAAATGGTCGAGGTTCCAAGTGATCCTTTGGTGACCACCCAATCTACCAGCACTTAGCCCTGCAGGCCAGAAATGTCGTTGATGGTATTTTTCATGCCTTGTCATGGTAGAGGAATGCCTTGGCAATCTCCAAAGCTCTAAGCCTCGCCTGCATAGTTCATTCAGGTGTGTAACTCATGTACTCAATCAAAAAATAGAGCATAAATTTGATCAGTTCAAGGCTTAAGTGTTCACTTCAAAAGCTGTGATATGCAGGTACTTTGTTGGGTGAGGCATTATTTGCTGGAGGTGGTTGTAAACTACTTTCCGAGTTCAAGTTTGCTACCAAGTGAAAGTCGCCAATATTTTCTGAAGACAATTTCTCCCTTCAGCAAGTGCATTGGATGCTGAAGGACTTCCCCTGGCCGAGCAGAAGGTGGCACAGTGTCGTGATTCCAAAGCAAATGTGATAGCAGAAACTTGGCATTTTTTTCTGGAGCTTCGAGGTCGCTGCCAGAGCTAAGCAAAATCCAGGGGCTTATTCCCTGATAGAGGTAGTTTGAGAACAGGGGGAACTGTTGTTGAGTTGAGTGAAATATGTTGAACACTTTGGGGTTCAACCTCCTCCTCCTCCTCCCAAAATGAGGGGAAAAATAAGAGAAGTCTGAGCGTGGTAGTATTTTTGACTTTGCATTCTGAAAAGCAATTCACTTTTTTGGTGAAGTAAATGAAACTAAGGTTTTGAGTGGAGGAAGGGAACCGGGTACCCTACAGCCATCAGAAATGCAAAGCAGTGGTAGCACAGTTCTCCCGCAGAATGCATGAGTGTGGTTTTCATTCTAGCTGCCGGGCCCTTATTGCTGTGGCTGTGAGCTCCCTGTGCCCATCTGGCACCTTTCCACCTTTGTCTTCCTCACGTCCGTCCCTTCTCTTGCAGGCTCCCCCTACTACTACAGCGCTGCAGCCCGTGGGGCGGCCCCGCCGGCCGCCGCCGCCGCCTACGACCGCCACTGACACCGGGGTGCCGGCAGGGACCGCGGGCACCGCCTGGGCCACCGCCGCCACTCTCCTCGCCGCCGCCGTGCCAGCCGGACGGCAGGGGACGGAGGGAGGACGTACCCAGTAGGAACAGGCTAATTGAAGTTTTGCTCTTTGAACTTGGTGAAGTGATGATTGTTGTTGTGTTCTCAAACCCGGTGGCGCCGGCTGGGTTCTCAGATCAGACAAAGAACCAGGAGGAAGCGGTTCTTCTGACGCTCTGTGTGATGGAAATGGCGCGGTAGCTCCATGTCTTTTGCAGCCGGCTGGCTACTGCTTTAATGGCCTGTGGGTGCCACGGCTGTATCTGGGGATAAGGAAGAGGCGTGAGCAGCTCCCCTCGGGGCGGCTTCCTCTTGCTGCACACTGAAACAGGCTGTGAGACTCAAGGCAATTTTCTTTTTTTGTTGTTTTTTTTTTATTTTAATTATTATTTTTTGGTGGCAAAAAAAAAATCAGTCTGCTCAATTTTACACAAGCACCACTGTAAATACTAGCTTGTTTGTATTACTATAAGAGTGGCTTAAGCATAAGCAGCAACATTGTACAAGTATGATCCCAAAACGCATCTGAAAGTGTGTTTTGAAACTGGTGCACTGATTCAAAGAATTCAGTAAGCTTTAAGCAACTTTGAACCAGGTTAACACTCGTTGTGGCTATACTTTGGGCTGGTGTTATTTCTGTATAGAGCATCCTATCTGACAGCTGTGTGTGATCATGCTATATGCTGGTGTCAAACACATGGGCCACTGAAGAAATGGGCAGTTTTGTGACATTTTACTGCTTAATATTCATTTATGTTAATTTGTCATCATAATGAGTACCGAAACAAATTCTCTGGTTTCAAGTTAAGCAGCATCCAAGAAGGAATTCCTAAATAATAGTTGACACCTTATGTACATCTCAATAGGTTGTGTGCTAAAACCCAATTATAAGCTCCCTGAGAGGAAGGGGGAGAAATACCACGGTGATGATTTTTGTTAAATGGATGTACTGAGCGGGGCGTACCGCACGCGGGGGCAGCCACACTTCACTTTCTGGGGCAAATTGGAGAGGAAGGCGCATGCTTTGGGCGTCTGTGCATCTCAGTGAAGGCTTTTCCAATTGGAGCCGCCGCAGTCCAGATGAGCGCCGGGGGGGATTGTGCCCCATTAATTCCATGTTTCTTCCCTCCTGCTCAGAGAGGGAGTGCTCATAGTGACATGTCCTTCAATGTGTGGCTTCCTGGGGCTAATGAAGCAAGGAGAGCAGCTACAAACGACCCACCGAGCAGCTACACCAGTCACTGCCACCTCATGGAGCAAGAACTGCTGATTTTCTCCTGCCCCAGGCCGAGGGGCAGCCAACCTTGGTCACATATGGATGACAGGCGTGACCCCATCCCCTCCTCCTGAGAGCGGTGGAGAAGCTCCCTGGCCCTGGCAAGATGAAGATCTGGCCGTAGCCTCCTTATTCCCAACCCAACCATCCTTATCTGCCTGGAGCAGTGCAAGCAGTGGAGGGGGTCCTGCATGTGTCCTACAGCTGAAGAAGGGTTGTTGGTGTTGAACCTGAGATGCTTTCCCATGGATGAACATTCAAGTATAAATGCTTGCTTCCAGCTGAATAAGCATTTCTCTGAAATGGCAGCTTCTGAGTTAACACTCTTCTCTCTCCTCCTCCTCCCTCTCCACCTTATCGCTTGTGCTGCGTGTCCAGTGTCCTTACTGGCCACTGACCCATTGAGAAGCTCCGTCTCCAAATCCAGCGGCATCTTCTCACACTGTGGAAATGCAGCCATCACTTCCAAGTTCCCAGGGCAGATGTGTTCAGGTCCTCAAAAGCCATGGAAACACCCAGGTCCTACCGGCTTAACAATGATTCAATGAGATGTTCACAAATCCCATCAGGGGTCTTGGCTGGGGTCCTTCAAACTGTGTCCCTAACGCAGAGTAAGTTTTGTGACAAACTTACCAGTGAGAAAGTCCTGCTTTTCATCTTTCAGCAATTAATAGCTGATATACACCTGTTTCTAACTGAAGATAAGTAACAGCATGGACAGTTTACACAGGGAACCTTCTGAAGCTTTCTGAGCACCCTGTGATTGCTTGATGCACCCTGGTGACAAAGCCACAAAGGGCGTTTCTGTCCCTGGATGCTGGTCGCATGGGGACGCCCCACAAGCCCCTGTTGAGGGGTGCGGGTTGTTTGCACCCAGAGTGCACACACCTTCTCTGTGAGCTCGGGAAGGGACAAGGCCATCCAGTGTCTTGGCTGAAGAGAAAAGAAACGAGGGTTTGAGTGTGGGCCATGAGGATGTGGGTGATGGCTCTAGAACAGAGGTGGGCTGAGCTACACCAGCTATGGAGACACCACCGGCTTGGTGACCAGGCTGGTCTGAAACGAGTCTTTCCATCTGTCCAGCAAGGGAACAGCAGCTCCTGTCAACAGCGTGTAGGTCCTTCACCCACTCTGTGAACTGCCCAGCAAACACCCTTCTTTTACTTGCTCCCTCAGCAGCTTGCGTGACATATGCTAATTCAGGTAACACTGAGGAGACCAAACATGAGACTTTGGCAGATGTTGGCATGCTCAGGATGGAGACTCTTGTAGTTGGGCTGGGGATTTAGGAAAGGCACGGCGGGTATATTTCCCCTGAAGGAGGCATGGATGCCGCTCGATGAAGTGACCTGAGGTGCTCATACCTGACTGGCCCTTTGGTTTCATCGAGACTCCCTGAGAGTGGTCCTCAGCCAGAGCACGGTGGTGGGCTCCACTCTACTAGCCGGGGGCACTGGCAGGGCAGCAAAGAGGTCCTGGTTGGAGCCATGGAAGGGAAACCCCTAATTCCCACCCTTGCATGTGCCAGGTGGGTGCCTGCGCCCGGCAAACCTCCCGAAACACGGCAGCCGGGCTCATGTCTGCTGGGACTGCTTCCCAGCAAGAAAGGCCAGTAAGAGCTGGCCCATTGAGTATGCACGCTGTACTTCTGGAAGAGACACTTCTTGGCAGTACTTTCTGGTTTTGAGAATATTTCACCTGGGGTTTTACAAACTGCTTTCCTCAGGAGGCCGGGACTTTCTGTCCACAGTCTTCATTGCCAGAATCCTCCTCCTCGAGGAGCATCTTTGAAAGACACTGTTGGCAGAAGGTGGTCCACTGGGGATGATGGAGAGCTGCTTGCTGCCACCCCCTGCGCCATGTCCCTCCATGTCATGGTGGGTCACTGGCTGAGGTGGAAGCTGGAAGCACATGGCCCCCTGGGGCTGCAAAGAGGGGAGAGAGCAAGACCAGAGCAGGGTTTGGGGCACCCTGCCTACCCTTCGCTCAGGCGGGATGCCTGGCTGTGCAGCGTATCACTACTAGACTCTTGTAGAAGTCAGCCCCATGGAGTGCCTTTGTGCGGTTTCAGCTCTAAACTCAGTAATATGCTTGGCTAGATGGAGGGTTTTGCAGTAGTATGCGCTCCAGCAATAAATTCATCAAGTACATTGCCAACACGGACAGGCTGAGGAATGAAAAGGGAGAGATGGAGAGGGAAAACGCTGCCGTAAGACTAAATCCACGGAGGCTATGAGCCAGGATTACATGAATTGACTTACTGAGGAATCTCTCAGTCAAACACTGTGAGAGTGTGACCATAAAGACGACATAAAATGCTGTAGGCATTGAGTTTGCTTAGCATCTGTGTCCAAAGGTTCAGTTTTGGAGGCATTGTCATTAGGCAGAGCTCAGGATGTCTCGGGGATGCATCCGCAGACCCAAAGCTTTGTTTGTTCGCTGTTGAACCAGGAAAATGCTCCAAGCTCTGGGGGCGTGTGGCCAGAGAGAGCGTGTTGGTTTGGAGATGCAGAGATGTCCCAGCAGGGCCCTGGCCCCTGCAGGGACTGATGATGTCGGGGCAGCCTCGGGGCCTGAGGCACCCAGGATGGCGACGGCAAGGGAAGAAACGGTGCCAGCAAAAGAAAAAAGAAAAAAGAGGAAAAAGAAGGATGCGAAGAGGTGGTTTTTGGAAGGAAGCCTTTCTGGCCAGGGAGGCACAGTCCGTGGAGCTCACAACTGTGGAGTCCTCTCGCCCGTCCCCTCCTTGGCGCCTTGTGGCACATCCTGCCAGTGCCGCGGTGCCGGGGCAGCGCGATGGGCTCCTTGTGCTGGTGGCACAGCCGCCCGCTGTGGATAAATGCCCCACCGTGCCTGGTCTTAACTGATGGGGTTGTATTGCTTTTCTTATTTTCTTTAATTTACCTATTCTACACATCCTTCAGCATGGAGGAGAGAGGAAGCCATGTTTCTGTGTTGCTTATCTCCAACCACGAGTACCCATAGCTTCAAAGAGCCATGGCCCGTCGCGGCGTTAACGCGTGTGGCTGCTGCTGGCAGCTATGGCTGCGACTGAGTGTCCTCCATGGTGCTGGGCTCTGTCCTGCTGCGTGCGCCCAGGACATGTGAGGCCACAGCCACGTTGGTGAGCAGGGCACTAAGCTGACCCACCCTGTGACTCTGTCCCAGCAAACGCTGGGAAAACCTGCTTTTTCTTCTGGATTCACTGAGAAAATGACATTAGAGGGCCAGCGGCTCCTGGGCGACATGCCCTGCAGCTTCTTGCCGGGCACGTGGGTGATGGTTCTGTACGGCGTTACCCGGGTCGGGCAGCTGGCACCGACGTGGCCACCACTGATGCGGCCACCACCGATGCGGCCACCACCGCTCCGTGCGTGGTGGCTGGGGACGCCAGCCGGGGAGCCCAGTTGTGCCCCTCGGACCAAGACCCGCTCCTGCCCCAGGTCCACATTACCGCAGGGCGAGAAACGGAGGGATCCGCAAGGATCTGAACCCATTATTGTCGCTTTTCTGGTGGAGCTGAGACGCGATGTGCAAACAGCACGTGAAAGGTGCCCGGTGCCAGGGCTGTTGCTCCGACACCGCAGCGGGTGTCGGTGCCTGCTCTGGCTGTGGCTCCACTCCTCGATGGCGCTGCCGGAGGGGGCTCGGGCAGCGGAGCAGCCCTGGAGCAGGCGTGTGGGGACGGACGTGCACACGCATGCATACGTGTGGGGACACTTGGGTCCCCCAGACCCCGGGGGGTGGGGGTCATGGAGGGGGGACCCCAGCCCTGTGATGGCCCTGGCCACCACTCCTCGTGTCCAGGGTCTTCTGCGCTGCCCCGTTGAAGCGAGACGGGAATCCGGCCGGTGGGCATTCAGTCCTGCCTTCCGCTTCGCTCAGCCTCCCAGGGGAAGAAACCTTGTCCTGGTTTTTTACTTTCTAGTGGCCTTTGTACATTCTGAAATTACAGAAACTCATTTCATTGCAAATGGAATTCCTTTCCAAGAAAAAAAAAAAAAAGAACAGGCTTTTTTTTTCTTAGAGACAAAACTACTTTGTATTAGGGACTTCTAGCATCAAAGAAATACATATCTATTGTATCCACCAAAGTCTGCAATGCCTGCATTGAAGCTTACTTCTTAAAAAAGAGAGGAAAAAGAAAAGAGAGGGAGAGAAATAAAAGCCTCCTCCCCTTGAAAAATACATACAAACAAAAAAAAATAACTTACAAAAAAACTCGTAAAAATAACTGTTGAATTGCCTTTGAAAGTAGGGGATAACATCTGTTGCAAAACAGATGAAAAAATGCTTCTTAAAATGTGTATGTTTTGTATTCTTTTTTTCTAGTAGGAAAAGAACAGACTTGAAATCTTGGTGTTTTTTCCTTAGTGCTGTGTGTTGCTTTTGTGTGTTATAATATTTGAATGTAATTACAGCAGTGCCAATTTGCCAAAGATGTCGAACATTATTTTGGGGGTTTTGTTTTGGGGTTTGTTTTTGGGGAGCAAAAGGGGTGGTGGGCTGGGGCGCGGGGGTGCTAAGGCATGGGTCAAAAGGGAGGGGCCGTTTGAAGGTTTTTCTTTTCATTTATTTGTTTTTTTCAATTCTTTTCCTTGTCAATATTGAAATTTGTGATTTTATTCTAAGTTAAATGGTTGACTGCAACACTTTTTATTTTTAGATTAGTTGAGGAAACATGCAATAAGATTGGCGTAGTTCAATATCTGTGTGTCTTTTCATGAGAGTGACTGTTACTTGTGGACATTTGGTTTTATGTAACCTTTATGTGAGATAATTATTTGTAAATATTTACCATAATTTTATTGGTTCCTAAAATAAAAGTAATTTTTTTAAGTTCAAAAAGCCCGCCATCGCTCTTGTTTTCACCATGCGTCCTTCATCCCTTGGAAGAAATACCAGGTGGTTGCGTTAGAAATGGGACTTGGGGGGACCCCAGTGAAAAGGCATCCGTCACGCAGGGCTGGGGGTCACCGAACCCGCCGCGCCAGCTGGCGGCACCCTCGGACCGCAGCCACACAGATCCCGCACCCCACGGGGACTGAAGTGACACCTCCAGCCCCACCGCCCACCTCGTTGCTCCAGGCTGGCATTCACCATCAAGACTCAGGTGCCCCAAGCGACCCAGTGTCACTGGAGGGGGCAGGAACCCCCTGTGCTGCCCCTCTAAGCCCTGGGACACTCAACATCTGCTGGTGGTGACACCTGGGAAAGTCCCCAGGCCTTCAGATCCCCCTGTGTTGAAGTGGACGGCTCAGCTCCTGGGCAGCAAGACCGCAGAAGGGGTCTTGTGCTCGGAGACCGTGATCATTGGATGTCCTACAGCAGGGTATGGCCAAGTGCAGCTCCTAGCACTTCACGAAGAGGGCAAAGGGTGGATGAGCCCAACCACTTTTTCCTCCCAGAGCCCATGCTGTTGCATGGGCAGCCTTTCAGGGAGATTCACGGCATGGTAGCAAAAGGACTTTCATAGAATCATAGAATTGCCCAGGTTGAAAGGGACCTTTCAGATCATCAAATCCAACCATCAACCCAACACTGGCAAAAACCATCACTAAGCCACGTCCCTCAGCACCATGTCTACCTGTCTTTTAAATACTACCAGGGATTGTGACTCCACCTCTTCCCTGGGCAGCCTGGTCCAATGCTTGACAACCCTTTCAGTGTAAAAATTTCTCCTGATATCCACCCTAAACTTCCCCTGGCGCAACTTGAGGCCGTTTCCTCTTGTCCCATCGCCTGTTCCTTGGGAGAAGAGCCCGACCCCCCCCTGGCTACCCCCTCCTTCCAGGGAGCTGCAGAGAGCGAGAAGGTCTCCCCTCAGCCTCCTTTTCTCCAGGCTGAACACCCCCCGCTCCCTCAGCCGCTCCTCACAGGACTCGTGCTCCAAACAAGTTCTGCATTTGATGTTTGCAGAAGAACTGTCAGTTGGTGACACCAGGAGCCATGTTGTGGCTGTCATCTCCTTGCAATGAGGTGCTCGTGGTGGGGATTTCTGTTCCTGGCTCTGTTTTTTGTGCTTTTTGTACTTCTGCTGTCTTTCAGCCGCACTAGGTTAAGAGAGGAGCAAATCGCCTGTCCCGCAGCAGGCAGGCAGTGCCCGTTCCTCATTAAGGCCTCCCATGTCTGGATGTGAAATGCCACGTCAGCCTGCTGGCAGCAGAACAGTGGGATCAGACCTGACAAAATTGCGGTGAGAGGCGCGGCATCTTCCTGTCTCTCCAGGTGTGAGGCCCCATACCGCTTCCTTCAGCGAGAATGTCCTTCAAGGATGCAAATACGGTTTTAGCTCAAGCCTCCGTACAAATGGCCATTGTTTAAGATGCCCAGGAATTGTCATTTAAACTTTTAATGAATAGGAAATGAAGACCCTTGGTTAAGCAAAGGAACGTCTCCGTATTGTAATAGAGTTTGCAGACAAGGGCAATATGCAGTCCAGGCAGGAAAGTCAGGTGCAGAGATGGCGGGTACGCAGGAGCTGGTACAAAGAGATCAAAGTGACAGCCCCTTTGCCGGGATTCCTGCAGTGGGCCATGATGTCTATGAGCAGGAACATCTGGAAATAATGTCACAGACAGCTGGTGAGAGCTTGCGGCTTCCGTCTTAGGATTTCATGACCTATTTTCATTCTGAAAAGAAAAAATACCCAAGACTTGAAATGCCCTGAGGGGAAAAGAAAATTCTTTGTCCGTGTATGCACTGTCTCAGACCCATTAGGAAGCACGTTACCGAAGCGGTGGGGTTACTGACCATACTCCAGCAGCCACCCAACTGGATGGACCTCTCTCTGCCTGCAAACATGTGGTGAGTCTCACTCATTCACCCCTCCAAAGGCTCTGCTGGACAAGAGGCTTTGGGCACACGTCTGAAACTGGATCCCATGCCCTTGCTTCAAGCTGAGCACTAGGCATTGGAAATGTAGCCCAAACCGCAAAGGCAAAGCTTGTCACCACACACACAAAAAACTGTCCCATCCGCAGCAGAACAGGTGAAGTTTGGCAGGCTGCAGCAACATCAGACTCAAATAAAGGCTGGAAGCATGAATTAGCAATGTGACATATTTTGCAGAAGCATCAAAGAATATGAAGAAACGGAGTCACCAGAGAATCTCCAAAAGGTACAAATTTGTGCATCACACTGCATAATCTCATCTGAGTGTGCACCCAAACTGACACAGTGCTCTGAAAGGGCAAGAGCCCTGCAAAAGAACTTGGAGGAAACCTTCCTTTCAGGGTGATTTTCTTAGTTGGAAAGGTCTTCAAATCAATGCTTCCAGCCACATAAGCAGAGGTGTTGTCAGTGTAGGGCCATGGAGGGTTTTTAGGATGGACCCTGCCCTCCTCCCAGGGCTGCTCCATCTCACTGTCACACACTGTGGGGCAGCGCCGGTGCCCAGAGTGAGAACCCACCACATGCCTTCCCTCCACCAACGGGGTCTGAATGTCCTCAAACAAAGCAGAAATCCCCCACTGGGTGGAACAGGGGTTGAGGGAAGATGAAGATCATTTTCCATGGGGCATTTGTAGGGGTTGCACACGATTAGAGCATGGTAAGGGAATGAGGCCCCTGAAAGTAAAGCAACAGAAAGTACTCCTGTTTGAGTCAACAGGACCTTAATTTGAGTAAGACCATTGAATCACAGAACCGTAGAATCATAGAACTGTCTAGACTGGAAGGGAGCTTTAAAATTGAGTCCCACCGTTAACCCAGCTCTGCCAAGTTACCACTAAGCCATGTCCCTCTGCACTACATCTACCTGTATTTTAAATACCTCCAGGGATGGCAACAGAACCACTGTCCTGGGGAGCCTCTTCCAATGCTTGACAACCCTTTCAGTGAAGAAATTGTTCCTAATATCCAATCTAAACCTCCCCTGGCGCAACTTGAGGCCATTTCTTCTCATCTTATTGCTTGTTCCTTGGGAGAAGAGCCCGACCCCCCCTGGCTCCCCCCTCCTTTCAGGGACCTGTAGAGAGTGAAAAGGTCTCCCCTCAGCCTCCTTTTCTCCAGGCTGAACACCCCCAGCTCCCTCAGCCGCTCCTCACAAGACTTGTTCTCTAGATAAGATACAGGAAAACTGAGAGGGGTCAAAAGAAGGTTTTGCCAACACTCAGCAGCAGGATAGCGGCTGCCCCGAGAATCATGCCCCATGGAGCTGAGATAAGAGCAGATGGGAGAAGAGGAACAAGAAATTGGGTACAGACCAGTTGGATTCTGGTACCGCCAATGGAGTTCACATGCGTGAGCCTCCTCTCTGGCCATAGCCCCAGGTTCTGTGCCTGGTGTGGTGAGCTGACCCCACCAACAGCTAAGTGCCCACCCAGCTGCTTGCTTATGACTCCTGCAGCGGGATGGAGGGGGGAATCAGAAGGGGACAAGTGAGAAAAACTTGTGAGTTGTGGTGATGACAGTATCCTCTTTGTTGGCTGAGGTCATCTTTCCCCTGCCAGCCCCTTGCCCACCCCCAGCCCACTTGCTGGTGGGGCAGAGCAGGAGAAAGAGAAGTCATTGACGCTGTGCAAGAGCTGCTCAGCCATAGCTGAACAACAGCAGCCCAAAACACAGCCCCACACAGGCTGCTATGAAGAAAATTAACCTCATCCCAGCTAGAGCTGATGCAGCAGGTAACACACCTGGGTCGGGCTGAGAGGGATGCTCCAGCCACCCCCACCATGTGGTGTCCCCATTAAGCCTCTGCCACTTCACTGTGAAAGTCACACCTGATAGGAGACTGCTAAATTCCAGCTCCTAACTCTGTTAAACCCATTGTAAACAGTCCCTGATAACACTTTAAAATAATGGTCCATTACGGCAGCAATGCTTAATTAGAGTGGAACTGACAAATGGAGTCATCATGATTAATGTTATTATAATGAATACATCTGCAATTTGGTATAACTTGGTATAACACACAGAAATGTCTGGCTTCCCAGGAAACCCTCAGATACAGAGGGTGTCTTTTATATTCATAGGGATATAATAATTCCTCTGAAGGAATCTCATTGTAATTTAGCATGAATTAATGTCCATTTATCACACTGTGTTACCCAGTGCAGCAATTTATCTAAATCCTATATATGCAATGTAGACTCTTGTCTAAGAACACCCAATAATGGAGAAATCCTTTGAAGAAATACATTTACTGTAGATCATTAATGCTCAGTGTGCTAAGTGGCCTTTAAATTAAACTAAGTTAAATAAACTCTTCTTCAATATACCAGTGTAACTTTTTCATTAACAAACACATTAAGGCCTTTTTCATTTACATACAGCTGATGCAAGCATATGATACGAAAACGTTCAATTAGCGAAGCAAAATATAATTCAGAGTATCTATATAGTAAGAGAAGGCAGGGGAAGGCGGTGGTTTGGCACACCAACCTCATGCCCTTGGATAACTGCACGCCGGCCCTGCAGGAACTCGTGGTACGTTTGTCTGTGCCGCCTGGCTCCAGGGTTTGCCATAAAGGTTGTTCCTTGTAGAAGGACAATAGCTGCCAGGAAGGGGTAACACCTGGCAGAGGAGGTTGCAGGCTGTCCTGGGGCACAACATTTTCTATAGGGGCAGAAGTGGTCCAAGCTGCTGTTGCTTGCCTCCCTCCACACATCTCCTGGGATGATGTGATCTGCTGTGGGTGCTTCTCATCGAAGCACCACCTGCGCCCACATTTGGGCTCCAGCCCAGTTTCAGCAAACTGGTTTTTATGTGGCTCCACTCCCTTCCTGGAGAGGGGAACTGGAGCTGCCCATCGAGTGGGCTCCAGCCCTGGTGGGGATGTAGGCACCATGGTAGAGCAGGCTGCATCTGGAGCACTGTGTCCAGTTCTGGGCTCCCCGGTCCAAGGAGGACAGGGAACTGCTGGAGAGGGGACAGCAAAGGGCTATCGAGATGATGAGGGGACTGGAACACCTCTCTTATCAAGAAAGGCTGAGGGATTTGGGTCTCTTCAGTCTGGAAAAAAGACGACTGAGGGGGGATCTTATCAACGTTTATAAATACTTAAAGGGTGGGTGTCAGGAGGATGGGGCCAGGCTCTTCTCAGTGGTGCCCAGTGGCAGGACAAGGGGCAACGGGCACAAACTGGAACACGGGAAATTCCATCTCACCGCGAGGAAAACTCCTTTCCTGTGAGGCTGGCAGAGCCCTGGCACAGGCTGCCCAGAGAGGTGGTGGAGTCTCCTGCTTTGGAGAGATTCCAAACCCGCCTGGACGTGTTCCTGTGCCACCTGCTCTGGGTGACCCTGCTCTGGCAGGGGTTGGACTGGAGGATCTCCAGAGGCCCCTGCCAACCCCGGCCAGCCTGGGATTCTGTGGCTGTGGCAGTACATGGGGCAGTCCCACCACCAGCTGACTCTGCTTCCAGTGAAGAGTACATATACTGGCATGGGGGCTCCTGCTTGTGTGCCAGCCCCATTCCTCACACAAGGACCACAGGGAACCCTGACAGCAGAGCCCTGGTCAGAGCCACAAGGGTCTCCTCCATCCGAGTAACAAATCCCCAGAGCAGTGCATTGTTGGTGTGTCCCTAGCAAACCTCTGAGCCTTGCCTTGCAAGGTGCTCTTGAAACAGACTCTGACAAAACTTCTATGGTCGTGTTTATCTTGATCCTCATGTACAAAACGTATTTACACAAGAGTCTGTCTACAGGATTTCTGATGTGACTGCAATGCTAGGTATTTTTAAACAATAGTAGGAACATTTCTCATACAGGTAGAGGAATAATCTGCCTTCATTCCTGCCACATGCTTTCCCTTTCCCTGTGTGCAATCTATAGAAAGAGAAGCGATGGCCGTCCTTGGCCAGAGGAGAAATCCCAGTTAGTTAGTGATCTTCTACCGGGACTCACTGGCAACTCACTGACTGGCTGGTGCACCAAGGGGAATCAAAGTAAGGCATGCAAAGAACAGACAGCACAGCCAGGGTAAAAAAGGGCTGTGTCTCAGCGCTTAGAGCTGTGTGGCTATTACACTTCAGCTGGAAAAATATCTAATCTAAAAGAAGCACAGCAGCCTGTTCCGTGTGAATTCTGTTGGACAAGCCTGATGGTGAAAGAAAAGCTCCGTGCATGTTTAATTGGCTCTTGTGAAAATGGCACTGCATGCATAGCCCTCTTTGCCTTATAAAAGCCCAATTTAATACTTTGCTTTCTTTATGGAAAATTCTCCTGACACTGTTGTCCTAATTTGAGAGGAAGTTAAATAAACCAGAAGGCACAGGATTGTTCAGCTCAGCAACTGACTCCGGGACCGTGGGTTTAAATTCACTGACAAAAAACCCCAGGCTGATTACCAGGCTATAAAAGGGCAAAATGAAGTACGTTTAGTGTGCTTGCTCAGGGGGAAGGGGAGGTGCAAAAGCTCTTGAATACCAACCAGAGAAACCAATATATAAAACAAAGGGAAGAAAAAACTTGGGGAGAATGGAGTGTTCAGAGCAGAAGAAAGAGGAGGAGGAAGTGGAAAAAGAGAAGGAGAAAGAGGAGGAAGAGGAAAAGGAGGAGGAGGAAGAGGAGGAGGAGGAGGGAGAAGAAGAGAATAGTTTTTTGTGGCAGAACTGTTTTGGTGAGTGACTGTGCAGGGTCTTGCCTGGTGGATGCTGCTCTGCACTGGGCTCTGAGGCAACGCTAAAAAATGAGCTGCTTCTCCTGGAAAGAGCTCAGAATTTCATCCCTTGGTATTTTTCCGGCAATGATTGTCTGGTTGGTTAGATGGTTGGTTGATATTTTTTGCAGCATATTGGCTCTCATGGCTGAATTTTAGCAGTTAGGGAAGTGAGGTGGCATACCTTATTACGTGTGTTAAACACAACCATACAAAGCGTTTGTAAGCAATACAGGAATTACCTCAACCACCATCTCCCAGAAACTGCGAAGATGCATGGCTGAAGGATTGCTCTAAACTACTCCTTTCTCTTTTGGTCCTGCCTTTAGTACCCAACCCCAGATGCTGCACGGAGAGGGTACAACTCAATGCAGCTCTTTGCTCAGTGTGGTACTGTTAACCCTGGTCAATCATCCACTTCATACCCTTCATATTGCATTAATGGCTATCAAAATTCACGGGTCACTCTCATACTCCTCTGGAAACAAGTGCCTGTATGTACCTCATCCAAAAAAGGTCACCCTGGAATTAAACTTCGGACAGAGAACATGCCATTTCCAAGGGGATGAAGGGAAACAGCGAGCAGGTTTAAACTTTCACACTTACTCCATCAGTCCTGAAATCACATGACAGAAAAAAAAGCAGCATGGTGGAAAAAAAATGAATTGTGCGAACTTTGCAGTCTGGGAGAGGAGCAAGGGAGGCAGGGACACACTGTGCTGGATGACGCCCAAATGATCGTCATGCAACAGATTTAGTGTGAAACTGAAGCATCTCTGAGGGTGGAGGTAATATTGACCCACAGCTCTAAAGACACTAAAAGCCCAGTGGAGACTTGTCTTTTTGTTCTAAGCATAATTTGAGTAAGCATAGCAGGGATGGGGAAATACCTCCTCAGTCATCCAAGCTGTGGTACCTATTTCAGGTACGAGCAGATGTTCAGTTCAGGTCATTCCTCTTCTTGTTGATATCAAGAAAGGGCTCCTACAGGCCAGCAGCTCCGCCATGGAGCAGGGCGGTGGAGTCAGGAGCTTGGCCCCTGGGCAAACCAAGGCTACTTCTCTGCAGGTCAATACCTTTATCTCTTACTGCAGTAATGCTACTGCCATCAATATACAACAGACAACAACTCGGTCTATGTTAACCAGTCCTGGTTGCTGCCTGGAGAATAAGGTTTTGCAAGTAGAAAGAACAAGAGAAGTTTAATATAAAAACTAATGTAATGCTGAGGGAAAATACTAAAGAAGCTTTTTTTTTCTTTTTTTGGTTCTCCTCTTCCTCATCATTAAACAGAGATTCTAGGGCTCAGGCAGGCAGCCCACTACTAAGGATCATGGGTCATATACTGTTGGAAACAGGACATCACCCATGGAAAGAAAGGGAAATGCCTTAGGGTCTGCAAAATAGCTACAGCTGGAAGATGTAGAATGACTTGAGGTTTGGGTTTAAATCCTTCTTTTCCTCACCTCAGTCCAGAAAGCAGAGGCAACCAGGTCAGACGTGAAGGATGCATGAGAAGAATGTATAGGTTTGGCATGAGACTGCTGGGTATGGAGAACAACCTGAGAGTTGTGGAGTCCTAAATGAAAGTGTCCAAAACAGTTGACCTTTCAGTCCCTTCAGGCAGAGGAGACAGTATAATGTACCTGGGGCCATGATCTGAAATGGTGCAGGGGCAGAAACATTTGGTACTAGAAACTCTATTAGGCAAACAACTGCTCGATTTCATTTGGATGATGGAGACCCAGGGACCTGTGTGACATCCTAGAGAGGGATGGGAAGGAGCTGAAGTCACAGCACCAGCACATCTCTACACCTCCATTTCTTCTTATACTCCGTGTCCAACCTGAAGACTGATAGCAGTGTGTGTGTTTCTGTACATCCTACAGCAGGGTCTTCACCCTGGCTGAGCTTCCAGAGCTACTGAAACACAGCAGATAGCAGAAAATTCTGGATTTGGAGCCGATTTGGCATAGCCTTTTGCTAACACCATCCTGTTACCATCTTGTTTCATTTTCTGTCCTTTCATTTTATTTATGACAATTTTATTTTGCCTAACAAAAGCATGAAAACCAAGACATGTCCATTCTGTTGCTGTGTTAGCAAGAGCAGTGATTCAATGGTGGTTAAAGTCACATATAAGTTAAGTACTACGAGCTCTCAGTACAGAGAGGGTAATGCTTTGCTCCCGCAGTAACCATTACAACCTGCATCTCACAGCTTCTGTGTGGAGGAACTGGACTAGCTGACGCATGCCAAAACCAAAGACACCAAGCCAAAGCCATGTTGATGAACATCTACTCACTTGCCCAGATACAGGCAGGACCAGAGCACCTGAGCAGTTCAGATAACATCACACGCCTTCATTTTATACTCATCCTTTTGTTACTATTAGGAGGACTGTGGCCTAGAATGACCTACTGAATTCAATGACTGCTATATTCAGTATGGCAGCCAACAGTTCAGACTCCTCGCTGTCCAGGATAGATGACTTGTGGCTACTCGCACGGCCAAAGACAAAAAGAAACTGCCAAAGAAGTGGATGAGAGGTGCCCCATGGATGGTACCCGGGCTCTGGAGGCACAAGGATGATGCTCTGAGACACCCTGACCTACAGATCAGTACTGCTGCAGCAACACTAACATCAGAACCTCTCATAGATGAGCTGAACATGGCTCTATGTCAGTCCTGTGGCTGTGAGGAGCCATGGCAGCCACGGACTAACTCTCTTTAACATCAGTATGAGACAAGGTGCCAGGAGAAGGTCTGAAAATAGCTGAGAGATACACAGAGTGGTTGAGGTTGGAAGGGAGCGCTGAAGGTCATCTGATCTGACTGCCCTGCTCAAGGAAGGCCACCTAGAGCAGGTTGCCCAGGACTACATCCAGAGGGCTTTTAAATACCTTCAAAGAGGGAGACTCTACAACCTCCATGGGCAACCTGTTGCTTGGTCACCCTCACAGTGAAAAAGTGTTTCCTGATGTTCAGAGAGAACCTCCTGTGGTTCAGTGTGTGCCCATTGCCTCTGGTCCTGGCACTGGCCACCACTGGAAAGAGCCTGGCTCCCTCATCTTCATTCCACCCATGAGGTATTTGCACACGTTGGTGAGATCCCCCTGAGCCTTCTCTTCTCCAGGCTGAGCTGACCCAGGTCTCTCAGCCTTTCCTCATAAGAGAGATGCTCCAGCCCCTTCAACACCTTAGATGCCCTTTGCTGGACTCTCTCCAGTATGGCCATGTCTCTCTTGTGCTGGGGAACCCAGACTGGACACAGAGGAAGTCACTACAGAAATCAGATCTCCAGACCCAACCTGAACGCCATCAGTCCCTCACATGAAATCTCTGCTGACTGGTTTTGCTGTAGTTCCCCCTCTGCAGTTATTTAGCTGTATGCAGATGATGATGTGTGGGTGATTTTTTCAATATGTTATCACCTCTTCATATAATCAATAAAAATTTAAATGAGAAGACCTTGGCTGATTCTTTAAATTCTTTTATACCCAGACACCAATATTTACAGCCCTCGACAAAATTAAGCATTTTAGGACACAACCACAGCATAATAGCATTTGCAAGATGCCTTCTAATTTTTTGTTGGTGTGATTTGTGTGTTTTTATATTCTCCGCTTGCAGTTTTCTATATCATGCTATGCATTTCATAAATAGCGTGCATGCTGCCCCAGTTGTATGTCCTTCCTTGGTGTCTTGCAGCCAGTTCTGCTTGGCTCATATCTCTGCTTTGGCCTGTAAGCCTTATAATCCCAGCTAACAAAATCATTGTCTACTGTATTCACCTATTTCACAATTATAAAAGGAAGTCTCAAAACTGCCACACGCGCATTGCTTACTAATCAAGAACTAATGTGACCAGTACGAAACTCTGACTTTGTGTATCCACATCCTGTCATTGGAAGAGTAGCAATGTGGATGCAGCGGACGTTTTCATACTGTACGGGAAAAAATATGTAAATATAACAATCAACTCCAATGTAACAACTAAAATAACTTTTAATTGTTTTCCCTTCACTTATATTTTCTGCTTGGCTGACTCTGCTTATGGCTCCTGGAAAGGCCAGCTCATCAGTTTTTGTTGTTAATCAAGAACAGTAATTGTGTAAGTTATAAAGACACAAGATGATACTTTGCTGAATAGGATAACAACTTCCAGAAAATGCAAAGTAGTTTTTTTAATGTTTTTTGATTAGTAATTTGTAAGACTGCTATCTGAGTAAACAAGATCCCCAAGAGACACTAGGAATCCAGACTCGGGGAAGGGTTTGCCCTCGTGCTCCTGGTGTGGCAGTTGCTGTTTCAGAAGAAGGGCTCTCATGGGGCACCGCCGGCTTGGGGCACTGTGGATCGTCTGGTTCTGCCTCTGTTCGGGATCAACAAATGCCATGCAACCAGGGAAAATGCTGGGAAAGTATCTTCCCTGCCCCTGGCAACGTGATAAGTATCAGGACAAGCACTGTGAGAGCAGCACCCTTGGAAGGTGCCATTGGTCCTCAGATGCTGGGGCAGGAAGCAGGGGCACATTGCAAGTCCAGCCAACTTGAAACATTAATTCCTGGCTTGTCCTCCAGCGTGTGGCCCACAGTTATAGAATCATAGAATGTGTTGGGTTGGAAGGGACCTCTAAAGACCACCTAGTCCAACCCCCCTGCAGTGACCAGGGACATCTTCAACTAGATCAGGTTGCTCAGAGCCTCCTCCAGCCTGGCCTTGAATGTCTCCAGGGATGGGGCCTCCACCACCTCTCTGGGCAACCTGGGCCAGTGCTTCACCACCCTCAGTGTAAAGAACTTCTTCCTAATGTCTAATCTAAACCTGCCCTGCTCTAGTTTAAAACCATTGCCCTTCGTCCTATCGCTCCATGCCGTTGGAAACAGTCCCTCCCCAGCTTTCCTGTAGGCCCCTTTAGGGACTGGAAGGGGCTCCAAGGTCTCCCCGGAGGCTTCTCTTCTCCAGGATGAACAACCCCAACACTCTCAGCCTGTCTTCATAGGAGAGGTGGTCTAGCCCTTTGATCACCTTTGTGGCCTCCTCTGGACCCGTTCCAACAGGTCCACGTCCTTCTTGTGCTGAGGGCTCCAGAGCTGGACACAGCACTCCAGGTGGGGTCTCACCAGAGCAGAGCAGAGGGGGAGAATCCCCTCTCTCAGTCTGCTGGCCACGATTCTTTTCATGCAGCCCAGGATGCGATTGGCCTTCTGGGCTGCAAGCGCACATTGTTGGCTCACATCCAGCTTTTCATCCACCAGTACCCCCAAGTCCTTTTCCGCAGGGCTGCTGTCTATCACATCGTCCCCCAGACCGTACTTATAACAAGGATTGTCCCGACTCAAGTGTAGGACCTTTCACTTGGCATTGTTAAACTTCGTAAGGTTTGCTCGGGCCCTCCTCTCTAGCTCGTCCCTCTCTCTGGATGACATCCTGTCCCTCTGGCCTGTCAACCACACCACTCAGCTTGGTGTCATTGGCGAACTTGCTGAGGGTGCACTTGATCCCACTCTTTAAATCATTGATGAAGATATTGAACAGCACCGGTCCCAGTACAGATCCCTGAAGGACACCACTTGCCACCCTGCTCCATGTGGACATTGAGCCGTTGGCCATTACCTTCCTTGGGCACAACCCTGCCACCTACATCAATGACAGAGCACGCTTTGCCTGCCATGCCCCGCTCTTCCAGCATCCACCCCTGTGCGCTGCTCCAGCCCCATCTGTCCACAGTCCTCCCACCTGGTGGGGAAGCATTTGCTGGTTTGTGGGTTTTTCTTGTCAAGGCCGGGCAGAAAAGGGCCCCAAGGAGGAGAAGGCTGGTAGCAGCATGAAGAGAGGAGAGAGGCCGGTGATGGAGAGGAGAGGATGAAGCATCCTGCCGTGCTGCCAGGAGCTGGGCTATGGCGCAGCCCAGGAGAGATGAGACCAAGGTGGGACATGGGAAAAGCCTGACCGCTGAATCGACTGCTTACTGTGCCAATTTGTGCTTAAAGCCTTCCTATTGCAAGTTTGGTCTGCAGCAGCAGTCATAGAATCATAGAATCATAGAATCATAGACTCATAGAATCATAGAATCATAGAATGGTTCAGGTTGGAAAGAACCTTAAAGCCCACCCAGTGCCACCCCCTGCCCTGGGCAGGGACACCTCCCACCAGCCCAGGTTGCTCCAAGCCCCGTCCAACCTGGCCTTGAACCCCTCCAGGGATGGGGCAGCCACAGCTTCTCTGGGCAACCAGTTCCAGTGCCTCACCCCCCTCACAGTAAAGAATTTCTTCCCGATATCCAATCTAAATCTCCCGTCTTTCAGTTTGAAGCCATTACCCTGTGTCCTTTCATTACATTGCCTGATAAAGAGTCCCTCCCCATCCTTCCTGTAGGTCCCCTTTATTGCAATACACTTTGTCAAGGAAATGAAATGCAAAAATCAGTGTTTGGTTGCAAGACAACCACCATTTAACAAGGAACTTATAACAGAAAACTCTGGAGGACCTTTGGGCAGGGTAGCACCCACCACACCACAAAACAAGCCATTTTCTAACAAGAAGTGGGAATATTCAAAACAAATTGCTGAACGTGGTGAAATGGGACAGTCTACCTCACTCTAAATAACAAGTCTGATTTCAATTTGATTATTAGCATCAATTTTAATTTCTAACCAGAAAACGTTGAGGGAGGAGATTGGTGGATTTTTTTAAATACAGCTAGTTAAGTATTGCTGTGCCCTGTAATCCTTTTGTTGTATATCTACTGAGTTATGAAATGGATTTAAGTGGATGAACTCTGGTGCAGCCTGCTCAGCAATGCATGAAGAGAAGAGTTGGAGGTGTAAAAAATGTCAAATAGCTTTCTCATATGCATTAAACTATTAATAAAGATAAAGTGATCTTTATGTTTTCAGTTTATAATGTCTCTTTTGTGAAAGTAAGAAGCGGCGTTGATTCACGATTCGTTGGTTTCACTGCTTTGTGTCATTACTGGGAACACATCAAGAATCGCACCTGGAGCAGGCACTCAGTTGAGAGGAAAAGGTGGCAAAGGGAAAAGAAAGTTTTTGAAGCCAGAGTGTTGCTTCAGTGGGGGTTCTTCCCTCAGCGCGGGCGACCCAGTACATGGGGCACGGGGTCCCGGGCGAGGAGAGGGAGATGCCACTTGGTGGGAATTCCCAGAGCCAAAGTGAAGAGAAGCTCCTAGTGTTCCCAATCTGGGCTGCACCCTGGCCCTGAGGGCCTTCGTGCACCTTGGGAACACTGATGAACAAACTCATTAAACACAGAGAGATTATTACAGTTTCTTCATATCCATTTCTAATTCGTAATTAAGGTATCCCAAAGTGTCAGCTGAATGGCAACCAGGATGCCCAAACATTGTACCCCAGGTCTCATGCTATCCAAAAGTCCCCAGTGAGTGGCCTGATTTCTGTAAATCTGAGCACTTGGAATAACTCATGGAGTAAAATTTCATTAAGGTAAACAATAGCATCAGCCACAAACTCTGTGTGTTCTCTGAATCTGAAATAGAAGCCTAAATTTGGGAAAGCCTGAAGACCCACCCCAGACTGTCAGGCATGGACCAAACCCATCCCCGAAGTGTGCAAGCCCCCTCATCTGGCTTTGCTCTTGACACAACTGCGAGTGCTGGATGGGCAGCAGGAACCACGGGCTGGTCCATGGTGCCCATCAGAGGCCCATCTCCACGAGCCCAGAGCAGCACAGTGGCACAAAAGCAGTTGGGAAGGCAAAATTAGGGACTAGGGAGAAGGGACATCCCATCCAAGACCCTCCCAGGGCTGTCCCAGGAAAGGCTCAGGGCCCCAGGGACAGCTACCAGAGGCAGACGGAATCTGTGCTCAGCTGATGGAGGGATGAATATGTATTCCTGAAGGGATGAATATATATTACCACTGGCGGATCTCTGTCCTACTAGCAAGAGAAGGAGTGGGATGAGGCCTCTGGTGCTCTCAACGCCCATGTCTGTGCTGTGTGTCTGTGTGAATCTGCGTGGCTGCCTGTGCTCATATACACACATATATACACACACATACACAACGTGGCGTACCCGTGTGTGTATCTACGTGTGTGGCTGCTGGCACCGCATGCTCAGCCATGCTGCTGGCTGGACCCAGGCCATGGACCTCCCTTGGGCTGCTGGATCCAGCACCTACCACCACCCTCCTTCACCGCCTCGCCAACTAGTGAGCCACGTCTCGTATTTCACTGAAATGGGGCTTCATACCCAAAATGTATGGCCCCCTCCACGGCAACAATTGCCTCAAATATGCAAAATTTGCATCTGCACTGTTTGTCTTGCCTGATGCTAAAGCCACACCATGGACAATTTTTCTGCTGCTGGCAGCAAGTTGGACCACCTCAAACACTGGCAGTTCTCTGGGGGAAAATTACTTGTTTTTTCCTAGGGGTGTACCTCAGCCTGTGCAGATACTGTGCCCTTTTTCCAGAGCTGCTAACAGCTGAGGAAAACTTTCCAACACGAAGTGGAGGAATGAGGGTTGCTTACCCAACGCAGGTGAGCCCCATCCCCTCTCCCACACCTCTGCAGAGCAAGGTACAAGGTTGCGGAGCATCGTCCTTAAAATATTCTTTGGTCCCTCTATTTAGTAGACCCTGGATGTCTGTCCCTCATGCAGCAACTTTCAGAGTTTTGTTTGAAAGGCAGTGCTCCTCAGAAATACCTGGCCTACATCTGTGTTAGATGTATTAAATACACTCATGTGTTGTCCTGACTTCACAATGAGGAAAGGAGGATCCCAGGACTAGGCCAAGACTGCGAGGAGCACCCTCTGCAGACTGAAGACTTGACATCACGCTTTCCAAGTCCTCCATTTCTCTGAGGGCGGTGAGCCCCTGGCCCAGGTTGCCCAGAGAAGCTGTGGCTGCCCCATCCCTGGAGGGGTTCAAGGCCAGGTTGGACGGGGTTTGGAGCAACCTGGGCTGGTGGGAGGTGTCCCTGCCCAGGGCAGGGGGTGGCACTGGGTGGGCTTTAAGGTCCCTTCCAACCCAAACTATTCTGTGATTCTATGATTAACCCTGTAATTACCACATCCTCAAGTGCCATGTGGTGCTTGCAGCTCTCTCTGTCTGCTGTACAGAACTGCAAGTAATTACAGATTTAAACCTATTCACATATTTTAACTTCAACTGATTAACTATGTTAAATTAATTATAGAGGTAAAATAACAAACGCTGTGGGTGACTGTTCTAGGTAGAAGTAGATGTGGCCAAGTTAATGTATTAACATGCCTGTCCATGCAGAAAAGTTGCGATGATTCAGTGTTTGTAATTGAAACACTTCCACTGTTCCAATAACTTTTACTCTCCTGTACATGAATGTCTTGCATGTGTGAGGGGGCTGGGGCAGATCAAACATCTGCCACATTCAAAATCAAACTCCTCGTAGGGCTGGAAGAAAAGGTCATCAATTCACTCTTTTAACCTCGGGTCTAACCAGGGGGGTCCGACATCCCACCGGACAGAGGGCAGTAGCTGCGCACTGAAACCTCTCCCACTGCATAACATGAATGGCTTATTTTCAGACCATCAAATCCATTTAACAGGGAGGTGAAATATGCAATTAGTATCACAGAAATGAGCTTCAGTTCATGATACATCTTAATTAGCGATGTAATTTTATTTATGTTCCATTTGTAAAGTCCAGTCTTGTAATTACTGCTTGAGTGTTGAGTGAAGGGGGTTTTTTCAGCCTTGAAGCATAAAGGAAAGAGGAATGTTCGGCAAATGGTGAGGGAAGTTGCCTGAGGTTAAATGAGGTTTCAGCAGATACACACTTCTCTGCTCCTTGAATGGCTGTGGATTACCTGGTGGCTTTTGGGCCTCAAGTCTACCAGTCAAACTGAAAATCACAGCCATTCTGGTGGGATCTGTTCACATTTCATCATTTCTGGTGGGAGATACTCACATTTCATCTCAGGGAAAAGGGAGACAGCAGACACCAGCTTTTATTTCTCCTGTACTAGTCCTGCTTACTGGGGTTGGAATTATTGTTTGCAGGAAAATCTGTTTCCCAAAATGGGAAATCACTCTTGTTTATACACAATCCTTTGGGAAGCACGATGCCTGAAACACTGTTGTTTGACAAGGAAAAGTCTCCTTTCCAGATGCATGTTTTTCTCTAACATTTTCCTACTTATTCACAATAATTATCCATTGCTGAACAAGTGGTAAATGAGCCACTCTTGCTGGAGCATCCCCATGGGTGATCATGGCTTTTTTGGGTTGGATTGGAGTGGACAGCAGCAACATTCTCCTCAGCAGACCTCAGACACCCTTAAAATGAGACCCCCAAATGCCCCTGATGGGACCTATGTGACAGTGCAGGGTGCTGTAGAGTTTGTACGGCAAAGGGTGAGCAGAGGCAAACCCTGGGGCAAGTACCAAACCCTGGGGAAAATACCATATTTCACAGCAGAGGAAGAGGGGTCCCCCCTCCAGGGGAGGCGGGTGCCAATACCACTGGCAGATCAAGCAAAATCACTGTTTCACAAGTACCCAAGGGCAGTGCTCAGCTCACTCCCTACAATCCAGCTACCCGTTACCTTGGGGAGAAGCAAAGAAGCTTCATAGGAACCGGGGTATGCAAAAATATGTAACACATCATGAATCGGCATGTCCCTCATTTGGGAACTGTGGACAGGTCATAGAGATGTGGTATATTATAATTCAGTAGCCTGTTTTTAAAGAAGAAAAGTCATCAAAGGGAGTCAGCATGTTACCTTGGGGCTCATTCCCTGGCTTTGCAAGGCATGTATTATGTTGCTGGTTTTATTCAGAGAGGCATTTCATTAGACTGTAGAAAATGCTTTCATTTGGAAAGAGCTGCCTGCAAAATTAACAACCATGTAAGGCCTTCTAAAACTACTCATGGTTACTTAATAGCTAATTAATATTTAACTAATAGCTTGTAATTAATTACAATAAGGGCAACAATTCCTAGTTCTCCTGTGATGTAGAAGGGCTGAACTCGACCAGGCAAGTGACTGCAAAACCAGCACCAAATCATGGTGCCTCTGATCGAACTCCTCAGTTCTCCTCTTGATCTGGAAATGCCCCTCTCCTGGACTGCCAGCACGTCCTGGAAATGCAGCAGAAAACTGTTGGGGATGGGAGCTCCAAAAGCTTCAGATTTGTCATGTGGGTGGTGGGGGAGCAGGATGACACCCAGAAAAATATCTCCCATCCTGGGGTATCAGCTGGATGTACTTTAGCAAAGCTGACCTTTTTCCAGGAGTGCAGTCGCTGTAACCAAGGCTCCTGAGGCACGCCTGGGGCTCATTGGAGCCCAGGAAATTTTGGGCACAAACTTGAGTATAGGAAGTTCCACCTAAACACGAGGAGGAACTTCTTTACCTTAAGGGTGGCAGAGCACTGGAACAGGCTGCCCAGAGAGGTGGTGGAGTCTCGGTTTCTGGAGACATTCCAAACCCGCCTGGACGTGTTCCTGTGCCACCTGCTCTGGGTGACCCTGCTCTGGCAGGGGGGTTGGACTAGATGATCTCCAGAGGTCCCTTCCAACCCTATGATTCTATGATTCTATGAACTTGACGGTTCCTGGTAGACAGAACTAGGGAACAGTCCTCTGCTGAACCTTCCCGAAAAGAGGAGATCACCACGTGGACACCACCGCCGCCACCACCTTGGAGGTCTGTTTCACCGCACTCCAGAGTCACAGGCACCTCAGAGAAGGTGGGGTCCAGAGGAGTCTGACTATGAAACCACGTCATCAAAACTGTCTTCTGGCCAAAACGCTGCTGCGGAAAGTAGGAGATGGGTGATTCCACCCCCACAGCCTACCAGGCTGGGAGAATGGTGACCTGTGTCAGAAACCACAGGAGCTCAGGTGTGTTCCCCAATGGTTGGCTGCAGCATCCCTGTTCCGGGCCGTGCTGCTTCAGATCAGTTATTCCTTTCTGTGTGTTTAGCAATGAAGGGACGAATCCACCTGTGATGGCCCAGCCTGAGAGCAGAAGGAACCGGCTGCACTGCTGGGGAAGCAGTGAAGGGAGCAGTTCTCTGCATGGAGGGGGAAAGCAGGATCAATCTCCGTTGGGCAGAGGGTCTTAAATCAATGTATTTGCTGCTGCTCTCTGAAGAGCAGAGCCCTGAGCTTTGAGGACAGCCTGGGTCCAACCATCCCAGCAGGGCAGGAGTCCACAGCTCAACAGGGACTCTCCTTGAGCTCCAGCTCAGCCAGCAAGTGCAGGTACATCCCCACTATCACAGATCTGTGATTCCCCAAGCTCAGACAGGGAGAAGAGCACCCATTAATCACCCCCATTGTCTGCTCTTCCCCCATTTCTCCTTTTCTGCCTTTTTTCCCCTGGAATAATTCCCCATACCACTGACCCTGGTTGTCCTGCAGAATCCCCAGCGTTACAGGAAGATCTGGTCTCCTGCTGCTGCATCCCCTGAGCTCTGCGGGTGTGGAATAGGACAGAGACGAGGAGAAATCCTTAAGGGGCTCTGCAGAGACAACCCAGGCGTGCAAGTCTGAGGCTGGTGCCAGAGTTGAGCCAGGACTTTCCTCTTTGTCCCGGCGGTGCCGGCGGGGGAAGGCGAAGGTGTCTGGGTGCTACGGCAGCCGCTCAGCGCCCCGGCTTGTTGCTGACGAAAGAAAATCAGCTGCCTTTGATCTGATCTGCCACTAGGCTTGACACGGACCTGTGAGCTGTTTTCATTAGGGGAAGACACCAGCTGCTGAGGCCCTCAGGAGAGTCCCAGAGCTGCAGAGGAGGGAGGGATAAATGAATTGTGTCACTTTGCAGAGGCTTGGAAAGGGATAACAACATATCACAAGCTGCACCTTGGAGATCTTACTGTGCAAATAGGGGAAGAGATGGGAGATGAATAGAGCGAACCATGGTGATGCCAGTGATCACATCCAGAACCAGAGCTGCCAGCACGTTTCTTGCAAGAGAGACACCACCATAATTGCAATACCAGGGACAAACAGCACATGTATCTCTCACTCCCAGGAATTTAGGCAACTTCCATTTAGGGACGTTCGACTGTTTTCTCATTACGTGTTTCGGTATCTTCAAATGGATTAAAACATGGAAAATAATCTGAAGAATTTCCTGAATTTTAACACTTCATCCTCTCCAGTGTGGGCTGGAGCACTAAAGGACTAGAATTCCCCCAGAGCAGAATTTCTAAATTCCACTTCACTCTATCAGGGAGCAGGAAGAAAATCCCAAGCCCATACTGGTAAAGTCTGCAGATACCACAGGTCTGGCTTGGCAGATCCCTTGAATCTGCAAAGTGTGCTCCTTTTACTTGAACGCCACATCTTTCACATGATGAAATGCAAGGCCCAGCAGGTATGAGTATGGAATGTTTTCAGATTTGTAGGAAGGAGGCACACATATCTGTGAAGGAGTGACAGAGAAAAGGATGTGTTGAGGGTTGAGGTGCAAAACGAACTGACCAAGAGTTCCCAGAGCCCAGCTACGGCCGGCAGACCAGGGATGGACCAGGAGTAGGGACAGCAGCATAGGCAGGAACGCTGTTCCTCAGTACGGCACTAGTGGTACCGCAGCAAAACATCTCTGAATCAGAAAAGATGTAGGCAAACTGGAGGTGGCTCAAGGGCGGTCTCCTAGAATAACTTGGGGCCTGGAAACCTTACGTGTAATGAAAGACTGAAGAAGGAGCAATCTCTTTGGTTGGTCCAAGGGTCAGTGAAAGAGCGACTTGACCTACAGGTGGTATCTTTGAGCACAAGGCTGCGCCGAGCAGAGAAAGTCAGAACAGGAGTCAAGAATTGGGTCATATGAAGGCTGAATACAGCATGCACATTTAATTTGGGGAGATAACTGAACACTGGACCATTTTCCTTTGCAATAAACAGGTTTGTCACTGTAAACACCTCTAGATGTAGTTTCAAAAGGTAAATTTGCCTTGGACTTGCTGGGAAAGGTTGATGGTATCAAACCGTCTCATACCGGGAGCCAGGGCAGGTGAGGTTGTGTTCCCTCCTGGCCTCCCCACATCTGACTCCACACATTGGCCTCAACAAGAGCATAACAACGTGTGAAGTTTTGGGGGTGGAGGGCATGCAGCATCACTTTTACTCCTGGGTCACAGGAGTGGTGTGGTGGAACACACTTTTCTCTGAACATTGGAAACATGGGTCTGCTTTAACTCCTATAGTGTAAAACCAACGTGGTGGGCAGAAGTCGTTAAAATGGGGGCTGGTAGGGCTGATTAAACTTATCATGTTGCCCTGCTGCGACATCTCTGATGGCTCCCACCATGGGGAATGGACCTGTGCTGGGAAGGTCCAAGTTCAGAATCCATAGGAATATCTGGCTGGAAAAGAGTGACGTTCAGCAGCTCCTAGGCAGAGGGCTGGGTGTCCACAGACCTCGGACCCCTGGACACCTGTATAATCACTTTAAACCTCTTCTTTGAGTCAATAAATCCCTAACAACTATTTTCTAAAAAGGGGTGTACACAGGTGACAAACTGCTTACAATAGAAATAATGTGAATATTAAGTTAATCAAAGCACTCACATTGAAAGGGATTAAAAGAGGGGAGGGAAAAAAAAAAACCAGCTCATAACAAGCAATCCATGTCACTTTTTTTCCCTCCTGTGTACTCTTGCTCTGTCCCATTTGTCTAGCAGTAATCTACATTTCAAATGATTACATGGGAAGCTGAAGTGGTAGTGACAGGGATAAACGAAGCTTGTTAAACTAATAGCTGCACTAATGCCCAAATATGTGAACTTCCAGAGTCAGGCAGCATCCAAGGCTGCCGGAGCTGTCAGCCCTGCTCCCCCTGGGCTCGTCCGCCAGCCGCTGCCACATGATGAATGGCCCTGTCGAGTAAATTCATCCGGGGCCCAATTAAATAGGCAGAAATGAACTAGAGCCGTCAACCAGGGAGAGAGAAAGGGAGAGGGAGGAAGAAAGAGCGAAGATTTAAAAAAAAAAAAAAAAAAGAGGGTGGGAGGAGGGGAGAAATATTCCTCACAAAGTCAAGGAAGCTCCGGCGCAGTGAAGTCATTCTGTCAGAAAATGGCCATTTAATGCTTTGCCGAGCCCACGACAGATAAGTCATCTGAGGAAGCTTTAGTAGAGTCCCAGGGCATTTCATTTATTAATTATCAGCTTTGAGCGGGGATTGCAGCCTGCCTCTCCCTCTTTCCCATCCCTTTCTCTCTGTGAGCGCTGTCAGCGCCTCGCCTCCTCCCTGTCAGGCGGGAGGGCAGCCGCAGGCAGCGTGGGCACATGGTGGCAGAGGTGGCGGGGAGAAGGAGTTGCGAGCTCTCTGTGCGTCCTCCTTCCTCACCTTCCTCAAAAAATCCGGGCCATGGCCCTCAGCCATCCCCTCTCCCTCCTCCCGCTGCACCCCAAATCCCCCATCTCCCTGCAAGGGAGCAGGCAAACCCTGCACAACAGTCCAGCCTGACCCACCGTCTCCCCTCCACACCCACCAATTCCTCTCCTCATGGCAAGCCAGGACTCGGAGGAGATGTCCCCCTTTTGTCCCCTCCAGACCCTTCATTCCCTCCCCTCATGGCAAGCCAGGACATGGAGGAGAGGTCCCCCCTGTGTCTCCTACAGACCCCCACTCCCTCCCCTCATGGTGAGCCAGGACATGGAGACATGGTGTGTCATGGTTTCACCCCAGCCAGCAACCAGGACCATGCAACCGCTCACTCACCCCCCCCGGTGGGATGGGGGAGAGAATGAGAAGACTATAAGTGAGAAAAAAAAATAATGGGTTGAGATAAAGACAGTTTAATAAGCAAAGCAAAAGTTACGCATGCAAGCAAAGCAGAACAAGGAATTCATTCCCTGCTCCCCGTCGCAGGCAGGTGTTCAACCATCCCCAGGAAAGCCGAGCTCCATCACGCCTAATGGTGACTTGGGAAGACAAACGCCATCACTCCCAGCCATCCCCCCTTTCCTTCTACTTCCCCAGCTTTATATTCTGACCGTGGAACGGCAGGGAACGTCCCTGTGGTCAGTCGGGGTCCCGGCTTTGTCGCCTCCCAAATCCTGGTGCTCCCCCAGCCCATTGCTGGTGGGGCGATGCGAGAGCAGACACGGCCTTGAGAGCGCAGAACACCCCAAACCCCAGTGTGTTACCGACACCATTCCCATCCCAAACCCAAAACACAGCGCTGCGCCAGCTGCCTCAAGACAGTCAGCCCCACCCCAGCCGAAACCACGACACTGTCATTCACCTTCTCAGGACTTTAGAAGAACCAGAAACTGTGCAGTGGACGCCCACAAAACCCAGCCGATCAGGGCTGATTTCTCCTCTCTCATTCTGCCAGCTGATACCCTGAGGCACAAAGGTTTCAGTAGAAAGGCTGCCTGAGGCAGCTCCAACCAGCCGGCCAGGCTCAGGCATGTGCTGGGAAGGAATGGGCATCCCTGATGCTCTTCCCCATGCCTTCTCTGAAGCTAGGGTTCCTTCCTTCAGCCTGCCCTCCACACAGGGCACTGAGCACTAGGCACAGCTCAAGGAAAACCTGGTGTTGCTTTTGGTGAAGCTGCCGCTTCCCCCAGCCCCTACTATGGTGTAAGTTCTTGTTAAAGCACCCAACCAGTGAAAACGAAAGGCTGTTATACAGCACAGCTGCGTTCCCATCACACAGCACTTGCCTCATCTCTCCTTTGTCCCCATTCTTATAACAATTTCTAAAAATAACGAAGTAGTTATTTTGGGGTGGGAGACATGACATGATGTTCCGCTAAAGCACCTGAAGTAATGCAAGAACTCTCCCCCAGCCCAGCGAAGTGATGTTTTCCTAGCAAGAAGCTGGGAAAATATGTTGCAGTTCACGGTGTTCATATGCGGTGAGATGCATGAAGGGTGCATAGCCCAGCGGGGAGGTGCTGGAGAGGGGCTGGCAGCCCACTCGGGCTGTGGTCTCACCTGTGCTAACTGCTGGTGCTGCTTCGTGAGCCATCGAGGCCGCATGAGCTGTGGCAGGGACACAGTGACTCTTCAGCCGTGTGGAGGATCACAGCTCCATGCTCAGCTCTGTCCTGGCTCTGCTTGATTTGGCAGTTTCCCCTGGCCAGGGACTGCCTCCGTAGCACTGGGATTTTTGTTCGCCTCTACCAGGTCTCACTTGACCCACAGGCACAAGCATCAGCCAACCTTCCCTTCCCTTCTTCCTTCCCTTCCCTTCCCTTCCCTTCCCTTCCCTTCCCTTCCCTTCC